>CM035140.1:83243065-83633065 GCA_020205605.1 Panax ginseng | reverse complement strand
TGACTGTAAGTTATTTTAAGTTGCAAAAAGTCTTTAGGTAATATAGTATTTTTCATATTTTAATCTAATTTTTCGTTACGTCGTGCATTCAGGCACGAGCAATTACTATTTAGAAATATATATGTTAAGATGAAACGGTTACATATAAATTTTTTGTGTAGATGTCTCTAGTTATAGTGCCTATAAGGAATTCAAATATTATGGTTTTATATATTTATTGATAGGTTTAGGCAGTATGGATTATGGGAAAAATACCCGGAATTATATCCTAATGAAGAGTTGGTGTACACAATTGGCGAGAGTGACTATCAGAAAGATTGGTTCTTTGCTCAGGTTAACAGGTACCAACCTTGTGATATTGCTTCTTCTCTTTTCTTTGAGATGATATTGTCATTTTTCTTGTAAGAATTGTTTTGGTTGATAGTTTTTTTTATTCTTTTCAAATTAAAGAAGTAGGATGAGATATATTATTTAATTTTTGAAGAATGCAGTGAGATTAATTTATCAAAATAGGATAATACAAATGAGTCGTTTGATTAATTCAAGCAACTATAAATTAGTTGCGACTGTTCTAATGAAAAAAATAAAGATTAAATACACTTTAAACTTAAGATTATGTTTGTTTGTAAGAATTACACTTGAGATAGGACTATTAATCCCAAGTATCTTGTTTATTTTTAAATTTGAGTTTAGGATTATTAGTCATGGGATTATAAAATAGCTTAAGATGAGAGATTATTTAATATCATATTCTACCTGGTATTATAATCCCTAGCATTTGGGATTAAAAATTGCTAGACAAAATTAACCTCAATATTTTTCTAAAATGACTATCATATCCTGCAATTTCTGTTATTATTATTGACAACTTAAAACTTATTTGTACAAAAAATAAATATTATTTTTTGGGGAGGGGGGGTTGGGGTGGGCCGGGGTGCGGGTGATGTGTATATATAATCACTTTGAATATTATTTTTTTGGGAGGTGGAGGTGGAGGTGGAGGTGGGGGTGTGGTGTATTCATAATCACTTGAATATTAATTTTTTGGGGGAGGAGTGAAGGGGTGGGGGATGAAGTGGAGGAGGTGGGCGGGTGGGGGATGGGCGAGTGAGGTGTATACATAATCAAGAAAAAAAAAAGGGGTGAGAGTGGAGGCTAGGGGTCAAGGCGGGATGGGGTGTATACATTTTAAGGAAATATCATTTTTTGAAGGGGGAGGGGGTGGGAGGTGAAGGGTGAGTGGTGGGGCGGGGTGGGGTTGTATACATAATCAGAAATATTTTTTTTATGGGGTGGGATGAGTATATATAATCACTGAATATTATTTTTTTTGGGAGGTGGAAGGTGGGAGGGAGGAGGGTGGGGGTGTATACATAATCACTTAATATTATTTTTTTTGAGTGAGGGTGGGGGTGTATACATAATCAGTAAATATTTTTTTGGGGGTGGGGAATGAGGTGGTGGTGGTGTATATATAATCAGTAAATATTTTTTTTGATGTATAAATAAGTTTAAAATATGTTATTATTGGTAAGGGTATAATAGTTAAAATGATATTTTTTAATCCAATACTTTAATTAATCCTGAAAAAAATAAACATAACATGATATAATTTTTAATTATCCTATGAATAATCCCATAAAAAATAAACACGTGACTATGACTATTTAATCTTAGTATTAATAGTCTTGGGATTATAATCCCATGTATTATAATACCGGGATTATAATCATTGCAAACAAACATGGCCTAAGTTTACTTAAACCCTATTGTTTCAATTTTAAGACATTGAACCTTAATGTCACTGAATTTCTATAAATAAAACCTTCTGGGCACCTAGATTTAGCATTTCTTGTCAAATCAGTTACATGACTTGTAACACCCCCAAATTCAGTTTATCTTCAAATCTGGATTCAGTGCATCACTAGTGTTTCTCATTCTTCACATACATCATTATATCATTAAATATAACAACATATTGCCTTAATTCTAAGATTTTATTACCTTAGAATCTTCATACATACAAATAATGATAATTACATTATTATTTACTTATTTACACGTGTGACTTTCATCCGCCACAAGAAATACATAACAGTTTATTAAACTACTTTACAGTTTAATTAACTATTCTACATTACAAGTCTTGGCTTGATATTCACGCTCATTCATATAATGAATGATACTTTATCAGGATACCGGTCAGCTTGATCTTCACAGGATCCTTTAGTTCATTCTACCGTCGTTCTCTAAAAATATTTTTATTTTAAGCAAATGTGAGCATTCAATTTCTCAACAAGTTCTAGCAGTTGAATAACAACAACATCAAGAATAAAATATTCTTTACATATAACACTTCAATAACTGAACAATAGTTATGAAGTAGCTTGAATAATAGGAATAAATTTTGATTCCTATCATTTTAAAATATCAATACATTCGTTTTGACATAACCTCAATTCTTATACTTTCTTCTTTTAAATTCTCTCTAGCTAAAATCATTAGCATATACTTAACATTAACAGTTCATGAATAAACATAACTCTTTTACATTTGAGTAGTTCTAACACAGAACAGTTCATCTTCCGAAAGCACATAGGTGCATAGAATAAGCACATAGCCTCATACATCATAAACATCTTGTACAAATATAATACATTTGCACATAGATCAAACTTACTCATTTACAACATCTAAGCAAGCTTAAAAAAACTAGCATTCATTTCAAATATGAATGAAGTTAGTAAACTTGCCTTAAGCGCTGCATACAATTACAGTTTACGTTGTACGGCTCTTTGAAATTCCTATATATCAGATAAGGAATAACATATACCAATTAGTCATATACTTGAATTATACATTGGTTTAAACTTAACTTTAATTCTTATGGTTCGCATTTTATAACATAAGTCCATGAAACCAACTTTTTTGACCGTCTTTTGGCGTTACAACATATAGAGATGTCTTAATTCTTCCAATTATTATCTACGATAGATTTACATTACCTTTCCTTTTTCTAGCTCAAGTTGTTCGAAGCATTACAACTGTAATGTTCGTTACATCAATTATCATTTCTTATGGCTTTCTGACAAATAAATGTCATACCTCAGGATTATTCTTTATCGTCTAAGTCATACAATCTTTGGTATGCCAAGAGCGATCATTCAATGTTAATGTTATGCGGTCATAGCTATTAAACATTTTACATTACCTCCAATTCATCTCTTACGATGTCCGATTTATTTAACTCGAAACATTATTCAAGTTATTATCATTAACTCAGCTTCACTACGTTTACACGTCATTCATAGCTCTTCATCACTACAAGTTCAAACCATACAACTCCTCTATGGGTTCTTCCACCTCAGCCCGGCATTTCGCCGCTGCCAGCTTCCCTTTTGTTAAATCAAGGCGTTGCGACCGGGGCTTAATGTGTTTGGCTCCGGAGAGGCACCGCAGTTTCCTCCTTGTTAAGCATATATTTGATCGCTGCTGGCGCTTCCCGATCCTTAGAAATTTTTTGCAGATTTTCTGCATTTTTCTTCTACGTACGAATCGCCTACTTTGTAATCTCATAACTTATTTGTTATAACTCGAAACGAGTTCATTTCAAAGTCATTTTCTTACTTTCATTACATACATAGATTTGTCCCAGACAGAATATTTTTTTGAATCAGTTAACGAGGCTTTCACTCGGTTCAAATTTCATCATTCGTTCGTTTTACGTTATTAACATTCTTCGTTCGTTCATCCTTAATTCGATCATCCGAACTCGAAATGCATTCGTTATTGAGTCAACGACTCACATATTCAAATTTTCCAACATTCTTATAAGACCTTACTAATTAGGGTTCATTAACTTACTTTCTAAATTTCGTTCGTCTTTTATAAAATTTCACCATAAATTTGTTATATGCTAATTTCAATCCGTTCCAAATGAACATGTCTTTCAATTCTACATTTCCTAACCAAACATATATCAAAAATTATATATATGATGATTTTAAACTTGTCCATCAACAACAAGCTCTAATTATATGGTTTTAAATTTGTTCACCAACAACGTTCTTCGTTTTGAATCAATATTTTGATTACGATTTCACTTTTTCATAACTTTTAGTGTTATAAAACACCAATTCTTCCTTATTACCCCGGATCGTTCATATGATTCATCCGAATCTTCCATTAACGTCAAGCAATTCATACTTCATAAACTTCAAAGTCTTACTTCTTCATTTCCTTATGATTAATATGAAAATCATTCATTAACATCTTTTACTTTCATAATCAATAAACTATATAATTTTTCATATGAAACTTAAAGAAAAAAATGGATTAATGTTAGGTTTTGATATTACCTTCTTCTTTAATTCTTTTTTCTCTTGTCAAAGCTTGCAAATTGAGTTAGCTTTTCCTTCATTTCCTTCTTCTTCCATCCGAATTTCTCTCTCTCTCTCTCTCTCTCTAAGTGTTGGTTGAATTTTTTCTTCTCTTTTATAAGCTTTTCAAGGCTAGGGTTCAACCAAACCACGACCCACGGTTCGACCCACGAGTTTGGTTCTTGGTTTGGGCTTAACTTTAATTCAAATTGGGCCAAACTTTAGGATTGAATTTAACATTCTTTGGGCCTTAATTTAAGTATCATTGAGCCTCCTAACATTACCTTATTGGGTTTACCAAAGTCAAAGCCCAATGGCTTAATAATCCATATTAACTCTTATTGACTTTTGCCTTCTCGTATTCTTACCGTATAATAATTCGTATTACACACGTATTCTTCTCATACTTTGCTCGTATAATAATTCATATTATACTCGTATTCTTATTAATTAAATCTCTTTAATTATTACACAGTTGAAAAATTGCGTTTCTCGGATTTCAAATCTTTTTGAACATTCTGTCTTTCTTCGTCATTCTAACGTTAGCGCGTTCTTCGAAATTTTTAAAAACTGAAACACTTTTTGATGAATAGAGTTTTCCGCGACGTTCTCCTAAAACATAGTTAAACGATCGGAAAGTACATAACAATATTTTTCATCGTTTTGATTTCGTCCGATTTTTACACGTTTTTTGAGAAAAAAATTTATCGACTAATATGACTCTTCGCGACATGTTACCGTCAAATCTTAAAACGGAATGTCATTTCGACATAACAATCTCTCTACGCGACCTAGGTTATTCATCAGATAAATAGTGCATATTTCATCTTTTTCTCATAAAAACTATTTGCTCAGAAAATTATTTATTTCGGTCTTTAAAATTCTTACGCATTTATTCTAGCTCGTAGCCAGAATCCTCTCATTTTATAATCATCTTAGGTTATAGAACGATTAATAAACACATAACACAGAATATTATTAATAAAAATTCAATTTATTCAATAATAATCCTCACATCCTAATTAATATGACTATTCGATTTTCCGTGTAGTCACATTCTTCCCCACTTATAAGGATTTCGTCCTCGGAATAACTATTACATAATTACATCCATATATAGATGTATTATCCTTACTTCTCTTCATACTTCTTCTTGTTGAAATAAACTCAACATACCATTTCAATCAGGTATTACCTGATTATTCATTTCCTTAACTCATTCAATTCATTTTTCTAAGGATTATCTTTTGACATAATCGTCATTAGTTAAAAATCATGCTTAACTATATACTTCCAATCCTTCGGGATATCACATGGCTCATAATTAAAGGGCAATGTAGTCTTTTAAGGGTATATATCGTTTGCAATAGCTCGAGTTTTCTCTCAATTTTTCTTCTTCACACATTAATTACGTGCCTACAATTTTCTGCTCTTCCAAAGATAATTAGGAGTGAAATTACCCAAAAATATCCCATTCTGATCAATTATTACAAGCCAGCGTCTTGAAGGTTTTATTTATAGAAATTTAGGGACATTTAAGTTTAATATCTTAAATTAAAACATTGGGGTTTAAATTCTAAAATACAAAAAAAAACTTAAAAGGTTTATTTAAGCAAAAAGATAATGTATCAAATGGTTAAAAGTTTTATCACATTGCAGGAGAAAAGATGACAATACCTACCAAGGAACCACATGGCAAATCAAATTCAAACTTGACATTGTCAATCAAACAGGATCATACAAGCTAAGAGTAGCACTGGCCGGAGCAACTTTAGCAGAATTGCAGGTACAAGACTCTTTATTTTTTTTCTTCTTGTAAGTTTATTATCACCTATGTACACAGGCTCTTCATTTTTTCCTAAAATACCCATGTCCGACACTCACACACAAGGATATGAGTACTGGACACATCATTTAGTGTAAAAAATTGACAAAATTGAGGAGTACCCATGTTGAACTCTTCAAAATATTGTGTCCAACCGGAAACTCCATCCGAGTTCGTGTAACAGGATTATCACAATCCATATGCATAACACTAGCTGAAAACTTTCTATGCAGATTCGAATCAATGACCCAAAAATAAATCACCCTCTATTTACAACTGGACTGATTGGGAGGGATAATGCAATTGCCAGGCATGGGATTCACGGGCTATATTGGATGTACAATGTGGATGTGCCAGGAAATCAACTCTTTGAAGGGTATAACACCATTTATTTGACTCAATCAAGGAGTGTTGGCCCTTTCCAGGGGATTATGTATGATTATATTCGTTTAGAAAGCCCCTCAAGTCTATAAATTTAGTGAGACATTCGGTTCTTTTCCCATTAAATATCATGTTTGGTGTAGCATTACTTGTAACTCGGTGCATTGCAATTCGTGAAACCAATACGGGTACACTAAGGGTATCTTTATATGAGTACTCGTAATCAGGAATTCTCTTAAATGTAATAAAAGTTTAATAAAAGATTTTTAGTTGAATTTACGAGTTAACTTTTTTATAAATAATTAGTACAAATGTGATGTTAAAGCATCAAATATTAAGTTAAATTATTGTTATTTGTGCAAGTATAGGTAAAAAAAATAATGAAATTTATCCGTACATGTAAAAGTACTTTTTTTAGATACACAATTATGAAGACGCAATTTGCATGGTCAATAAGAGTGTCCTCTAGTTTGGCACGATAATGAAGTTTCTTACTTACTAAATAGAGGTAATGTTGCATACATTTGAACCTCTTCATACTTTGCTATTTGTGGGAGTCTTGTTCACTAGCTACAAGCACCACCTATATTTGGTTATTTTTTCATTTAGTATTCTAATAATTATGAGCACTGCCTCCTCTTGAAATGTGAATGTGTATTTGAAATATGGTTTTACTAACTAGCAGTTTCTATTTGAAGACCCTTGTTTTGAATTTGAAATCATATACCTGACCTTTTAACGACTTTCAAATGTATTTTTATTTTCTTTTCAAAATGCAGACTCTACTATTTTTGAATCATAATAGAATATATGAGGTTTAATAATTTAAAATTTAATTAGTACTTATTTTATTCATAGTGAAAATAATCATACTTGTTCGTCTTCAATCAATTATACTATTACGTATTCATAGTTGTAACAGTAACAGTTCTCTATAAAATTAAGCATAAAGCCATCATGTATTCTAAAAACATGATTCAAAGCATCAATGCAAAAAACGTAGGGCAGGTTATTGCGGAAGTAATCAAAATAAGATTTTTCATACTCTGCGCTCCACTTCATATTTTTTCTTTCTCGATTTGCCCTTTTTTCACAGTTCGGTTATGCTCCCCATGAAAAATCTTAAAAACCACCGACATGTCAAGATCCAAATTTGAATTAGTTCACGGTCCTAGTCAGAGACCACTGTGTTCGCATTGGCGGTCCAACAAAGAGGCGAAGTAGTTGTTTCAAGCTTTAAGAAAGTCGTTCTGTTCAACTCAAGAAAGGCATGGGAGTTGTTGGGCATTACTTGAGCCAGGTTGGGCTTTGAAAATGTAACAAAAGGTATATACTCAACACAAGGTACACGACGCCTATCTATTTTAAAAGAAAGACCAAGATAATTTTCTTTTTCTATCATCAAAGAAAATTGAAAAATGGGGATAACTAGGTTTTATACCTACGAATCAGGTACCAATAAACTGAATTTGTTGCTTAAACTTGTGTTTTGTAGTTACTTTTCATACATTTTACTTTCATTTGGCAAGATACATGTTTGGGAATTGAATTGGTGGCCCTTGGTGGCTAATTGGATGAAATTTGTGGCTTAAAGGAATGGACATGACAACAAGTGGTGGATACAGCTGCAACAGAAGAAATTAGAGTATTGCCATGCAGCGCGGCTACGCCCAAAAAGAACTAGGTTGCACACCTGACCCCAGCCAACAAAAAGCTTTCCTGCAGGATAGTGCAGCTGGGCCCATTGCAAGCCTAGGGACAACGTGGCCCCACTAGTTGGATGTTAACCAATTTTGACTTTTTGTTTAAGTAGCATAATTGGGTTGTAATTCACGTACTCTTTTCATAATTGGATTAGGATTTGTAATAGACTTATAAATAGGACCTTTTGTTAGTTATTAGACAATTAGATATCATTATCATTATCTCTCTTTAATTCTAAACCCTAGATTAGATTTGATTATTGGAGAATTGGAGCAAGGAGTTTCAAGACAGAGACATAGAAGAAGTCCAGGATTGCTACAACAATTTTTATTCATTCTTTTTATTGTTCTACTTGTATTCATCATGATATATTACTTGTGAATATTGAATTTTAATTCAATGATTATGAACTAAATTTCTCTTTAATGCTATAATGGATCTTTTTGTGTAACGAAGATTGACATGCTTCCGTATTAAGTTATTGAGATTATTTCTAGGATTGTCTACTATGGTTTATACTGAATTGATTAATTGTCTGGCCAGTAATTACCATGATAACTTATATGAAAATTGAGAAATGAATTATAAGTTAAGATATGATCATAATAGCATGCGTTTATGTTTTCTGGATGGTGTTGAAGTTCATAATTTATGTTTAGAATAGAGATATATGTACTTGTGCATCACATGTAATCTTGAAAAAAACTTGTGCTTTAAATCCTTTTTAATTGTAATTCACATAGAGATATATATGAGTTAGTTAATTAGGGTGTTTATCTTAATTCTATCATTTGTGAATTTAAGTTGATATGGATATGATGCATTGGGAGATGTTCATATTTACTTATGTGTTCTTGATTAACAATTCAGAATAATTAATTTGGCTTAATTGGAAGTGTGTCGATCTAAGGGAAACAATAAGTGAAATTGTAGTCTTATGTCTTCTTAATTTGATTAAATCTCGTGGTAGTTATTTTTAATTTAGTAGTAATTAATTTCATAGATTTCACAAATTTGATCACTTGTTTAAAGAAAATGAGAATAAAGATTGGTGCTTGTTAGATTCAAAACTAGTTTAATATTCTCTATGGGAATGATACTTAATTTGTCACTTTATTACTTGTTGACCACATATACTTCTGTGTTGTGATTAAATAGATTTTAGCCCAAAAAGTTTTTGGCGCCGTTGCCAGTGACTTATTAAATTATTTTTATTACTTTCAATATTAGTTATAATTAAATCATTTTTAGTTAAACATTTTTCTTTTCTTTTTGTTATTTCCTGTTTCAGGTGATTTTGATCGGTGTATGCAAAATCAATCAAAACAATCAGAACTTGAACCGTTTGTGGACGACATTGAAAGACATTTTCAGCGGTTATTGAATTATTGTAAGGAAACAATGGACAAGATGGCAAACGAGGTTTAAAAATCACTAATGGATTATTCCATGCCTAAAATTGGTGAGATTCAATCAAGCATTACGAGGCCAGCTATCTCAACAAATTCCTTTGAAATAAAATCGGGGACAATTCAGATGATTTAGAATTCGATATAGTTTGGGGGTTTGGCTAATGACGACCCGAATGAACACTTGGTACGCTTCTTAGATATTTGCGATACGTTTAAATATAACGGGGTAACAGATGATACAGTAAGACGTAGGTTATTCCCATTCACACTACAGGGAAAAGCAAAAAGTTGGTTACACTCACTACCACCAGGCTCTATAACTACTCGGGATGGCTTGGCAAAAAAATCTTAGCAAAGTTCTTTACGCCGATAAAAACTGCTAAAATGTGGAATGATATTGCTAGCTTTGAACAACAACATGGGGAATCTTTGTACGAAGCTTGAGAGTGGTTTAAGGAATTTTTGAGAAAGTGTCTATATCATGGACTTCCCAAGTGGCTACAGGTTCAGACATTTTACAATGGGTTAGGCAGTAATACTAGGACAAGAATTTTGACGAAGAATTTGAGGTACTAGAGACTATGGAAACCAATAATTATCAGTAGCCAACTGCTAGGATGAATCAGCCGAAGGTAGCAGGGGTATTCGAAGTGGATGCAGTGACGACCTTAGCAACTCAGATGTCAGTACTCTTAAAGAAAATGGATGCAATTGTAGGGGCAAAAATTCAGCAGGTAGCATTTGTTTGTGAGCTATGTGCGGGATCACATCCTACTGAGCAGTATGTTATCAATCTAGCGTCAGTCTAGTTTGTGGGGAGTTACAACCGTCCATCGAATTCGTATCAAAGAAGCTATAATCCGGGGGCGAGAAACCATCCTAACTTGTGACGCCACCAATTTCTCTACATTCCCTATAGTAGATTTGGTGTTCACGTAAATATTCCATATGATAATACTATTAATCCAAGATTCACAGTATTCATAGCAGATAGTAGTTCTCGTCAAAACAATTACTGTGCTGAATACCCTCACTTAGATGTATAGATTTAGTATCTTATGGATATTTCCTTCATATCAATAGATCCTATCTATCTAACATTCACAATATTAATGCTAGGGTTGTTTTTGGAACTGAGGGGCGTGATCTCAGTGCATCAGAGAACTCCCAAGATCTATCAATACTATCATTTAGATATATAGTTCATATAGATACTGTACTATTTTCTAATTTACTTAGATATGTAAAACTAAGCAATGTATGAAAACTAATAATCTATTACACAACTTAACATATAATTACATAGACCCCAAATTTAGTTAACTATTACATCCGAGTCTTCAAAAAGGATAACCGTGTCTTAAGCTTTTCTATCCACAAGTACTAGAACTGTTGGATACATCATTTCTGTCTGCAAAAGAAAAATATTTACAAGGATGAGCTACATAAAGCTCAGTAAATTTTGAACCAGTAATAATTATACTCACACCGAATCTTAATTGAATGAACATAAAGTTTAGAGTTTTTTTCATATATATATAGTGAGGTTTATCTGCCAAACCCCACACATTACAAGTTTTGTCAGTCATATAGACTTAGCAACTCAGGTTGATTTGTTTAACCAAACAACCTTAGAGTATGCATATCATCCTATCTAAATAACCCCCGGTCATTACTACAAATGTCGATCATAAATAAACCCCGGTCATTACTACAAATGTCGGTCATAAATAAACCTCGGTTAGTGTATAATTGTTGGTTATAATAGTGTCAGTATATATGTTTGTATCAAACAACATTAGTTTATCACAGCCTATGCTTTAATATCAAATCAAATACATTTTATGCAAATAACTGTTCATACGGCTTGGTTATGCTTGAACAAGAAGTAATAACCCACTTTTAATAACATATATCACGAATAACGTTTAAAACAAGTTCACATGGCATTAATATAAGAATTACATTTAATATAAAAATTAAATGTAATGAAAAACTTGAATTTGAAATATATGGTTTGCACTTAGTGTAGAAAACTTGTCTGCTCATCAGCTAATTTATGCTATTTGAAATTGTCTATGCAACCTAAATATGTCCATCGCAGTCATTAGAAATAATAACAGCTAATCATCTAATCAAACTATTAGCATCTGGGTTGGTTTTAATATCTATTCGGTGTTTTATAGCTTTATCGGTTAATTATGAAGTTTATTTTCAATAAAACTATATTTAAAGTTTCAATATTATTTTAGATAATTTAATTATAATTTATAATATTTTTCGGAAGCTCATAATAATTTTTAAATAATTATTATCATTTATTATGATTTTTCAAACATTAATACCATTTTCAATGATTTAATTATTAACTACTTTCATTATCATTAATATTTACATAATTTAAAATATTAATGAAATCCATGTCAAAACATTAAAATTTATTTACTATAACTTAAAACATGTTTAACACATTAATATCACCTTGAAATGGTTTTTAAAGTATAAAAATCATTTTTAAATAATCACCATTAATATAAAATATTAATGCATTTCATGTCAAAATATTAAAAGTTATTTATTATAAATTAAAACATTTTTAAAACCTTAATATAATTTATAAAACATTAAAATCATTTTTAATAATTTAATTAATACAATTATTAAATAAATTTATTATCATTAATATTAAGTTATTAATGGAATTTATATAAAAATATTAAAATTATTTACTATAACTTAAAATATTTTTAATACTTTAATATCATTTTGAAATAATTTTTATAATATTAAAATTATTTTAACTAATTTATTTAATATAATTATTAAATAAATTTAATATTATTATTATTTAAATAAATTAAAATATTAATGAAATTTATGTCAAAATATTAAAATTTGATTTGTAGAACCTAAAATAATTTTTAAAACTTAATTATGAATTTTTAATAATTATTTTCTAATTTTTTAGATATATTTAAATTAATTAATTAATTTTCATTAAAAGTGTCGCTAAAAGGCTTTAGTGACAAAATCTGTCGCAATAGGTGTTCTTCATCAACGAAGAATATAAGACCCCGAATTTATGAAATGAAAGTATTCAATTTTCTTATAATTATTATTCTATTTAGTAAATGGTTAAATTGATAAAAGGTTAAGGTTAAGGGTGATATTTGAAAATTTTGCAAAGTAAGCAAGTTGATATAAAATATTCGTTGTGTCGGAGAATATTCGTTTTAACAGGGAATATTTGTACGACGACACAATCATTGGTGGACCCCACAATGGAAGTATTGTCGTAGTTAGAAATTGATAGAAATATCTTTTTATAAAAATAACGGCGAAAGTTTTACCGTTAAACTGTTGAGATACCCGGTGGTAAAAATACAGTAATACGTGTGATTGCATAGTAGCACACGGTATTGATTATTGATGCTTACGTAAGAAGCCACTCAGTTTACTCAATTATTACTACAGTAATTGTTGCACAGTATCTCACGTTATTTGATTCAATTATTGTCACAATATCATCTGCATAATATTTTATATTATTAAATCAATAATTGAGACAACAAAGTTATTCATATTATTATTTGCAATATTGAAGATGTCTAGAAAGTTCTGTCGAGGAGAGGTTTGGTCACCTAATTGCGCGCCAATAGAGAGAAATCCTTATCGGAAAGCCCCCTCTTTCCTGGGAATGATCTGATTATTAAATATTGTGAGTTATAATATTAATGATGAATAATTGTTAATAGATTAAAAATGTGTTATTAAAGATAAAGGATTTATGGTAAATATTTATTCAATTTTTGATATAAATATAGGGATTTGTTATGTGGCGTTTGTGGTAAGTTTGACTTACTATTCCATGAGAATATTTACTAATTTTATGGACCGTCGGTGGTGGTTTTAAATAGTAAATCAATCTGGACCGTCGGTGGTGGTTTTAATAGTAAATCAATCTGGACCGTCGCTGGTGGTTTTAAAAGTAATCAATCTGGACCGTCGATTGTGGTTTTAATAGTAATCAATATGGACCGTCCGTTCTAATAGTAAATCAATCTGGACCGTTCGTGAATCAGTTACTATTTAGTTCATTCTCATATAAATAGATGCTTAATTCTTCTTTCATTCTCACCAATTCACTAAGACTCACAAGAGAAACTATAGAGAGAGAAACTATAGGGAGCAAGAAGAAGAGTATCCTGCTACTTAACTGTTGTAGTATCCAGTTTTCTACTAAGGTAAGGGATGTTATTTTTCGTTTGGTAATGGGTATTACTTCTTTCGTATTCATAAGGAATACTATTTTTCGTATTCATCCTTTAATATGTCAGAATAACTTGTCTACGCAGATTACGTACCGCATGACAGGTGAAAATCCATTTGCAATTTTGTATAAAAACAAAGGAATATTTTAATGTTTTAAATCCTGTAGATTCTTTATCTCGGGATAGTTGATGTAAATAGAAGTGATGCTATCGTTTAATGTTAAAACTTTCGATTTGAATATATATCAGGGTTTATTGAGATAATGTGTTAAGTGATTATGTTTAAATATTTTATTTAAGCCTTAAATATTTAAAGGATTGAATAAAGACCTAATAAGCGTATATTCTTATCAGAAGCATGCCGCCGAGAAGACGACCAAAACGTCGACCAGCCCAGGTATAACCTTTGAGTGTTGAATACGATCCTTCTTATCCAAGATTTTAACACGTATCTCCTCATACGTTAAATCTTCGGCTATCTCGTCCAGTTCTAATTTAATAACATGGTTCGGGTCATCCACATATTTATGTAACATCGATACGTGAAAAAAAACGTTATGAACACGCGACATACTTGGCGGTAAAACGTGTCTATAGGCCACAGTTCCTACTCGATCAAGGATTTCAAATGGGCCAATAAAATTGAGGGTTGAGATTTCCTCTCTTCATCGATTCTTGCTTCTAGAATAACGCCCTCTTGAACCTTCTTCTTCACATTCATCAGCTCTGAGTATGTAGCTTGCACGACTTTAACTTTATCGATTAAAGTTGATTCTACTCGTATATTTGATATCACCATGTGGGTCCTTAGAGTCTTTAACTCTATCTTCATCATTTGTAAGTTATACAAAATGGGTTTTTGTGTTAACAACATCGCGCTCAGAACGCATCGATCTTCTACTCAACGCGTCAACTACCACGTTCGCTTCTTCCACGATGATATTGAATGGTATAATCGTAATCTTCAACAGCTCGAGCCAACGTCTTTGGCGCATAATACGTTCGTTTTGGGTGAAGAAAATATTTGAGGGTTGAAGAAATGGGTTTAGTACTGGGGTCCATACAAAATTCAATTTCACGCTCTGGGGGTAGGCCAGGAAGTCTTCAAGAATACGTCAAGAAATTTATTAACAATAAAAATATCATTCAAAACTGTGACTCTCATCCAAGACTTGGATAGTATGTCACATTGATACCTATCAACTTGCCACCGTTATTCACAACGTAACCTACGGAAAGTTTGGCTTCGGTGCATACCACACAAGGAAGTCACCAGTGTAAGGCTCGGGGCTCTTTACTTATGGCTTGATATGAAAATGATTAACTTTAGTGGTTTAGTTGCTTGAATTCGCATAACAGGTTGGTTAGGAATATGAAAGCTAACAACCTTATGAAAATCATGATGAGTAGTTAACCAATTGATTCCTAAAATCACATCAAGGGCAAGTATTTCAAAGAGATAAGATCAACAGGTAACGTGAAAGTGTCGATTTGAATCAACAGGATTTAGAAACAGTGGAGGTAACAAAGGTTTCTACTAACGAAGTTTCAACCAATAAGTCAAAGTCTAACTTCTCAGGGGTCAAATTTAAACGTTGAGCGCAAGCAAGAGAGATAAAAGAATGGGTAGAACCGGTATCTAATAAGGTATAGACTTCGCAAGAATTTATAATTAACTAACCCGTGCTAACTTCGTTTGGGTTACTCGCTTTTTGAGAAGTCACAAAAAACGCTCTTCCTGAAACCACCGACTTTTTTTTGTCCGTATCCGCCTTTGGTACCACCGTCCCAGCTGGACTTGACTTTGGTGCACGATAAAATCGGGCTAGGTGACCTTCTTTTCCACAATTGTAACATGCTTTGGACTGCATCACGCAGTTTGGACTAATTTGTCCCTCCCCTTCGCATTTGAAGCATACGACCGGCGGTCGTTCTCCTTCCTTAACAGGCACTGGTGCTGTTGTCTTTCCATCATTATTGTACCTTCTCTTCTTGAAATTTCTACTCCTATTATCTTGGCTATAATTACCACCGAAGTGGTTACCATTCTTGTCATGATAATTCTCCACGATGGTTATCATTGTTCCGATGGCCGTTGCCACCGGTATGATTATTATCATGTTGTTGCTCGTTACCTTTTGGTTGTGTTGACTCATTATCGCGCTCCAATAATTGAGCCCTATTCACAACATCTGAATACAAACACAGTTTATGAGAAATTAGATATTGACGTATCTCAATTTTCAAACCTCTTAGAAACATCCGCGTCATTCTCTCCTCATTGTCAACCAAGTGAGACGCAAACCGGGACAACTCGGCAAACTTAGCTTTGTACTGCGACACGGTCATATTGTTCTGCTCCAACTTGATGAACTCTACCTCTTTCATGTGATGAATACTTTCGGGAAAGTACTTGTCGTTGAATAGTTCTTGGAACTTCTCCCAAGACATCTTCAGTGTGGCAGGTTGAGTACGCTTTACCGATTCCCACAGGTAATCTGCCTCTCCTTGCCCATAAAGGTGGAAAAGGGAACCTTTTGCTCCTCGGAGCATCCCAAGACATCAAATATCTTGGTGATCTGCTTTATCCATGTCTTCGCCTTAAGTGGTTTTGGCTCTCCAATAAACTCTGGTGGTCCCAGCTCCTTGAATCATGCTTAGCGGTGACCGTCTCGAGAGTTGCCGATTGTTTCCACTCGCATTTTGGACATGAGTCTCTCTTGCTCGATTTTATGCGAATTGCGAAAGCTCCTAAACATTCCGTGCGTTTCGCCATTTGGTGGGTGTTGTTGTTCACACCGAGGATTATTGCCTTCCGATGCACATTATCCTCGGGTGTTGATCTGTGGTGACTCAACGGTCTCCTGTGCTCCATTGCTATTCTCAACATTCTCGGATGTCATTTTCAAATACTGCCACAAAACAAGGGTTAATTGACATGTCACATACTATCCCTATACTCGATGAGACCAATTAAATACCAAATAAACTTAGGTAGGTCATACAAGCGAAAGGAATTCCCTGTCTCTCCCTCCTAGTTCTTGTCTCACATCTCAAATGGAGATCATATCCTAAGCTTTGATACCAATGTGATGCCCCCAAAATAGGTATACATCACCCATCTTGAGTCGCCAAATACATAGTACAAAATTCAAATACAACTTAATTATACAACAATCGTGTAAAATATGACAAAACATAATCTAAGAGTTTTAATAAGAATATTGTCATCTAGAAAATATCCACACTCAATGGAGTCCTCATTACATTTATTGTCACACTATTTTATAGAATAGTGAGGACTACTAAAACAACCATCCAGGATAGTCAATCCGCTCCCCGACTCGTCCCAACTATATTCTCATTTCAAGAGAAGAAAGTGAAAGAAAAGGGTGAGCTCAACTAGCCCGAGAAGAAATATTATGACTAAGATAATGCAGAATAATTTATCGTTAGCCTTCAACAGTGTTAAACTGATAAAATATAACAAACATCAAGTTTAACTGCAGCGGAACAAGCAATCCATTAGAAGAGTCAAGTAGAGAATAAAATCTACTATTTTCTATGATTTAAAAGGTTTTTCATCACTTTTATCACTGAGACTCAACAATAAATAAACCATCATCATCTCAAGCACTACTGCCAAGGATATTCATTAGTATCACGACCACAAATTATCCATGCACTACGGGCCAAGGATATTCGTGTATTCATCAGTGGTCATGATCATGCCAACATCTATCCATCAATGCACTACTACTAAATGAGGAATTTTATCGCATCATTTGTAACATTACTACCATGATTATACCAATAATCCTCGGTCATAATCACACCAAGTCCATCTATGCACTACAGGCCACAGATGACTTTCAACATATTATAAACATGAGGATGATGACAATGATATAAGAATTCAATAAAACAAGTTCAATGATAATTTTTTAAATATTTATAATTTAATTTATCCAGAAATCAATAACGTCCAAATTGTCAACATGATACTGTTTTGTGGAGTAAAATTCAAGAATGCTCAGAAGAATATTTCCATAAAAAGATATTGGATGAAGCGCAAATATCCAGGATATTCTACTAATTTCATGGAATATAGAATCCAAAACTTTAACCAACTGAGTATAATAGAATATATGAAACTGCAAATGGATTTTTGCCCGCCATGCGGTAATCCACGTAGATAGATCATTTCCATAATTTAATAAGGAATGAATCTGAAGGATCATTCACCATGCATGCGGTAATCCACACGCAGAAGTTATTCCAATGTAATAATAAAGAATGGAATAACGAAGAATGCACCAAAGTGCGTAATCCGCATGAGATAGGTTATTCCAATGAATGATAAAGAATGGAACCAGTCATGCGTAACCCGCGCATGGTGATATATTTCAACGAATAATAAAGAATGGAACTGGGCATGCATGAATAATGCACGTACGACATGATATTCCAACAAAATAATAAAGAATGGAATAACAACAGAATTCACCAGGCATGCGATAGACCGCACAGACAAGTTATTCCAACAGAATAATAAAGAATGAAATAATAGAAGAATTTCACCATGTATGCGGTACTTCGCATAGACAGGTTATTCCAACATAATAATAAAGAATGGAATAACAACCCTTACAAGTATTGAAAGAAAATAACCCTCTTCATGAATACGAAAGAATAATACCCCTTACCTCAAAAGAAGACTTCTCTTCTTCTTTCTCTCTATAATTTCTCTCTATAATAATTGCTCTATAGTTTTAGTGAATTGGTGAGAAATGAAGGAAGAATAAGCTTCTATTTATAGGAAAATATAGTTTCGATAATTGCACGTTTTGGGGCTCGAAATATTACAGTATAATACCTTCCTCTTTTCCTTCATTTTTAATTTAGTCCTGCAAGTATTATAAAACTTGCACCACCTCCCCTAATAGTAAATCATGTGAATTAATAGTAAATCATGTGACTCAATAGTTCTAAACATGTGAAAAAAATAATTACGGTATAGTACCTTCATCTATACCTCCATTTTTAACTTAGTCATGCAAGTATTATCAATCTTGCACCAACTCACCTAATAGTAAATGAATGTGAATCAATAGTACACACATGTGAACAAATAGTTATAATCATGTGAATCAATAGCAATTAATTGTTCATTTATCCGGTTAATTACCCGATTAGTCAATATAACCTCCAGACATCAATTATTATAGAAATAAATATCAATTTTCACTAACACTAATAATTCCAACACAATGGAACTATCGATTTCATCTTTAATCAACACGAACTTATTCATCATTAATATTATAATTCATATTATTTAACAACCAGGTCGTTCCCAGGAAAGAGGGGGCTTTCCGATAAGGATTTCTCCTTATTGGCGCACAATTAGGTGACCAAACCTCTCATTGACATAACTTCTAGACATTGTCAATATTGCAAATAATAATATGAATAACTTTGCCGTCTCAATTATTGATTTAATAATATAACATATTATACAGATGATACTGTGACAATAATTGAATCAATAATATGAGAGATATGATGCAACAATTACTGTAGCAATAATTGAGTATAACTGAGTGACTTCTTACGTAAACATCAATAATCAATACCGTGTTCTACTATGCAACCACACGTATTACTGTACTTTTACTACCGGGTAGTTCAACAGTTTTAACGGTAACACTTTCGCCGTTATTTTTATAAAAAGATAATTATGTCATTTTTTAACTACGACAATACTTCCGTTGTGGGGTCCACCAATGATTGTGCCGTCGTACAGATATTCTCTGACAAAAAGAATATTCCCCGACCAAACGAATATTTTATAACAACTTGCATACTTTGCAAAATTTAATAATATTACCCACAACTATAACATTATATCAAATCCACACCATAATATTTTAAAAAATATTTCGAGAAATTTAAATCTTTATTCATAAAATTTGGGGTCTCACAACTAACGCTAATGATTTGTTGCCTAGTGTTGTTTCTTCTCTTCTACAGGATTTCAAAGATGTTCCGAGGAGCTTCCTCAAGGACTACCACCTATTCGGGGAATTGAGCATCAGATTGATTTTGTTCCTGGTGCGACCATTCCAAATCGTCCAGCTTATCAATTGGAGTAATCCTGAGGAGACGAAGGAGTTATAAAGACAAGTTGATGAGCTAATGAGAAAAGGGTTCATTAGATAAAGTATGAGTCCGTGGGTAGTTTTGATGATCATAGTGCCAAAAAAAGATAGAAAGTGGAGGATGTGCATCGATTGTCGAGCGGTAAATAATATCACGGTAAAATATCAACACCCCATTCCTCATTTAGATGACATGTTAGATGAATTTCACGGGTCTTGCATATTTTCCAAAATTGATTTAAAAAGTGGTTATCATCAAATTAGAATGTAAGAGAGTGATGAATGGAAAATGACTTTTAAAACTAAATATAGTCTTTATGAGCGGTTAGTATTAACTATTGGTTTAACTATTGCACCCAGCAGTTTTATGAGACTAATGAACCATGTTTTGCGTCCATTCATTGGAAAAAAATTCATAGTTTATTTTGATGATATCTTGATTTATAGCAAAAACTTGGAAGATTATGCATTACATTTAAAATCTGTTTTAGATGTACTTAGGAAAGAAAAGTTATTTGCTAACATGGAAAAGTACACGTTTTGTTCGAATTGTTTTTCTTAGTTTTGTTGAGAGTTCACAGGGAGTCCAAGTTGATGAGGAGAAGATACGTGCAATCCGAAATTGGCCGAGTCCTAAAAATGTGAGTCAAGTGCCAAGCTTCCACGGACTCGCAAGTTTCTACCGACACTTTGTTTAGAATTTCAGTGAGATTACAACACCATTGACCTAGGTTATCAAGAAAAGTGTGGGCTTTAAGTGGGGTGATGAATAAGAAAAAGCATTTAAATTGATCAAAGATAAATTGACTCATGCGCCTTTAGTTATTTTGCCTAACTTAAGTAAAACTTTTGAGATTGAGTGTGATGCTTTAGGTTTAGGGATTTGAGCTGTTTTGATGCAAGAATGAAAGTCAGTAGTGTATTTTAGTGAAAAGTTGAGTGGGGCTGTTTTGAACTACTCTACAAATGGCAAGGAGTTATATGCTTTGGTTAGAGCTTTAGAGACACAGAAACATTACTTGTGGTCCAAGGAGTTCGTGATCCATATCGATCATGAATCATTAAAGTATTTGAAGGGGCAACACAAGTTGAACAAAAGACATGCGCGATGGATGGAGTTTATCGAGACATTCCAATATGGCATTCAATATAAACAAGGTAAGGAGAACGTCGTTGCAGATGCTTTGTCGTGCAGGTATATTTTGTTAAACACTCTTGATACGAAATTACTTGGTTTTGAACGAATCAAAGAATTGTATGCTGATGAATTTGATTTTGGTGAAGAGTTTATGTGACAACCCGAGAATTTAGAAAATTTTAAAAGTTTTAATTAATTGGTTTAAGGTTCAAAATTAGAACATAGACGAGAATATTAGTGTATGCGCTTGATATTTTTAAGATAGAATTTTGAGGATTTCAAAAATCTATGAAGGATTTATGTGAATTATTTAGGATTAAGTGTATACGTGTTTATGTTCTGTGTATATGGTCATTTATGTGTTCAGAATGTGGTTAAGGGTCAAGGGTTGACCAGATAAATGATATCTGTAATAAACCCTAAGTATATATTAAGAACGTCAACGTTCGGTTTGAAAACTCTAGCGATTAACAAGAAACCCTAAAATCGGTTTTAGAAACCCTAATTTCAGTTCCGGGTATTCAAAACCCTAATTGATTATTAGAAAACCCTAATATCAGATTTGGAAACCCTAATTTCAGATTCCAGATATTTGAAACCCTAATCTGGGAACTTAAAGGATAATTATAATGCTCAAGTGCTATTAATTATAATATTAATTAGGGTAAAACTTAATTATTTAGCAAACTCTAATTTTAAATTTTTAAACCCTAATTTATGGATTTGAAACCCTAATTTATAATTAGGGAAAACCTAAGTGTTGATTTAATAGTTTTAATGTTAATTAGGAAACCCTAATCCTAATTTTCAAGTTAAGTAATTAGGAAACCCTAATCCAATTAGGAAACCTAATTTCTAATTTAGAAAATTATTTTTCTATTAGAAACCCTAATTAGTCGGTTATAAACCCTAATGATCATTTTGACCCTAATTGCTTAATTAACAATTTTTATTAGGATATATTAATCCTAATTAGCAAGATTTAAATTATGATTAAGAAATTTTAATATAATTAGAAAATTCTAATTATAATTTAGAAATATTAATTTTTGATTTTGAAAACCTAATTTGGAAATTCTAGAATTATTTTATTTTATTTTAAAACCTAAATGGTTCAAACCCTAAGGATTTTCAAACCCTAAACCCTAAAGGGTTCAAACCCTAAACCCTAAGGGTTTGCATCAAATGATAATTCTAGAATTAAAATTTTAGGGAAATGACCATAATGCCCTTTGTTGCATTATTGGAAATAATTTGTAAATCTAGCAATAATTGAGTTGGTGACCTACTATGTTGACATTGTGACATAAAATCTAGCAACATCTCAGCCAAAATTGACAGCCAACATACATTGCATTATTACATATAGATTAAAGAGAGAGAAAGAGGGCACTTACTTCTCATTTTTTTTCTCTAAGTCATTCCCTCTCCACTATCTTCGAAATTTAGAGTGAGAGAGTGAGATGAGATAAGTCATTATCAAGCCATAGCTTAACAAGATCAGACTCCATAGATCAGAATCAAGATCAAGCACTAGAAAGGTATAAGAACCCTAATTTTTAAAATCTCATGATTTAATGTTATATGTTGTAATTTGTTGGCTAGATATGTGTAATAGGATGTTATTTAGTGATCTGGGTTGTAAAATCCCAGATCCATAACATCAAAGTCCTCGAATCTAGCATTTTGTCAAATCTAGAAAACTGGAAAAATATCGACTGACAGCCTAATGTTAGACGCCTTAAATCCTTCTCTGTTTTTTATATTTGTTGTTTTATGTTATAAATATGTTCTTTATCATGAGGACTATGATCTAAAACAAGAAAAAAGGCCAGATCATTAGTATATTGAAAGATATGAGCGAATCGAAACTTCGTTGACCTACCAGCCCTATCGATCGTTTCTAGGTAACCCAGTTTGCCCAGAAAAGTCTGACAGTGATTTTCGAGGCCATTGATCTTGCTTCTGGTAATGTATTGGGTCCAGTTGTTGTTTTATGGTTGAAGTCTGACATGAAGACTACATGATAAAGTTGTTAGTTCACTTAGATCCTTGTCAGAATTGTAAATATTTATGGTCAAAGTATAGTTGACCATTCTGCCTGATGACCAATCTGGGTAACCCAGAATCTTTATGAACCATTTTTCTGTCAGAACTTTGACCATCCTTAATCGCTTAATGTTATGTTATTAGATTGGTTTGATGCATTATACTTGTACCCTGACATATGGAATACATGGTGGAACCTTTACATCACATAAACAATACTTGGAAATCAAAGATTAAAAGCTTCAAAATAGCACCTTTCGTACTGTTTGAATTTCTGGGCAGCCCATAAATTCAAGAACAGGTCTGACATCAAATTCGAAGGCCTTTATCTTACTGATTTGTTGTGGATTGGCCTAGATATTTGTTGATAGTTATAGTATTACACTTATACTATAATTATAACACCTAACCTAGTCCAGAAATCACTACGAACACGGTTTAAATGTTGGTCAAACTAGGCACCCGGTAATTGGCTATGCATTTCTGGGCAGCTCAAGAACAGGCTCAAGAACACCTATAGCGACGGGTCTGTCGCTATAGGGCCATTTAGTGACAATTATTTTCGAAAAATAGATTAATTAATTAAATAAATAGAAAAAATGATTTTTAATTATTAAAAATACATAATAAATTATGAAAAATTATTTTAAAGCCTAAAAAATAGTCTTTTATTATTTAGTGTATATATCATAAATATTTATTTTTTTGGAATATAAATGGTATTTAATTTATTTAATTATAATATTAAATAAATTATTTAAAATGATTTTTATACATGAAAAATCATGAAAAATAATATTATGGTATAAGAAAATATTTAAAGATATTTTCGAGAACTTTTAATATTTTAGGATGAATTTCATTAATTAATTAATATTAATGATAATTAGTTTATTTAATAACTATATTAAATAAATTATGGAAAAATAGAATAAATGATTTAAAAATCATATGAAAATGATTGAAGTGTTATAAAAATATTTGAAGTTATAAAATATTACTTTTGATATTTTGTCATGAAAATATTAATATTTTAATATTAATAGCAATTATCTGATAATGAATTTAATTGTTTAAAAAATCATATAAAGGTGATTTTAAAGTATTAAAAATACTTTGTGATGTTATAAATATATTGTAATATTATGACATGTATTTCATTAATATTTGATCAAAAATAAATATTAATAATAAAAGAATTATGTGGTATTTAATTCATTTAAATATAATTTTAATGATTGAAAATACACGATAAATGAGAATAATTATTTAAAAATTATTATGAGACTTGAAAAAATATTTCGACTGTTATTAAAATTATCTTAGATAATGGTTAAGTATTTAGACAGAGTTTAATTGAACTTAAACTTGAAATTTTGTCCGACTATACCGTCGGGATGTTAGAATTTTGTCGAATTCAACTTGGACTTAAATAGTCTGACTTGATGCTAAATTTTATGTGCTGAATAGACGGATAAGGTTATATGTTTAGGTTATTCTGTATATATATGTAGACACTAAATATTTTCTGTACACATGTCACTAACATTATAGGAAGACATATTTGTCTTTCAAGAGAGAACCCTGGAAGACAGTTCATATCCATTCCGGATACTACCGAAAGTTCAGCATCAACCCCGGAACATACATCGGGAGTAACAATTCCAACCTCGGAGACAACCCTGAGGCGTGCAGATCCAATATCGGAACACACACCAGAGAAGACCGATTAATCTCGGAGATAACCCCGAGGTATCCAGTCTCAGTCCAAACCGTGGGAATAGTTACCAACCTTGGTGATAACCCCAAGGAATGCAGTTCCGGAGATAACCCCGAAAATGCTTGTTTCAAATGCAATCAGCTTCAATCTCGGCACTCACAACGAGATACTCAGTACCAACCCGGAGATAACACCGGGAGGACATGCACACCTCAGAGATGACACTGAGGATCTTCAACAATTACAGCGATCAATCTCAAATGAAGCCACGAGCAACGCTCGCTGATCGGCCGAACCGGTGATAACCCCGGTGAGGGGCAACATCGTCATCTCGCCAACGCGATGCCACATCACGTCGTTTCAACATCATATTTCTACACAATGACGTCCCACAAGAGCCAAGGAAAATCAATCCTGAGTGACTATATTGTGCAGGATAACGGATAGAATTTGAAGCTGAAGACCGGAGGGCACCGTCCCATCTTCATGACTTCGTACAACCTCTAATCCCGTGACATTGCGTAACTCTCGACAACGGTGGTCCGAAATAGGTCCTATATACCTTAGCCGGATGCTCAGATTGCAATTCTGAAAGTTCGAGCGGACATTGCAGTGCCCTAGTGCACGTACTTCGAGACGACAGAACCTGAGAAACTCGGGTAGCCTCTGGTACACCTGCGGCTCCACCTCTATAAATAGAGGGCTTGGGGTGGCCATTTGCAAGTGAAAACCATGAGGAAGCCACCCTAATTTGCTCCGTACTCACCCTATATCTTGAGTGCTTTCTCATTTTAAACACTGTGAGCTCACATATAGCTACTTTTGTACCTATAAAAGCTAATTGGTTACCTACTTTAAAGATATAGAAGTCTTCTTTGGTAGCCCACTGTAAGCCTTCTCACACACTTTAAAGCATTTCTCTTCATCTTTGCACACACCCTTCTTCACGTTGAGAGTCGTGTTGCGTGTGTTTGTCCGGACTTGATTCATGTGGTTTTATTTTAGTTTGTATATATATATATATATATATATATATATATATATATATATATATATATATATATATATATATATATGGACTAACATTATCGAGTTATGCCTCGATTGAGCCTGAACTTGATGCGAGCATTTATTGCTTTAATATATATATATATATATATATATATATATATAATCGTGTGTCGAACTTTGTTCGATGAGCACAGATTTTACATCCTAGCATTCACTTGCTTTTATATATATATATATATATATATATATATATATATATTTATATATATGAACTGTTGTTAAACTCGTTTCAATGAGCCTTGGATTTTACATCCAATCGTTTACTAATATATATATATATATATATATATATATATATGACTGTTATCGAACTCGCTCGATGATCCTCGATTTTACATCCGATGCGTTTATCGCTTGTATATATATATATATATATATATATATATATATATATATATATTTTCGTCCCACCGGAGTTCACTTCGTGGTGGTTGATCACTTTTGACTTTCTTTACATTTAATTCACCCTGGAGTTCACTTATTGGCGCTTGATTGCTTTGTACGACTTTATTTATGTTTCGTCACTTTGGAGTTTCCTCGTGGCGGTTGATAGCTTTTACAACTTTATTTACATTTTCGATCCCCCATGGAGGTGCTTGTTAATTTGGTGATCATGTCTCGTATATATATATATTTACACTTTTATATATATACCACTTCTTGCTTTCATACAAATTGCGGTATCATATGCGCCTAGGAATCATGTGATCACAGATTCAGCCTATTGGATCTAGATTCGGTTCCCGTGATGGACATTTTCAGCTGTAAGCAACTTATAAATTATTCTGCGGTGTCTGAATTTCCTCAGATGGTTTCCATACCCACGAGGAAGTCGGCATTATTTTGTATATTTTTTTTCGCATTTGGATGCCTCGCATATCAGTAAAATAAAATCAATCCAAATTTTAACACTTAATAAAATGGAAGTGTAAAAAGTCTCAATTACTATTGAGCATCAGGGTTTGAAAAAACCTTTTTTATAAAACATCATTGCTATATCTTGCTAAAAACTGAATTTTTACATAAATTCAAACCCTGTGTATATAGGTACGAATGAGGCCTCGCACTACTTCCAAATAACAGCGCATTGACCCATACACACACACACATTCAGATAATCATTTCTTGAAAAGAGGCGGTCACCGTGGTAACACGGATGTCGAGGGGTGCCTAACACCTTCCCTCCGCATAATCAAGTCCCCGGACCTTAATGAATCTTGGTTTCACCGACCCGTTTAATAGTGTCACATCACTGGGTCAATGTGCAAACCTTTTCTCGGTTGTGTTGGTACAACCATTTAAAAAACCAACTTGCGACTCTTAACAGTCCATCGTCGACATTATACATGTCAGACCTTTTTCACTTGTTTTTTCAAACAAATCTCACCTAAAATGAGAACACCAAAGAACAAGTAACGAAAAGGGACAAATAAAAATCCCGACGTCGACAGGTGGCGACTCTACTGGGGATTTCCAGTAAGAGGACTTAAGCCGTTATTACAATCTTTTTCAAAACTGTTATCTTCTTATGTGTGGATGTTGCATTTACATTTATGATTAATGTGTACGAATGCATTTCCTTATTGCAGTTAGTGCTTCGCACCATATCTCGCCATGATATTATTAGTGCTTCGCATATGTCATCATTTTCATACTGGTGAGATGCGATTTATGTGAATGTATGTTGTGTGGTCCCTCCACTAGGAGGCTATCCGTCGATGTTTGATTCTTTGGATTCGTGGGAAGACTAATTCCCGAGAGCTCGGAAAGGCACCACCCAAATTCGCTCCAGGTTGAAAGATTTGGATTAACTTCCCGTTGAGTAAATTGCGATGATTTGGGAACCTTAATGCCAAAAACCCGCGAGAGTAACCTAAGATAGGTCAGCCTTTGATAAACCCAAAATGGAGGAAAGTCTCTTTATACTATCTCATTTCAATTACTTGTAAACACAATTACTTGTAATTACATTCCATATATATTTCCATGTAATGAGAAATATGAAGAAATGTGTACACATACATAACATGCTATCCTGGATTACCAAACAGCTGACATCCATTTTGTAGGATAAAATTCCTAAAATGGACACATCACATAGCATGTTATTATACACACATTCCCTAAAGACTAAACTATGCAAGTCTTTTGCAGGGAACCAATCGGACCTATTACCCGATCAAAATCCAAAAAGGCTACAGGCCTACAGTCAATCATGTTGTCATCTGACCAGACTTGACCTTATAACAGTTTCTCACAAAGAATTCGACAGATTAAGCAAACAAATTACAGATTTGGCTGTTCTACTCAAAGAATTACACCAGTCTACTCAGGCTCCAAAATACTCATACATACTGAATCCTCTACACAAGGGGGAAACCAGGTCATCACAATACTCGAATCATGATTGGATACGACCAACAAAACTCATGATCTTCACCCATCCCACTCGAGATCCGCATACAGTGACATCAAAAAGAAAGTCCTCTAAATGGAAGAGACCCTTCGTGCTATCAAAGGAATTGGAGCACACATGAGTGTTTCATATGCTGATCTTTGTATATTCCCTGGTGTTCATTATCAAGAAAAATTTAAAACTCCTGACTTTGAAAAATATGATGGGTTAGGAGATCCTTACACACATTTAAAGGTGTTCATTGGAGAACTTGGATCTTATGCAGAGGACGAAAAACTCAGAATGCAACTGTTCCAGAAGAGTCTAACTGGAGAAGCCCGTTCGTGGTACACAAGATTAGATAACTCAAAGATCTATAGCTGGGAAGAGCTAGCACATGCCTTCCTCAATCAATACAACTTTCAATCTCAGATGGCTCTGGCCCAGACGATTACCAAGGTCAAGAAACAGTCTAACAAGTCTTTCAGAGAGTATGCTCAAAGGTGGAGACGCCTGGCTGCCCAAGTTATTCCTTCCATGACAGAATCAGAAATGGTAATGACCTTCATAGACATACAAGAAGCTCCTTTCTATGAAATAGTGTTAGCCGGCATCGGTAAACCATTTTCTGAAATGATTAAACACGGGGAGATGGCTGAGATGGGATTGAAGTTAGGAAAGATTCAAGACCTAGCTTCCCTTAAAGCTGTTGCTGAGCACATCCAATCTAGAAATTATGGAAACAACCCCTGGAGGGTCCATAAGAAGAAAGAGGAAAATGTTTCCCTGATACTACAGGGTCAAGAAGGCAATCAGAATATGCCTATTCAAAGGAGAAACTACACTCCTTTTCAAGCTCAGTCTTTGAATCCTCCAGTACCAAAAGGTGGAGAAGTTAGACGCCCTCGAGTGTTCACACCCTTGGAGTACTCCCTCGAGAATATTCTCACACTTATAACAACACAGAAGAAAATCACGCATCTTCTTCCACCAGCCAGCCCTAATGGACGGGGTTTCAATGCTGCTAAGAAATGTACATATCATGCCGGGGCACTCGGACATGATACTCAAGATTGTTGGGCCTTGAAACACAAAATCCAAGACCTGATAGACAACGGAGAAATCGTGGTCACCAAACCAGATCAACCTCACATACAAGACAACCCTCTTCCTCAACACAAAGAAGAAGAGGCCAACATGATTAATTGGAGCAATGGACAAAGTTCCAATTTCAATGGCGAATCATCTCAGACCACTAGAGACAGAGTGGACAAATGGGGTTGTGCCAAGTTCCAGTTTGCAATGGAACGTAAAATGAAAGCTCTATGCAAACATATCGAGCAATTGACAGAACTGGTGACCTACCAGCATCAAGTTACACGCCAGTTAGTAAGCTAGGAGCATGCTAGTCTCCTCCCATTACCTGCAGAAAGTGAAACTCTGGAGGATAAAGTGGAAAAGAGATCGAATGCCAAAGCTCGTCGTGACTTTGCCAACAGAAGGGAATTTACACATCTGGGCCCACCTATGGAGGAAATCCTTCAGATGCTAATCAATGAAGGAAGAATTAATTCCCTTCTACCTCCAATCAACCCCCATTCAGGACAGTACAATGCTGATGGAGTATGTCAATATCACTCCCATTCTCGCGGTCACAACACAGAAAAATGTTTGGGCACTCATACCTTATCCGAATCTCATCGACAATGTATTCTCGCATTTAGCAGACGATGATACTGTGTTACATGCAAGTGAGAATACATGTCCTACTAAGTGGAAGAGTTTGGTAGTAGTCTTATCCACTGAGACTGATGGGACTAACTAATCACTCACAATGCCAACAATTTAACTCAGAGGAATCAACAATCCTTTGAAAGTGGCCGCTCTTGAGCCAATCAACTTACCATGCAGAGCATAATATCTTATTGTTAGCTTGCACACAGTTCCATGGAATTATGGAGAAGGTGAAGGGTCCACCTCACATACAACTGCTACAGTGTCGAAGGAAAATCCACTGTATCTTCCCCAATGGGTGATGAAGCCTACCATCAAATTAAAGGGGAAAATACCCATGGAGAAGATTGAAAAATTCCTCCGCACTATGGGTCATCATGAACCCAAGGTGGTTTTAAGCTTGAGAGAAGCTCCACTTTAATTTCAATTTTGGACTTAGTCCTAACTTCCGAGGATCATCAGAAGATCTTGCTAAAGGTTTTGGAAGAAGCCTATCTACCAGAATCAGTGGATACAGAAAAGTTTCAACACTCGGTTAATCAAATTTTCAACAACAATGTGATATCCTTCACTGATGACGATATACCGCCCTAAGGGACCGATCATTGCAAGCCGTTACACATTGCAGTCTTGTCCTCCGGATATATGCTGGCTGGAGTCTTGATAGATGGAGGCTCATCTCTAAATATCTTTCCATACGCCACTTTGTTGAAGATGAATGTTAATCTCAACCGAATCCGGAGCAGCCATACGATTATCAAAGCTTTTGACGGAGCCCGCTAGAATTCGGTCGGAGTAATTGAGCTGCCAATTGAAATTGGTCCCCACATATTCTGCGTATCTTTCCATGTACTCAAGATAGATTCGGGATATAACCTGCTCTTGGGAAGACCGTGGATTCATATGGCTGGGGCAGTCCCCTCCACCCTTCATCAGCAACTAAAATACATTATCAACAAGAGGAACGAAGAATCAAGCAAGACATCATACGGATGATGTCCGGTATACACATCATCGTTCGTGATGAACATACCAACAGATACACCCCAGACGATGATTGCCCAGACGTAATGGCCATCATTTGGGACAGGGAGGATGATGACAATCCCTCCATCACTGTGGTCCACCCGGACTTTGCCCTCGCCAATTGGAATAGCATTCCTTGCATTGGTCATCAAGGTAAAAGCGCGTAAACTCTTTACCTGCCTGTAGATATAATAACTACTTACTTTTCTGTACAATATTAGCAGTTTATTTTACCAGTATATGCTAACACTGTGTATGATCAACACATTTCATATATATTAAGTGAAAGCATATTTTGTTTTAGGACCATAAATTTAGATGTGCCTGTACTTGCTGATACGGTGTCTCTTCTCCTCAAGGATTGTACCTTTGATGTAGAGATGAATTCAGCCTTGATGGATATACATGAGGACATTGAGGTGCCTCCAAAAATTCAAGAATGGGTCAAAGACAAACCTAAACCCAACCTTGATCAAACCACTTCTTTCAATCTCGGAACCTTAGAAAGCCCCAAGTTAATCCAGATTGGTTCAGACCTTACCCCAAACCAAAGGAATGACATGGTTACGCTACTAACCCAATTTTAGGATGTGTTTGCATGGTCTCATGAAGACATGGTGGGTTTGTCCACTGACATTGTCCATCATCGCCTTCCCATTAAAGAGGGATTTAAGTCAATCAAGCAAAAGTTCAGGCGATTGAAATCTGAGTGGAGTTTAAAGGTAAAAGAAGAAATTATGAAACAATTTCAAGCTGGCATCATCATGGTGTCCACTTATCCTGAGTGGATATCCAACATTGTGCCCGTGCCTAAACCTGGAAGAAAGGTGCGAGTTTGCGTGGATTACCGGGACTTGAACAAAGCTTGCCTAAAAGATAGCTTTCCCGTGCCATTTATCCACATTCTCATTAACAATACTGCTCAATACGACATGCACTCCTTTACGGATTGCTTTGCGGGGTACCATCAAATCATGGTTGCTGAGGAAGATCGTGAGAAAACTTCTTTCATCACGCCTTGGGGAACCTTTTGCTATAGACGGTTGTCATTCAGCCTCATCAATGCTGGAGCCACCTACCAACGAGCTATGATGGCTCTCTTCCATGACTTAATGCACAAAGAGATCGAGATCTATGTGGATGACATCATTGTCATATCCTGGAATGAGGAAGACCACTTAGACCATCTCAGAAAGCTATTCAACAGGTTGCGTAAGTACAAGTTGAAGTTGAATCCAGCCAAATACAACTTTGGCGTTAAATCAGGCAAGTTGCTAGGATTTCTAGTCAGCCACAAAGGGATTGAGCTGGATCCTACCAAAATCCAGGCCATCATGGAAATGCCCATTCCTCAGACAGAGAAAGAAATACGGGGATTTTTGGGAAGAATCAACTTCATTAGCAGGTTTATCTCTCAACTCACAGCAACCTGTGAGCCAATATTCAAGCTATTAAGGAAGAACTCCTCCATGAAATGGAGTGATGAGTGCCAAAATGCCTTCCTCATAATTGAAGAATAGCTAATCAATGCTCCCATTTTGGTACCACCTAGGGATGATGTTCCCCTGTTCATTTACCTGTCCATAAGTGACAACGCCATGGGTTGCATGCTAGGACAGAAGGACGATAGAGGCCAAGAACGAGCTATCTATTACCTCAGCAAAAGATTCAGCAGCAGTGAACACAAGTACACTCTGATTGAGAAGATTGTGGCGCTTTAGCATGGGCTTCCATGAGGTTACATCATTACCTCCATGGTTACACAAAACATCTCATATCCCGAGTGGATCCTCTCAAGTACGTGTTCAACAAACCCATGTTAAATTACCGACTGTCCAGATGGCAGTTGATTCTACAACAATTTGACATTATATACGTGACTCAAATGTCCATCAAAGGTCAGGGAGTTGCGGATCAACTGGCCGCCGCACCTTCAGGGGATTGCAAACCCTTGGAAATATACTTCCCCGATGAAGGGGTCATGACAGTTCAACAATATCATCAGTACAATTCAAGCCAAACATGGAAGATATATTTTGATGGAGCTATTAATATGGAAGGTTCTGGAGCTAGAGCAGTTCTAGTATCAGCTATGGGGAGCAAGCGATATCCGTCGTAAAAAATTGCGCTTTATCGGCACCAACAATCTGTTGAGTATGAAGGTCATCTCATGGGGCCTAAAACTTGCCCGCTTCAATGGGCATCGGTGATTAATCGCCTTTGGAGATTCAGAGTTAGTGGTCAGACAATCCACAAGAATCTATCAAACCAAAGAGCTACATTTGCTGCCTTACCATCTGCAGGTTTTGAAGATGGCTTTGGAGTTCGAAGAAATCTCCTTTCTACACATTCCTCGTAATAGGAATGATTTTGCGGATGCATTAGCAACTTTGGCCTCCTTGATACATATATCTGACAAGGAACATTTTCCAAGCGTCATAATTGCCCTGCACAAGGCACCAGCCTATGGGAACTACGTTGGAGAAGTATCGGATGAGCTACCTCCCATCCAACATCCTTGGTATCAGCATATCAAGGAGTACCTACGAGACGGATCTAAACCCGCTGAGGCGAGCCCTACTGAGAAGAGGCGGATCCATCGACTTGCTACGAAATTCTACCTGAGCGGAGATGCACTATACAAAAGAGATGCAGGACAAGGTCTCCTCAGATGTTTAGACAAAGACCAAGCTCAAAGGCTCATGGATGAAATCCATGGTGGAGTTTGTGGCCCACACATGAGTGGCCCCCTCCTTGTCAAGAAGAGCCTCAGGACAAGACATTACTAGCTATCTCTCAAAGATGACTGCCATGACCACGTCAGGAGATGTTATCAATGCCAAATTCATGGGAATGCTATCCACGCCCCTCCACGAGAACTCCACAATATGAGTTTGCCTTGGCCCTTCGCAATGTGGGGAATGGACGTGATTGGGCCCATTGAGCCTAAAGCCAGTAATGGTCACCGATTTATCTTCACCATGATCGACTACTTCACCAAGTGGGTAGAAGCAGCCTCCTTCCCCAGGGTTACCAAAGAAGTCATCATTTCTTTCATCAGAAACAATGTCCTTTGTCGATATGGACAACCAGAGGTGATTGTGTCAGACAATGCTAAGTACCTCAACAACAAGATGATGGAGGAATTACGCAGTAAATTCCACATCAAACATCTTAACTCAAATATCTCTCGTCCAAAGATGAATGGTGTTTGTTGAAGCGGCTAACAAAAATATCAAGAAGATCATGCAAAGATGTTACTTGCCAACCACAAAGGATGGCCTCGACTTATTTCCTCTTACTCTATTAGCCTCTCTGAACCTCAATGCGCACTTCAACCGGGCAACCCCCTACGCATTAACCTATGGGATGGAAGCAGTGCTCCCCATAGAAGTAGAAATGGAATCTCTCAGAGTGTTGATAGATGCTTAGTTGGATGAAGACCAATGGGTACAAGACAGGTATCACCAATTGTCTCTAATAGATGAACGGAGAATCATGACTATCTTCCATGGTCAGTTATACCAACAAAGGATCGCCATATCCTACAACAGAAAAGTCCGTCTACGGTAGTTCAAACAACACGACTTGGTTTTGAAGAAAATCATTGACAACCAAGATCAGTCAAAGGGAAAATTCGCTCCTAACTGGGAAGGCCCATTTGTTGTCAAAGAAGTATTGATAGGAGGTGCTCTCAGATTACAAGAAATGGACGACTATGAATTTCCATAACGCATCAACTTGGACACCGTGAAACGGTAATATGTCTGAAGTTACCATCAATCAAACATCCTGGTGTTGGATCATCAGATCACCAGTAATTCCGGTTCTCTAACCCCTTTACCACATACAACTTTCTTCCACGCTTCGCCCCTCAGGGAAACATATTTTTCAAGCCAGCAACCTGGCTTCTATGCGCTCATACAACTTAGGTCATCCCACTGTGGATTGAACCTCTCGCATTTGCAGTTTGGCTACCCACACATGGGATCAAACTTTTCACCCGCAGTTTATCCTCAACCTAGGATCAAACTTTCTCTTCCCTGCAATCTGACCTGTATATGGGATCACGTTTTTCAACTCGCCCTGAGGGGCGAACTACGTCGACCTGATCTCCTCTTCAATAGGAGTACGTAGGCAACCATTTCATATGGCCCAGTCGTAATAAAACAAAAACCACAAAAACATTTCTACCCCCTTCTCCTTACAAAAATAAAAAAAACAAAAACACCATTCCTGCCACATACAGCGTTGAACCTCTTACACCAGGTTCGAACTACGCATACCTGATCTCCTCTTCAATAGGAGTACGTAGGCAGCAAGTCATGGTGCGATCTCACCCCATACCAAAACGTAAACCCTTGTCAATTGGTACTGGGATCAAACTTCAATCCACTATGTTTCATTGGCTTCAGACCAAAGGGATGGAATTACCTAAAATCCTCCCAAATAGGAGATTCGACGACTATCTAAGCTGCGGTCATACCTTGAAGAGCAACACCAATCCATAAATAATGGAATTTACTAGGCTTCTCCTAAATAGAAGTACTGGCGACAATATGTGGTGCGGTCAATCTCAGAGAGGAAAGCCACACTCCTCTCCACCTTTCCATATAGAAACCAGTCCCAAGACACCAAAGATGGTAGGGATACATAAGGATCGATGATCCATTCTGAACTGTCCAGAGACAACTCAATGTCCATCCATCCAGGAGGAATTCAGAATACATCAAAAATATATGAAGGAAAGTGATAGTAGCAGGTAAAATATCAAGTAAGTAGCAAGGCATATCTAAAAGGGAAGTGATCAAAAATATATTTTCCTGCCATATATAATGCTGTTTGATATACATAAATGTAAACTGTACATGACAAAATGGCTAAGCTAGTCTGTGCAGGAAAATCCAAGCCCATCTACAAATCAGCGTGTATGCGAGCTAACAAGCCCAACATGGCATCCCTCTCAGAAGAAGGAGGTAAAGCTGTGGTCTCCTGTATGAGAGTATCCACACGACCCAGCAGATCTGCAGCCATCTGCATGGTGACCATATGATCATCAATATATGTGCTCATCTCTGCAATCATGCCAGTGGTAAGGGACCTCACTGCAGTACTATCTGTAACGGCTACATCTCGGGCATATATGGCACTATCCCGCTCAACTATCATTTGCATATCCGGTGATCCGCCTCATCTCGCTCAACAATGGCGACATCTCTGCGAGCTAATGCCTCGTCTCTCTCTAATAAAGTCGTCTCTCCCCATCAAGGGCGATCAACATCATAGATCGAGCCCCGATCTCCCTCAAAGGTCATCGGATGAAGACTCTACTCAAAGTAATCTTGTCTTTGAATCTTTGAATCACAACAAAGATCGGGTAATCTGGGAGAATCTAAAGAGATCTTTGAAACCCAAACACTGCTCCTCCTCGATGTGGGAATCAATGTCCTCCATGGGCTCTCCGTCATCCGTCTCACTATCCCAGATCATGGATCTTTGCCACGTACCGTCGATCTCATCTCCATCCATGAGGAATACTGCTTTGAATAACCCGGGATGGCTCATGTAAAAAATCAGCTATCTCACGCCGATCCCAACAAGCATACACACGGGATCGGTCCTCTGCTTTGAAAGATATCGAGAAGCTGAACGCTGACCTATCGCCCCCTCAAAAGGATGAAAGTCCTGAAACTAGTCAAACTGCGACATCACGGCCAGCGGATGGTAAGTAGTCACGCCCCTCAATCCAGCCAGAGGGAGGTATTCCATGCCCGGAGCATGAGTAATAAAGCTGTAAGGTGAGCTGAGCCCCGCACACGGCAATATGACAAATGGATCTCTGATATCCGCCAAGAACATAGACCAAGACATAACATCTGTACACTTGATGGCTGAAAGGAGTATGACATGGCTATATCATGGGTGAACCAATACCCATGCTATCTAAGAGCGCCAATCGGTCTCAAGTGTGACATAAACCACACGTATAGCATGACCGAGCTATCCGTAAACACTCCTATCGAATAAGCGCAACAGTATGTGGCTGACCTCAGAGTCTCTGCTATGATCATCGGTATGATGGTACGACCCTCCCTGAGAGCTCTCACTTCCATGATGACTCCAATGTCTATCTCATCCATGTACCATGGCATGTAGACGTACGACAGTGTGCACAATAGTAGTACATCCACCCTGACAAGACGCCAATGATCCTCTGATGTGGTGAAATCCCCAGAATGTCGTGAATAACTATCCTCAGAGCCAAATCTATCAAATAGAAAATGCTGGGATATAACGTGGCCAGATGTAAGCTCATCCTGCACCATTCTGCCCTCAATCCAGTGAGGGTCATGAACCATCAACTCATGTCCCCCAAAGCCATATGCACGCAAGGTCTGTCCAGCGGCAGCATCGTCAACCATGCATACTCCTCCAGAGTAGGAGTCAACTCCTGGGTCCCAAATCAGAAAACCTGCCTCTCCGATACCCAGTGCTCCAACATGCCATCCACAAATCATGTGGGAACCTGAAACATCAACAGGGTCATAGTATGCTGCAACAAATGATCTACAGTCACCCTGTTTGATGGTGACATGCTATCATACCACGATCGCATACCAGATGCCACCAATGATGGTGGGGTATGATCAATGCGGCTAACTGTCGAAGAAGACATCTGTACGGGTCGTGTCATAAGACCATCCAGGGGTCAATGCTGAATATCTCTAGACATGCATACATATGCATAACATGATATACACATAGCAGATAATAGATGGCAATATTATATAGGGAATGAAAAACTGTGCATACATTCATATGTATATCATCATCTAATACAACATCTCTGTACAGCTACAAATACAGGGAAATGGGGCACAGACGCCCTACTACTAACAGAGGCCTTTCAAAAGATATAGCGAGAATGGGGCACAACCACCCAACAACTAACAGAGGCCTATCAAAAGAGATAACAAGAATACACATCAGAAGAAGACAATGGTGTCGATGTCCACATCATCAATCATGTCCACCTAATGTAACCCCTCCTGAGTCACTAGATCTTTATCAACAGGGATGTCAGGCCTATACAAAGGAGGATCTGCATCGGCAAAACCAAATGGGTCATCTGAGGGGCTAGCGCCTGAGCTGGAAGGATCAAACAAACCTGCCTCTACCGGATCTCTGCCCAAATGTCGGATAAATATATGTGCCTGATCCAACTTCCGGGTCAAACTATCAATCTGTGTCATATGATTTGAATCTCGAACACAGGCTATCCAATCTGTTATCATCACAGATCCTGGAACCATATCCCCCATGAACTGAGTGGTGCGGGACTGGGGTCCAATAGTACGAGGCAACCACCAACACTGGAACGTCTCCTGAGTACATTGACCCTCTGATAATGCAAAATCATCAACCCCCAACAATGGGATATCAGTGATGAGGGACTGCGATACAGGCCAATAACGCCTGGCAGGAGGCAAGATTGGTATACGAATCTCCCCTGTGGTGCTCCTAATAGCACGCTCTCCTAAATAGAGCTCCCCGCCTCCATCTATGAAGAGAAGAACTCTCCTGGTGGAAATCACGTACTCGACTCTAGTCGGGTATCCATCCTCAAAACCGATGGCCAAATGTTCCCCAGAATAGGGAATCCATGTGATAATCTCAGCTGTCAACAACTCCAGCTGCAAGCGGTAGTGAGTGAAACCCTCAGCTACAGGGACCTCCGCCAATATTGAATGATGCCATCGTCATCCTCGTGGATATGTATCTAAACCTAACACACTCATAGGACGCAAGCATGGGAGCCTTTCATAGGCCCAAAACTGCCAACACAATGGCAAAAAATCTGCGGTCAGTAAATACTCTTAACCTATAAATGGGAAATGACAAGAGAAATACTCACCAGCAGAAATGGGTAAAATCCTAGCCAAGCCTCAGTCAAACCCTGTGAGAGCATACGTATGCCCCGGAGGAAATAGGCGAAGGTGTAGGAGCCCCAATCATACTCTCCAATACGGTCCACATTACGCGTGGCGCTGATCAAAGAGAACGATACCGTAGAGGAATTATCTGCTATGAAGCAGCCCCTAATGATCATCAGAAACAATTGCCGAAGAATGCGATCCCTGACTCTGACATCATCTAGCATGGGCTCGCTCAATAGCCCACTTATAGCATCTACTCTCAAAGGACCTGAACGAACAGTCCTACCCTTGAGCTCCTCCGCTGAACTCCTAATAAGGATCTGACGACAGTGAGATCGCCAATATATGTGATAAATTGGCAATCCATCGGCGTCATCATCTCCTCACAGTCCAGCAGATGGAGTGACTAAGTCTGATGAAACCATCGCTCAGACAATGCCTTGAGGTAACCCCAGGGACAACGACAGGGAAGGATGGAGAAGAATGCCCCGAATCCCCAATCATGCACTACCGCTCTATAGTCGGGATGAAGAGCCTGATACATGGAGTGTATGCTAAACCAATTCCCTCGAGGCTTTGTGAAGCCGGGAACCTGCTTGAAATGCAGATCAATATCAAATCCTTTACTCCTCGTCAATAGGAAAGAAGGAAGAGCAAGATCTAACGGCATACCTCGTTAGAATGCAAGTACATCGAGGGATTGTCTGCTCAAGTCACCCAGAAGCTCTGGGTTTGCAACCTGAATACAAGGGAGCTCCCTACAGGGAACATGTGCAGCATGAGCGGGGTCCTCAATCGGAATATCCTCATCCTCGTCCTCAACGTCTGGCACCTCAGCCCGGACTGGACGTATCACCGCCTCCACCAATCGATGAGGCTAAGTCACAGAAAGGGGATGAGGCACTTCAGAAGCCCTCCTCCGTACACCAGAAGTGGTCCTACGGGAACTACTCGGCTGATCCGGATCCATAATATCTGGACAACAAGTCTCCAAATCACCTCAGAAAGGGTGTGGTATTTTCTAACCTAGAGCTTTTCTAAATGCATCTTATGACTACATGCATGCATGCATTTACTTTAACATACAGTAGAGTTAGAATGCATGACTACACTACAAGAAAAAGCTTTAATTCTGACAGAATTAAGGTTGACTGAATATTCGATCGACATTAAGTCAGTCGGTGTTAATTTATCCTCGACGGACATCAGTCAGATTTAAGCCCTCCTCCTTGGCGCGAAGGTTTCCCGCAAGCGCGAATATAAAGTCGATAAAATATGTGTTATCCTCAACTGAATAATCCGTCGACATTAGCTTATGGTCTACCGACATAAACTTGACGGAATTCCGTCGAGAATAAACCTTAAAAACCTAATCAGATTGTTTTCTCCAACGCCTCCCTCATCACTCACTCTCTCATTCTCTCTCTCAGTTCAGCTCTCTCACTTAATATCTCTCACTAAAAGTCCCTCATTTCAGTCCACCCACACCACTACCTCGCCGGATTCCAACCACCGCCTCCGACGACCACGCCTCCGACGACCACGCCTCCGTCCACCATCTCCGGCCATCGGATCCTTACTGTGACGACTACTCCGATGACCTCGCCTCTGACTCTCTCTTTCCAGTCCCTTTTATCCTCTTGTAATTAAAGGTATATACTAAAATTACTATTTTTTAGCTAGGGTTAATATTTATTCTACTGATTTTGACTGGAATTGGTTTAATAAGTTACAATTTCATCTGATTTGGTGTCATGTGTTAATATATATCATAATCTGGAGTTATAGGGTTTAATAAGTTATAATTGCATGTATCTGATTTTGTAAGTTTGGTAGTATAATTTTGGAATTAAAGACATGCAATTGCATCTGATTTGGTTCTAATTTGGGGTCAACAGTTTAATTTGTATCTGATTTGGTTCTGTTTGGCTAGTGAATTTGATGTATCTGAATTTTGTTCAATTTTTATTCCTTTTGTTGCCATCTGAAGTGAAATGCAGTGAGATAAACTTATAATTTGCAGTGTTCTAATTTCTTCCTTTTCCAGCATTGTGAATTTTAATTTGTGAATCAATTGAAGACTTCTCTTATTTTGGTTTTGAATATTAATTCCGACGGAATTTTCGACTGAATTCTGTGGAAGTTATAGATGATAATAAATAAATATTTAATTAACTATATAAAAGACAATTAGGACTTAGTTTGCCACTAAAACTAAGTAGTAATATTAGAAAACTTAAATAAATTATCAAAATAATACAAAAAAATACTAGGAGATTTAAATAACTTTAATAAATTATATAATATAATATAATATAATAAACTTTAAAATAAAATAAGTTTAATAACATAAAATAAATTTAATAAAATAAAATATATTTACTTTATTATTTAATATAATATAATTAAAAATAAAATAAAATAAATTTAATTTAATTTAATACAATAAAATAAATTTACTTTATTATTTAATATAATATTATAAAAAATAAAATAAATAAATAAATCTAAATAAATAAATTAAATTAATTTAATTTAACTAAATTAAATTAAATTAAAGTAAAACATATAAAATAAAATAAAATAAAATAATACAAAATAAATTAAATTAAAATACATAAATAAATAAAAGTATAATAATAAATTAATTTTAAAATAAATAAAATAAATTTAATAATAAAGTTAAAATAAAAAAAAATATAGTAAAATAAAATAAAATACAATAATTATCTTAAATTAAGTAGCATTTGCTTAGTTTTCCATTACATAAAAAATATCCATAATTAAATAAAATCAAAGCTAATAAATTAAATAAACATAAATTAAAATAATATAATATATTTGAAACTTAAAAACCCGTTTGACTCTTACAGCTGCAACTGCTATGAAACTTAGAAACCTCATCGACAAGTACGATTGAATGTTGAATAGTAGTCTCTATAGAATATAAATAACAATTCTCATAAATTAAGTACCACTTACTTAGTTTATCATTTGCAAAATAAACTAAGTAGCATTTGCTTAGTTTGCCACAATTTTCAATAAACTCAATAATACTCTCCCTTTAATCTTCAATACACTTAACGATAAAACACGATACTTTTGCAATTTAGAAACACAACCGAAAGTGCATACTTAGACTCAAGTTTTCGGTCTATTTCTGTGTACTTGGAGACCATGTGGGAGGTGCCGCTAAAATTTCTCAAAATAAGAAACATGCTTAAGATCGGGTCACTCAGCCAGAGATGACATCCAGAATCTAGATGTGTTTCAACTCCTCAGTAGAGCGGAGATATAAACTAAAGTAAACTAAATTCATGCTTCAAATTAAGGTCTATGAATATTCTCGATCTAATCGGGTATTTTCTTCAATTAAAAGATGGATGCCGCAACGTGAGTTGGACGCACTATGTGACAAAGATCGATGGGATGGGATTACTGGATGTTGCATCATGATTCAAAGTGTTCTAATTTTATTAACAAAGTTAATGTAATATATCGATGATCCGGGAACTCGGAAGCATGAGTATGCCCGTGTTCAAGTAAGAACATGATATGGAAGATCGTACGATCAAGTGAAATTTGACTTATATTCACGCGGGTTTGTGGACGGTATTCTTGTGATGTGATCTCATCACGGAACTGGCCGAAGCTTATTGAACTGCTTATTAAAAGAATCGCTGCATGTGATCGTAGGACCGTATAACATAACTATGATGTCATTGGAGATGTTAGTAGATGTATATGGCCCCACCGAATACCGGGACTGGCTGAAAATGAGCTCATACAAGCAAGCCACGATCAACAAAAGCTAAATGATTCAAGAGTCATTTCAATAAGACGCTATCTCTAATCAGTGGACCCCTATCAGATCCTCGAATAACGGCTATAAGCACAATTCGCATTTTCTGGCAATGATGAAGCTTTTTTACAAGACAAGAATGAGTATGACCGCAGGAGAGATGATTCAATGATTTATTTGCTATTTCGTGGAGTTCTACTTAAGGATAATACCCTCGCTCATGAAAGTTAATACAAGGTTAAGAAGTACGGTTAAGGGTCAATCTTTGGTACGAAGATCGATGATCGTGAGTAGATCGTATGTTATACTATGGGAGGACAAAGATAAGGTGCAAAGGTGGATATATGCAATTTGCTCCCTGTGACAAAATCACAAAACGTGGGGAAGGAGAAAATGTCTGGCCAAGATATTAGTGGTAGAAGATGATACCGAGGAAGAAATTGATATGTAAAGAGAAGAGACAGAATCGTAAGATGGAAATGAAAATGATTTTGATTCTCAATGGGTTTGATGACGATTACTTCACTAATTCGTTTTGTAATATTATACAACTAAATTAGATATAATAATTGCAATGAAATTTAATTAATGTCATCGTGATTCATGTCTCGTTATTTCAAGAGTACCGCCTTTGCCTCCAAGAAGATATGGTGGAGTGAGGTATGGCGCGGCATACGGATTGGGCGGATAATGCATACCCTGTATGGGTCGCCTTCGGATGCTAGTGAGTTGATTTCTTATTTTGCTCAAGAATATGTTTTCATAACTATATTATACATTCATTAACAATGTCATAACTATATTAAACATACATGTTAGACGTCGACGTCGGTGAGGGCCTAACCTCCCGATTGATTAAGCGCATTCCACCGCTCTAGTTCTAGGTTCCTATCATAATGCCTAGTTGATGTATTCGATGCGGATGCTCATTGCCGTAGGTTTCAACTATCACTTATATATGTTCAATCGCGATGATATTATTATGTGATTAATAAATTAAAATGTTCTTAATAAATTTTGTATTCTAGTATTATGGATCATGTCGCTATATGATCGTACACTCTTCTTCTTCCGGCGATCTCCCCATCGGTCAGGAGATGCGATTTAGCCAAGATTCAAGCCATTTACGCCATAGCTTTTTACGGTGACAAAGGTTGCGGAGTTTCACGTAAGTCGAATTATATATATCAAATCGAGGTTCATGTTAGTTACATATTGTTCAAATAATTAATTATATGTATGTTATGTCTGTTTGATAGAGATACTATAGATACGAGACCGATATCATCAAGGCGAAGTGATGGTGACGTTCATTATCATTGCCCACATCTTGAAAGAATTATGCCGCCTTGGTTGTAATGAGATGCGGCAGGAGGGTAGTCCGCAACCGGCTAGCAGATCAAATCCAATAATGGGTCATATGTGTAAGTGATCGGGATGATGTCGCATTCAAGACCAAGTCGAAAGTATGAAGAAGAATCGAGGCAAGTTGCGAGTTGTACATACTTCTGGCTCGCAGTCATTTCAGGAGGTTAAGGCGGTATGTATTTATCTTTAGTTTAGTTTAATATTAAACTATAACTATAGTAATTTAAGTTGATATTATTTAATGTATATGATTTAGGCCATGCGGAGTAGCTTGGGCCGACCTCCTACTATGATGGAGTTCTGGGATAGAGTCCACACGCCAAAGGGGTTTACTTTGGTCGATTGATGTCTCCAAAGCAAAGACTAGCTATATACTGGGTAATACATTTACTATAAAAATATTATTTAGATAATATTACGTAATTTATATGATGATACCAAGATAACTCATATGTACATATATCAAATTACAGAGCGGTTTGAGAAGGTCTCTGCAATATCAGATAATGGAGTTGCAGTCGCTAGTGATCGCCGAGCCGAGATAGATTCCACTGCCCTCCCGCCTCGAGATTAGTTTATCTTCGTGACGCGAGGAGGACGGCTCTTTCGTCGCTGGCCCGTGATACTCCCAACTAGTACTAGCGCCAAGATCAAGTGCAAGGGGTTACTGAGGATACCAAATTTATACAATCGCTGCCAGAGGTATAATATTTTAGTTTATTTCTTGTTTATGAACAAAGAAAATTCGCCATATTATTCATGTTATATTTATTTTTGTAGGCTCTAGCCAAAGGCTCAAGGCCCGAGAGCTCCCATGGGACCGCCACATACGCAACGGCGCTTGACAATGCTTTGTTCAAAATTTGGTTTATAGATGTGGTGTCAGAGAGGTTTGAGACCAATTTGCTGTTCCATCGTCAGACTCGCCAACTGTTCTCGCCCCACCAAATTTGTGTGACATTGTACCAAAGCCACCGTCGAGTATCTCGGTATCCCTCCGGAGCAGTGGGCCGCGATACGTGACGAGATTATTCGGATGGTGGTTACCTTAGTCGAGGACGTGTTTGAGCCGATGTTGAGTCGCACTTCTAACGCTCAGTATACTATTCGCTTTAAATTCAAATATATATTCTATGTAATTTAATTTTCATTTAGTTATCTTTAACTGAATCATATATATGGACTAATGAGTTGCATTATATTATATCAACAGGGTGATGAGCGGACTGACGAGCGGGATGACAATGGTGGCGATTTTCATACTCCAGAGTAGCGTCGACGCTCGACCGATGATCCTCCTCATACCGAGGCTCTACTAGTTTTACTTAATTTACATTCGTTTGTAGTTTACATTATTTTTGACTTAGTTTACATTATGATTTACACTATTTTTGATGTATTGTAGTTTAAACCGTGGCATTTAGTTTAATTTAGCTTAATGAGATGTTTGATATACATTAGTTTAGATTAATGGGATGTTTTTGACCTTTTTACTTCTCATTTAGTTGGTTTTTGACATATTGTCGGCCCTGGTAATTGTAATTCGTGTTATTGGTTATATTGTTAGCTTGTGTATGTGTATGTGCTGTTGGAATACAGGTACATGTACAAGATGTGGGTTAAATCCTTGGATATTGCAAAAACAAATAAAATATTAAAAAACAAATCACTATTCTCGACGGATTTTCGTTGGAAATAAGTCCTTTCCATTTTGGTCATGTGACACGTGTCACAACTATTCTCGATGGAATATTGATACTCTCGACGGAATTCCGTCGAGTTTAAGGAATCTGCCATTTTTGTCACGCTGCCGCGCGTTATGATTATCATCGACCGAATAGCCTCGACAGAAGCTTTTCAGTCAGAACTATATTAACCACGACTGAATATTCAGTCGAGGATAAGTCCGTCGATGTTAAGTATCCCTCAATCAAAGATCGGCATGACTTAATTTTGACCGCTTATATACGGCATCGATTTCGGCGTAATATTCCGTTGAAAAAGGTTAACCTCGACGAATATGCTTATTACCGACGGAATATTCCGTCAGAAATAACCCTTTTTGTTGTAGTGACTACCCAATGCCTACATTTTGGAAAATTTTTGCCATAGTCCCCTTTGCAAATAGGACTATCCACATGCACATAGGCATGACTAGGTGGCCATTCAGTAGCACACTTGCCCCAAAGTCATATACAAAATATATGTATTAAAAATCAAAACCATCACACATAAGGTTAACCTCAATGCCAGGATTACTTTGCCTTCTCACCTTATGCTCATATGTCCTCAAATAGGATAAAAATAGCAGAAAAAGGTGCCAATTTGACTATCTCAGAAGTCAATTTTTTTCACATCATTATGTTCAGCATGGTTTAATACTAATATTTACTATGTTGAATATTTTTTATCAAGTCATTTGTGCATACATAATCACTACTATGTGTTTAGATGCATTTCATGCGATAAGTCATTTTCCAACGGGCAAAAACTGGAAAAAATACAAGCATACATTACTGTGATATTGCGTAACACTTGTACTGCGGTGATGAATTTGTAGAAAATTGCTCGAACTCAAAGAGATCCGAAGGAGGCTCTCGGATTTTCCTTTGCAAGACAAGTTGAAAGTGACTTGAGACCAACTCTTTGGATTATAACATCCACGGTTGGCCGCAGTTCATCTCATGGATGAAGTAGGTGTACCGCGGCACCCCTATATGGGCCCCACCCTCCGGCTTGGCTTCAGCCGAGTTGCAAAAGAAGTTCTTACGATCAAAAAAAGTCAAATTGGGAATAAAAATGCTACGCGATTGAGCAAAACTGCCTACAATCCTGGTCTTCTCAAATGGAACTTTGAGTCTGTAAATCACTCATTGGTAGTCACCCAAACACGAGGTATACCCTGCCAATGATCTCATTTGTTACAAATCATATCCGGCGTGTACAGGTTCAATGCCGCCAACTCCGGGTTATTACCCTAAAAGATCAACGTGAGTCCTCGACGGGGGTTACAACGTAGATCCACGGCGGGGGTTACAACGATGTTCATCCGTTGACACACAAATCAACGAAGGTCAAGCAGCCTTGACATCATGATAACCATTGGAAGCAAATCCAACAGAGCATCGGAAGCCATCCGATGACCAGCCGTGCTACACACATCAGCGATGATCTCAACGTGGATCCCCGATGGGGGTTACAACATGGAATCTCGGCGGGGGTCACATCGCATTGTCATCCATTGGTGTACGTATCAATGAAGGTCAAGTAACCTTGACATTATTTCAGTCGATGACAAGTAAACCCATCGAAGCATCAAAAACTATTAGAGGATTTCATACTATAGTACTCATATTCCCCAGCGGATCCCCGACGAGGGTCACAACGCAATGTTTTGTTGGCACACATGTCAACGAAGGTCAAGCAGCCTTGTCAATCTGCCCATAGAGTATCAGCCGTTGATTCACACGTTAGTGAAGGTCAAGCGACCTTGATACCTACCCCATTGTGGGAGTTCATCCGCTTGATTCACACGCCTATGAAATACAAATCAACGAAGGTCGTAATCCTCGACGACATCTCTTATTGGCGATAAATCCAATGTAATCTTGACATATCCCGCCAAGCGATACAAAACTAGGAAAGGTCAACATCATCAATGAAGATCGATGATGGAATATGTTATACACATCCTCAAACAGACAAAGCTTCATCCCCACAGATCTCTTACACATAAGAGGCACCTCTTCAGAATTAAGTCTGTATCAAAGCTCCATGACTTTGGTGATAACTCCAACATTAACATCCTAACAGATTTGGATCACACAGCCGGTCAGGTCATATTTGCCAATCCTCGGTGAACATTACAAGGATACAACAATCATCTCCAGCATGTTGGGCAATAACCCCTCACACATGCATCATATATTTGCATCATGTTGCATTTCAAGTGTCTAGGATTCTTTATCCTACTCATGCATCGCATTGCATGAGTATGATAAAGAAGGGCATCTGTAGACACTCGAAATTTTCTGTACACCTGTCATTAACATTGTAGGAGGACATATTCGTCTTTCAAGAGAGAACCCTAGAAGACAGTTCATATCCATTTCGGATACTACCGGAAGTTCAGCATCAACCCCGGAACACACACCGGGAGTAACAATTCCAACCTCAGAGACAACCCCGAGGCATGCAGATCCAATACCGGAACACACACCGGAGAAGACGGATTAATCTCAGAGATAACCTCGAGGTATCCAGTCTCAGTCCCAACCATAGGAATAGTTACCAACCTTGGTGATAACCCCAAGGAATGCAGTTCCAAAGATAACCCCGGAAATGCTTGTTTCAAATGCAATCAGCTTCAATCTCGGCGCTTTCAACGAGATACTCAGTACCAACCTGGAGATAACACCGGGAGGACAGGCACACCTCAAAGATGACACTAAGGACCTTCAACAATTGTGGTAGCAATCTCAAATGCCCCCGAAAGCAACGCTCGCTCATGATTAGCCCGAACCGGTGATAACCCCGGTGAGGGGCAACATCGTAATCTCGCCAATGTGATGCCATGTCACGTCATCTCAAAATCACATTTCTACACAACAACGTCCCACAAGAGCCAAGAAAAATCAATCCCGAGTGACTATTGCACATGATAACGGATATAATTTGAAGCTGAAGACCGGGGGGCACCGTCCCATCTTCATGACTTCGTACAACCTCTAATCCTGCGTGATATCACAAATCCCTACAACCATGGTCCAAATAGGTCCTATATACCTCAACCAGATGCCCAGATTGCAATTTTGAAAGTTTGAGCGGGCATTGCGGTGTCTTGTTGCACGATTTCGAGACGATGGAACCCGAGAAACCAGGGGCAACCCGGGTAGCCTCGGTACACTCATGCCCAAATTGTTAGCGTCCACCCTCTATAAATAGAGGGCTTGGGGTACTATTTTGCAAGAGAAAACCAATGAGGAAGCCCGCCCAATTTGCTCTGTACTCACCCTATAATTTGAGTGCTTTCATTTTAAACACCGTGAGCTCACATATAGCTACTTTTGTACCTACAAAAGCCGTGTTTACCTACTTTAAAGATATAGAATTCTTCTTTGGCGTTCCTTAACGTAAGCCATCTCACACACTTTAAAGCATTTCTCTTCATCTTTGTACACACCCTTCTTCACGCTGAGAGTCGTGGTTGCAGGTGTTTGCTACTTTCCTATTCTGCATGGTTTTATTTCATTTGTATATACATATATATATATATATATATATATATATATATATATATGGACTAACATTATCGAGTTATGCCTCGATTGAGCCTGACTTGATTAGAGCATTTATTTGCTTATATATATATATATATATATATATATATATATATATATATATATACACACATTTATATATTAACTGTGTGTGTCTGACTTTGTTCGATGAGCCTGTATTTTACATCCTAGCGCTTATTTGCTTTTATCTCTCTCTCTCTCTATATATATATATATATATATATATATATATATATATATATATATATATATGAACTATCATTAGAACTTTGTTCGATGAGCCTTTAATTTTACATCCTATTAGTTTACTTTCGTTTATATATATATATATATATATATATATATATATATATATATATATATTCGTCCCCACCGGAGTTCACTGCGTGGTGGTTGATCGCTTTTATAGCTTTCTTTTACGTTTAAATCTCGCTCGAGTTCACTTCATTGGCGATTGATTGCTTTGTACAACTTCATTTACATTTTGTCCCGCTTGGAGTTTCCTCCGTGGTGGTTGATAGTGTGATAACCCGGGATTTCGAATAATCAAAATTTTACGAAAAATTATTTTTAATTAATATTAATAATGATTATTAATTTTGTGACAAGTTTCTGTGATACGAGTCTAGAGAAGGTCAATTTGTGTATTGACTAATAAAATTATAGTAGAGTTGTGCTTAACCACTTTAGAAACCCTAACCCTAATTTCTGGAAAAGGATTCGATAGAAAATATAATTATATTAATGAGTATGTGTTTGTACCGAAGAGATTTATTGATCAATGATTGATTGGATAAGGTTTAAAATTTTAAACCCTAATAAGAGATTAGAAACCCTAATCTCAGGTTTAGAAACCCTAACATATCGTTAGAAACCCTAATCGAAAGCCGAGAAACCCTAATTTCATATTCGGGAATCCTAAAACCCTAATTACGAAACCCTAATCCTAATTAACGAGCTTAATGTGTTTAGTAAATGTTAATTTGACTAGGAAACCCTAATTTAATTAGGAAACCCTAATTGTAATTTAGAAATTTTAATTTTAATTTTTCTAATTAAAACCCTAATTTCATATTCAGGATTTCTAAACCCTAATCCTAATTGGAAGGCCTAATATATTTATTAAACACTAAAGTGATTAGTATATGTTAATATAATTAGGAAATCCTAATTATACTTTAGAAATATTAATTTCTATTTAAAACCATAATTATATTTTTTGAAATTCTTAATTTTCTATTTTTAAACCCTAATTAGAAAATTCTAGAATTGGAGTAATTTAAAACCTAAGGGTTAGAACCTTAGGGTTAAACCCTAAGGGTTTGTACAAATTCCATGTTTGCCATTAAATTTATTTTGTAAATGACCAAAATGCCCTTTTAGTTTATTTTAATATCTAACTTGCAAAATGTGCTAGCAACTTTAGTTGGTAAGCAACTACATCGACTTTGGGACATCAAACTCCAAACCAAAATCGTCCCAAATACATCGATCTAGAAACATGTCAAGTAATATATAAGATTGAGAGAGAGAAAAGTGTAACCATTTTGCTTATTTGCTCTCAAAGCTCTCACCAACTCTTTCTCTCACCAAGACTCCGAAATTCTAAGGTAGACCAGTCACAAAATCAGTCCCTTTATCAACCAATATCAGATTAGGAAGATCAAGATCAAAGATTGAATTAGAAAGGTATAAACCTAATTTTTATTTTTGATCCAAGTTGCTTAGATAAACTTTGTGTTTTTGTGTTTAGAATCTTGATAATGGATGTTTTATGAAGATCTATGATGATCTATCATGAATCCATAGCATCAAAGTGCTTTAAAATTGAGTTTTTCAAAAACTGTTCTTGAGCTTGAACAGTGGTCTGATAAGAAATGTCAGTGGTCACAGATCTTTTCTCGTATATGATTTGTGATGTTTTAAAGTTGTAATTTGTAGCCTGTTATATGTTCTTTCATTCCATGGCTTTATATCGTGTAAATGAACAACTTATAGATCGTGACCAGTGGTCAAAGTAGACCACCCGGTTTGTTTTTGAAGTTTCTGGAAAACCCAGAAATAGCTTAAGCAATTTTTTTGACAACGTTTGACCAAGTGATAAATTATAGATCTGTTGTTTTTGGACTGAGATCTTGACATCTCGTTGTTCCTTGTCATGAATACTACATGTATAAATACTAAAACCACCAAAACAATGATCAGAACCTAGATTAATTTGTACTGGAAAGTGACTAGTCGAAGTTCTGGGTTTCTGGAGAAACCCAGGTAATGTCTGACAGTACTTTGGAAGGGTCAGATCTTGCTATCTTGTTATGATATGACTATGTTAATGATTAATAATTGTAGTACTACATGCCAGACATAAGATCGAATAATAAGTTTGCCTGTAAACTAATTAAATGCAGAGAAGTAGACGCCATCAAACAAGGCCTCTTGATCTCGCCGATCGCCGTTGTTCTTGAGCTCAAGAACACCAACAACGACATTAATTTAGTGTCGCTTATAGGCAATCAAATGACGATTTTGAATTATTTTATTTTCCTAATATTCCTAAATTATTTAAAATTAGAAATAAATTATAAAATTACTAAAATGGTTTTAAAAATCATTTTAAATTCTAAAAATAACTTTTAATTATTAGGATATTTTTCTTTAATAATTATAATTATTTGAATAAAATGATATTTAATTTATTTAATTAGTATATTAAATAAATTAGAGAAAAATAATTTAATATTATGAAAAATCATTTTAAATAAGAATAATGTATTTAAAAATATTTGAAGTTATAAAATACAACTTTTAATATTTTTGGAGAATTTTCATTAATAAATTAATATTAATGATATTAGATTTATTTAATTATTAAATTAAATAAATAAGTTAAAAATGATTTTATTAATTTAAAATCATTTTAAATAAGAATAAAGTGTTAGAAAATATTTGGGATTTTAAAATATAATTTTCTATATTTTGGAGAATTCTCATTAATAAATTAATATTAATGTTATTAGATTTATTTAATTATTATATTAAATAAATAAGTTAAAATGATTTTATTAATTTAAAAATTATTTTAAATAAGAATAAAGTGTTAGAGAATATTTGGGATTTTAAAATATAATTTTCTATATTTTTGGAGAATTCTCATTAATAAATTAATATTAATGATATTAGATTTATTTAATTATTATATTAAATAAATGAATTAAAAATGAATTTATTGAATTAAAAATCATTTAAAAATGAGAAAATTGATTTAAAAGTATTTAAAGTTATAATTAATGACTTTTAATATTTTGATAATCATTTCATTAATATTTAAATAGTAATGGTGGTGGTTTAAAATGATTTTAATTAATTTAAAAATCATTTAAGTAGAATATTGATGATTTAAAAATATTTTAAGTTATTAATAATAACTTTAATATTTTGACAAGTATAACATTAATATTGTTATATTATTAAATATTAATGATAATAAGATTATTTGATAATTAAATTATTTAAAAATGATTTAAGTGTTTGAAAAATTATTATAAATTATAATAATTGTTTATAAATTATTGAAAGCTTCCGAAAAAGATTATAAATGATATTTGACTTATCTAAAATAATATTGAAGATTAGAGACCAAGTTTAATTGACAATCAATGTGTTAATTGTCGGATAGGGTGATCAGAACACCGAGAATGGACCGAAGTCCAACTAGACCGAAATAGTTAGACTGGATAAGTGTTTATATAGGTTATAAACACTGATGTGATTATGTGATAATGTGCCTAGGGGAAGTTTGACTATAGAATACAGTGTTACGTGTTATAAATAATTGTGCTAATTGTGAGACCGACATTGTTGATTATAAGTCTTACGAACGTAGTTAATTATATTGTGTAGCAGTAATCAGTGGAGAAGACAAGTTTCTTAACTCAACCTTGAGTTATATTCATTCAATTATTATAGTGGTTAATTATTGCTAATTATACCACGTCCAGGAATTTTTTGTTGATTATTCGCAGTTAGTGCATATTTAATAATTCAAATTGAATTACTGATTCTGAAAATATATTCATAGAATAACTGTTGTTGGATATTTAAATTTGTAGAAGCTCATATTGACAGTATAGATAATTCCTGTTTATTGTCAAATTATGTTGAGAAATATCTTAGCCAATTATTCTGGACTAGACGAACATTTGTTAAAACTTGATAGGTTCGAGAAGAGAATTCAATTATTATTGACAGATCGATGCCAATTATTTCGGCTAGATCAAGAAGTAACTAGAATTTGAAATCACAGTATTTCGTTGTTAAATCAAAATCTTGATTCTGAGACTGAGAAGGACAACCTTTTATATAAAGGGAACATTTTAGGTCGTATATTCGACCATTGCGCACTATTAAGTATTATGCATAATATAGGGTACAAGGAGTTGGCCGGCTCTAAGTACTTGCAGAGGGGTATAATTTAATCTTTATGGTTATCTGATACTCCTGCGTATGTATCAAAGTAAATCTTTGATAGATACCCGAGAAAAGAAGTTCTAGATCTAGTGTGATCACTCAACATAAATCTGGAAAACATTCCACTTTGTAATTAAGAGAATTGATTCTTGATTATTCAATAGAATATCGTAGAAACTTTGAAAGCGTTGTACTCTTTCATTATCAAATTATTGTGTTGCCTAGAATACGAGAAGACTTGTTGTTGATTAACGATTTGTTCAGCCATTTCAAAGTTCACCGAACTTTGGTTTCATTATATCAAAATAGATAGTCTGTTCTTATTGATTCGTATACATTTATTATATGCCTTAACTTATGGGGCAAACTTGTTGCTCACCCTTGCTATAAATAAAATATTTCAGTTAGGAACGAAGAGGCCATCGGATCGAAGGAGAACAAAGGCAAAGGCAAAATGTTGGAGTAGTTATAATGAACATTATTAATATTATGTTGTATTGTAAACCCTTTTCGTATATCTAAAGGGTATGTTTGTAACATTAAGGTTAGAAAACCTGGGACTTATGTATTAAAAACTTATGTTAATGAGTTATGTATTCTTATTTATATTTAAATGGGTAGCTAGATGTTATTATGTTGTGGATCGTGAACACCAAACTCGGGGGTCAGGTAACCCGAATTTGGTGGTGTCACAGGTAGCTTTATAGCTTTATTTACGTTTCATTCCGCCTGGAGTTTCTCCGTATGGCGATAGCTTTTTTTGCTTTTATTTACATTTTGATCCCCATGGAGGTGCTTCGTGGGTGGTGATCATGTCTCGTGTATATATATTTATAGCTTTTATATATATACCGCTATCGCTTTCATACAAATGTGGTATCATAAAAGCCAGGAATCATGTGATCACAGATTTAGCCTATTGGATCTAGATTCTGTTCTGTGATGGACATTTTCAAATTTATGGCGACTTTGTAAATTATTCTGCGATGGTGCGAATTCCCTCGATGGTTTCCATACCCACGAGGAAGTCGACATTATTTTGTATATTATTTTCGTACGGATGCCTCACATCTGTAAAATAAAATCAATCTAGCTGAACACTTAATAAAATGGAAGTGTAAAAGGTCTCAATTACTAATGAGCATCAGGGATTGAAAAAACCTTTTTTATAAAACATCATTGCTATATCTTGCTAAAAACTAAATTTTTACATAAATTCAAACCCTGTGTATATAGGTACGAACGATGCCTCGCACTACTTCCAAATAATAGCACATTGACCCACACACACACATTCAGATAATCATTTCTTGAAAAGAGGCGGTCACCGTGGTAACACGGATGTCGGGGGGTGCCTAACACCTTCCCTCCACATAATCAAGTCCCCGGACCTTAATGAATCTCGGCCAACGACCCGCTTAACGATGTCACATCACCGGGTCAATGTGCAAACCTTTTCTCGATTGTGTTGGGACAACCATTTAAAAAACCAACTGGAGACTCTTAACAGTCCATCGTCAACATTATACATGTCGGACCTTTTTCACTAGTTTTTTCAAACAAATCTCACCTAAAATGAGAACACCAAAGAACAAGTAACGAAAAGGGACAAATAAAAATTCCGACGTCGACACTTCTTTACCTAATAATGAATTTCCAAAAATTCATCTCTTATCACTTAAACTCTATTCGATTTTATTGCTTATCATCCTTATCCGCATCTATAAGGTTATAGCCTAAGATACTTCTACCTATGGTTTATAACCTACGGCTTTGATACCAACTGTGACGTCCCCAAATCCAGGTACTTTTTTACCTCAGATCTAGTACGTTACAATACATCTTTTCTATAACTACTGCGGAAGATATAAACATAAATTATTTTTACAATAAACTTTTACAACATAATCCCCAAGGTCTAAAACCTTAACTTAATACATACCTTCAATAACTTAAAAGGTTTACAATGTCATTTGCATCAGATAACTTAATATTTCTAAATGCATAATAATCTAAACTTGAATTCTCCTTACCACCGCTGCGTTTCTTGAGCCTTCGCTTTTAATATAAAATTTGTTATAATGATATAGCAAGGATGATCAACTATTTTGCCCAACAAGTTTAAGTACATGAAGATATATCATGATTGAAAAGGAATAAGCTTTCAAGTTTTCAACAATGTAATATAATTAAGAAAGAACATGAATCAAAACTTCAATAAATGAAAAACTGAATAATTATGCTGAGTGGTCAACAATGACCATGAACAAATTTAACTAAACCTTATAGTAATGAAGGTGATCAGCCTTTCATACCTGATGAACATATGCAACATGCACTGAGTACGAATTAATAATCAAAGATGTGGAATAATTGTCAATAATTAATCCACTAACATGTTTGAAACATAATAACTCGAGTTTGAGTTAGGAGACTTGCCTATTTCAAGAGCTACGACTAACTAGCTTTAATTAAAACTCTTTGAATGACCTAGCATTAACAATGTTGGTCTATTAATTAGCACTGCATAAAATTGTACGTCTATACGCTTACTTATGCAGAGAAAATAATTCAATCACAATGTACACATAGTATAATGTACCATAATTAACCCTATAAGATAATTAATAAATCTTATGTTAATGATTTTATAAATTTATAAGGTCTTTCTTAAGTAATACACTTATTAGATCCTTAAACAATTTATTATAATTTTTTAATTAATGAACCATTTAATTTATCTCCTTTATTAACTCTATCTTTCTTTAATTACCATTTAATATTAGTTAAATAGTAATTAATTAATTATCTTTAGTTATTATTAAATAAATAATAACTAATTATATCTACTTATTATTTATGTTAATTAAATATTGAATAATTAACATTATTCATTATTAATTATTATTTTAATATTAATTAATTAATCATTTATCCTTGAATAATAAATAATTGATTTATTAGTCTTTAATTATTCAATACTATTAATAAATGAATAATTAATCAACATTTGTCCTTATTTATTATTAATTAATTATTTATTTATCCTTGAATAATAAATAATTAATTTACTTCATAAATTTTTATTTATTCTTTCTTATTAATCTAAAGAATAATTAATTATCATTTATTCCTATTTATTATTTAATTAATTATTCTTTAATTAATTAATTTACTTCATCTTTAATTATTCATTTTTTTTATTAACTTAAGAATAATTAATTATCATTTTTCTTATTTATTATTTAATATTAACAAAATAATAAATAATTACTTTATAAATTTTATTTCAATGTAAATAAGTAATTACATTATTACATAATCTTACTTAAGCATTCTTTAATTATTATTTAATATTAATCAATGGTTTAACTATATTTATTATTTAATCTTAATTAAATAATCAATAATTACTTTATTAATACAAATTCTACTTAATTATCACCCAATACTACTTAGATAATAATTAAATAGTTAATTACATTCAAATTTCATGTAATTAGTTTAATAATCCATTAATTACATTAAAAGTTATAAAAAAGTTTAAAATGTTTAAAATGATTTTAAACCACTAATTACTTAATTATTAGCTAATCAAGCGAGAAAAATTTTGGATTAAATATCTTAATATTCTTCAAATTTTAAAAAAAATTGGGTCCAAGAACCACCATCGAATCGGGCCGAAAACGGACCGAACCTACCGTCAAAAATCTGGTCATCCTTCTCATGAACCCAAGATTACCTTTTTTTTTTTTTTTTTCTAGATTTGGGGTCCTTCACTAAAACTTGAATAAAATGAAATCTACAACATCTATTTAGGTCCAATCAGACTCGTTGGATTCGTATCTTCCCAAGCTATAGTTTTCATTCATCAAACATCAAATTTGGATCTGCTTTGGTCTCATAAATATGTCCCGAAGTGACTGCTATTGCAAATTAGTTCTTTAGTTGAGGTGTTTTAGTAATAAATCCATATCTCACTCATTTTTTAAACATTTTTACATGCTTCCAAAGAGGTTTTGGTCTTAACTCATAGTTCTAGCATACCAAGAAGCAAAATCACAAAAACCATTTGTAGATTTCAAAATGAAAAGCAATGATCACCCCTTTAAATTAGGTTTTTTTTCCCAAAACTACTTTAGCTTCCTTTTTCAAAAATTTCCCAACATAAACTATATAGATGAGCAAGATAAACATACTATACACAAGATTTATCATTCATATGAGACTCTAACCTATTAGAAATTTTCCTTCCATGAATCTCTCACAAGATCACATAGAGCATACATGACATAGAAACTAGGGTTTGGTTTTTACCTTGTCTTGTGGGATGCTCTTCTTTTCTTTCCAAAGTAGGTTAGGAACTTGGGATGTATGAACAACATACTCCTCCTCCTCTCAAGAATCCAAATCTCTCTCTCTTTTCCTCTCTTTGTGTTCTTGCTAGTTGAGAGAAAATAGAAAAAGAAGAAGAAAAGAAGAAAAGAAGAAGAAGAAGAATGGTGGTGAAAGATGTAATGAAGAATGGAATGTATGTTGGTGAATTGAAATGGAATTGCTAATATCCCCATGTTTCTTTTTTTTTTGGACAAAAGAGTTAACCTTATCTCTTCTTAATCATTCCTAATCATGCCATTAAGGTTGCTAATTAGATTTTTCACCAATGAGAGCATGGCACACTTGTCCTTGTGTAAGAGTTTCAAATTTTGGGACTTGATTAACTTAATCTTCTTGCCTTAAAAAGGCTAATGTGGTCAGCTATATATATGCCCACTAACTCCTCCATTTTCTTTTTATTTTAATGCACAAATTAGATTAATCAAAGGTCTAAAATACCCTTAATTAAGTGGGCTAAAGGTGGGCTTGCATTTTATTTCTTTGGGCTTCTTCTTTAATTATTTTTGGGTCATGTAATAAACATAGTCTAACAATTCTAATATATATTACCATAATTGTTTATTTATGGTTTCTATTCTCAATCTTATGGAATTTAATTACTTACACATATCTCTTTAATCAATAACCTAATTATGTTTGTTTTAATTAGATTTAAAATTATTAATCACTTGAAATAGACAAAATTAATTTATTAGGTTAGTATAACTTTTAAATACTAATATTTCCTCAATATCATAACCCTTAGGTTATTTAATTACATTACCTAATATATAATTAGGTTATGTGTCTTTCCTTTGATATATATAAAACATAACATAACATACTTAAATTACATATTTATATTATAATTGTAAAATAAATATGATACACATAATTTCTTATACAAATACAATTATTTATATACCCAAGATATTATAATATAATATCCTTAGCTCTTTAACATAAATTCAATTAAAAATTTATTTACTTTCTTAAGATATTACGATAAATATAATATCTTTTCTTTATTCAACTAATTTCATATAAGAATTTATTCTAATACTCTTGGGTAAAGTATATATAAATATTATATATGCTTAATCCGCCTATTTTTGCTTCATTACGCAAATTGTTCCCAACAATTTTATTTCCCCCCCACTTAATAAATACATATATAATATATATGCATTAACTCCCAATTAACAATTACACTAAACCTACACAAATCACATATATAAAATAATTAATAATTTTATTTTCTCACATTATAAACTATGTATATCAATTTATTTACATATACCATAAATAAAATTTAATATATTTACCATATTACGTAAACATTCATATTCTTTATAAATCATAAAATGATTTATATACTCATATATTAAACTAGAAATTTTATTTAACGTCTAATAACCCTCTTAATACAGTTTGCTACGTTCAATAAGTCTTTTTCATATGAATTTCCATATATATATCCCCGACTTGGCTTATCATATATATATATATATATATATATATATATATATATATATTATATATATATATATATTTATATATATAAGATTTCTAACGTTTGACTACTACCAAATTTTCTTATAATGAAGCTTTTCATTTATTCTTCTATGAATAATTTAAATAATCAATCCTTTTGTTTAGCTAAATCATATATAACACATCTCCAAGTATATACGTATCTATACATATACACATTTAATTTAATCTAATAATATCTCTTCATTTGAAATTTATTTCTTTAAATAAATTTTCACATACAAAAAATCTCTTTCTAGGTTTTGAATTTTCATAACCCTTATCTTTTCAATTCTTTTTCAAATAGTAAATCATATAGATTTCTTTAAATATTTAAATTATTCCTCTATTTTCACTCTAGGTTTAAAACTTTAACCTTTAACTTAATCATTCAAGGTTCTCTAAATTTTTGGGTTGTCACACTAACTGACCGCAATTGCATACCATCTTATCAAAGACAAGATGTCTAGTCTGTTTAAGATCTGAGATGTGGTGCATGCTTGTATTGTGGTCTAAATATGTAATAAATGTTTCATTTTAGTATGAGAAGTATCTATAAACATGTTAGTATTAAAGATCATAGATTAGATATGTGTTTATAAACTTTCGAATGTTAAGACCAAAAGATGTTTGCGAACTAGAAAGCAATGATTAGAAACTATGTTATTTGACTTCATGGTGACTTATAAACTGATTTTATGCTATAAGTACGCTAGGTGTCTGATGAAGTCTGTGAAGGGTATACAACTAAGTTGGACATTTATGTATGTGTTTGAACTTATATATATCATGTATGAGTATACGTAACTAATGAATATCCTATACGCGTAACTATATTATGTTAGGATTCAAAGAGTGTTGATTAGCTATACTTTGGTAAATTACGCTTGTGGCAAGTACTCGAACCCTACTCTTTATTGAGCATTACCTGAGCTTGTACTATTATTGGTTGTACAATTAAATCCTTGAAAGTATGATTCATATCTCATGACTTAATACTTCGTAGTTTGGAAATGAAATTGGTTTCAAACCTTGATTTCGAACAATAATTGTTCATGTATATACTGTAAAAGAAAGTTGTCTAAGCCATTACTTTGGCTAGACTATTGATATTTGATCAAAAGCTATCCAAACCAAATTAATTTGGTGCGGACTCTTATAACTGAGATGAACAACCCTCTTGGTAGAGGAATTATATAATTGTCGGGGAACCGACGTGCGCATATGAGTATGATTAAATGTTATGCATGATATAGGGTACTTTAGACTGATCACCTATTGTACTCGTTTTGTAGAATTATCAGTTCATTACTGTTAATTCTAGGAGAAGTTCATAGTCCTTAGTGACTGTTCAGCATTCATTACTTTGAATATCTTGAATTGATTAAGCATTGAATATTATTGATATTTTTTTGCCCATAGAGATTATTTTTGAGAACCATTGATATTTCTTGCTATCCTTGAACTATCATTATTGTTGTACCCTTGAGAAGCTAAAACTATATTGAGCACCCTTATTACGATATTATTTGTTGGGCAAACTTGTTGCTCATTCTTGCTTTCCCTAAAAACATTTTAGTTAAGGCAGAGCAATGCGGTCCCTCGGGCATTAATAAGGGTAAGGGCAAAGCTACGAATAGTTTATATTTAGTGGAGATTATTATATTCATGTAATGACATAAGTTGTGTTATGTATTAATTATATCTTAATTATGTTTAAATATGTTTAATGTATGTAAGAGATGCTTAAGTTATGAACCCTTGGGACGAAAATGATTATATTATAACACTGTAAATTATTCTATTATTCCGTTGTGATGATTTTAGTATGTTATTAGAGTTAGTACGTGACAACCAAATTTGAGACAAGTGTGGTCTGAATTTGGGGGCGTCACAGGTATGTATCAAAGTTGTAGTTATAAACCTTAGGAGTGAGAGTCCTTAGATTATAACTTAGGAGAACTTAGAAGATAGAGAGGGATGAAACTCATGTCACTACAAGAAATCACACATTTTATGACGAATTTTTTGCCACGCACAAAAATTTGTCACAATTTGTTAATTAATAATTACGAAATTCATAATCGTCACTAAAACTTTTATTTTTGTGACGACCTTTAATTTTGTTACTATTAATCATTTATATCGTCACTAATTTACACATTTGATGACGATTAAGAAAATTTCGTCACATTTTATTTTGGAGGTACAATTTCGCACCAAAATTTTGGAGGGAAACCTTTTAGTGACATATTTGTAATAATTGATGACATTATTTATTGTCACCAAATATTTCTTTCGATGACAACATAATAGTTTGTCATTAATTATTTGTAAAATTTAGTGACAATGTGATTTCGTCACTAATGTTCACATTTAGTGATGCCAAATACAAATTCATCACAATTTTATTTGGAAGCAAAAATTTTCTAAAAAATTTTAGAGGGAAATTTTTTAAAGACGAAAGAATAATAATTTATGACAATTTTTATTGTCACAAATACTAACTTTATATGAAGAGAGACTGCTCTCAATCACTAATTAGATTAGTGGATAAGTGACAAAACTGGTTCGTCATAAAGTCTTATATTTAGTGACAAAGTAAGTAATATCGTCACAATTTTATTTGGAGGCAATTTTTTTTAAGAAATTTTGGAGGGAAATTTTCTTAAGGCGAAAAAATAATAATTGATGACAATTCGTATTGTCATAAATACAAATTTTATATGACGAGATAATAGTTGGTCACTAATTAGATGAGTGGATAAGTGACAAAAATATTTCGTTATAAATTCTTATATTTAATGACAAAAAGTACGTAATATCGTCATAATTTTATTTGGAGGCAAAAAATTTTGACGAAATTTTGGAGGCAAATTTTGTAAACAAATACCAATTTTATATTACGAGATAATAGTTCGTCATTAATTAGATGAGTGGATAAGTGACAAAAATAGTTTGTCATAATTTCTTATATTTAGTGACAAAGTATGCAATGACGTCACATTTTTATATGAAGTCAAAAATTTTCCTAAAAATATTTTAGATGCAAATTTTTTAAATACGAAAAAAAATAATAATTTATGACAATTGTTATTGTCACAAATTCCAATTTTATATGAGGAGATAATAGTTCGTCTAAATTCCCAAATGTTTAAAAAAAATAATTTTTAAAGACACTAAATGCCCAAATTTCATTTTAAAAAAAACAAACAGATAATATAGTAATAAAACTTACTATTTTACTTAGGACCGTTTTATAAATATATTTACCTAAGTATTTCTATATCACTACAAGAAATTATGGATGTAGTGAATGAAATTTTGTTCACATGAGTTTTTTAGCCAAAGAATTGTGAAGGGGAAAAAATATAGTGCCAATATAATTATTAGCGAAAGAAATATCTTCTACAATTTAAATGTTTTTCTTTCGCACAATTGAGGTGATAAAAGGATATTTGGCGCCAATTTATGATAAAAATTTGCGAGGAAAAAACTATTAATGGAGGAATTATTACTCACTGTATATTATTGTTCAGAGGTTTTTTGCGAAAAATAAAATTGGTCATTGTTTTGTTCCAAATAATTTTTTAAAATTAATTGTGCTGAATATAAATTGTAATATAAATACGTTTAATTTTTTTACAGTAACACATTTATTTTTAATAATACTTTTTAAGTAACTTACAATATCGACTATTTCTTTAATCAAAGTAGATAAATTTACAATAATTTAAACATTAAAATTTCATACATTGACTAAGGAAAAAAAATAAAAATAAAAGATAAGGCTCTTCTGTGGAATAGACCACAAATGCTAAAAAATTACTCATCTATTTTAAAGAAAGTGTTAAGTTTGAGTTCATTCTTAATTAATTTGTAGTATCCTAAAATTCAAATTGTAATGTAATTAATTTTTTTAAATAAAATTTTATTCTTAATAATAACTTATAAATAATTTATAATTAAATATTTTATTAATTAAAATATTAAGTTAAAATAATTAAAATTTAAAATATTGTAAATTGATAATAAAAATATTATAATAATTAAGACTCTTTTTGTGGAACAAATCACAAATATGTAGAGTTATATTTTAATTTGTTATTAACAGTAATTTATAACATCTTAAAATTTAAATTTATTTAAGTTTTTAAAATTATAATTTTATTTACAAAATTAAAAGTAATCAATAAAACGTGCAACTTCAGTTGCTAAATTATTAGTTTTGCCTTTTTGGAACATAATCGAGTTGTGTAGTTCTGGAAAAGGAGTTGTAAAATATTAAGTTCAAATAATAAAATAATTTATTAATTAAATAATTTATTAATTAAAATATTAAGTTAAATTAATTAAAAATTTAAAATATTATAAATTGATAATAAAAATATTATAATAATTAAGACTCTTTTGTGGAACAAATCACAAATATGTAGAGTTATATTTTAATTTTTATTAACAATAATTTATAACATCTTAAAATTTAAATTTATTTAAGTTTTAAAATTATAATTTTATTTACAAAATTAAAAGTAATCAATAAAACGTGCAACTTCAGTTGCTAAATTATTAGTTTTGCCTTCTCACACGCCGCCTCACTGGAAGGTGAGGAACCCCGGCCTTCCGGCTTCCGGAGTTCGATTGAAGAGGGGCGGAGCTCCCGTGGGTAAGCGGAGTAGACCGATCTCCAGGTCCACATCTATTACCATACCTCCAGGTCTCAGTCCAACGTTGTTTCTCGAGTCTCCGGTTCTCCTCTCCAATGTCAAGGTAAGTTATACTATTGGGTTTTAGGGTTTAGGAGTTAATTTCCATCAGTCCAAAAGTTCTGTCTCATACGCCCTCCCCCAATTCCTTCTGAGATTACGTGTTCCTCTCCATTTCTATTCTCTCCCCATTTCATAAACCCTGTGTCAGGCTGAAATTTAGACCTTATATACATGGTAAAATAATTTTCCCGATTGTGGCATTGTTGGGCATTCTTCTAAGTGAATGACAACAACTGACAGATGTTGTTTGTGATTTATACTAAATGAAATTATTTGTTCTTAGCTTTTATGTTAAAGTTATAATGCCTTTTATACTGTTTGGTTTCTCTGATTGTAATGTAGTTACCTGTTGATGCAAGTGATACTGGACTTGAGGACCACATAATCCAGCATTTGGCTGCTACTGCTGCTGCTGCAATGGGAATGGCCCAACATGTTGCTCGGAGGGATGGGTCAAGGATTCGGTCATCTACTCATGCTCGTCGACAGTTATTGGTGTTTTCAACTCATCCTAACTCACTCTCCGCAGGTCTTGTATCTACTCATGCTGCTCCAGTACAAGGTGAACCCGAGCCAGCCTCTATAACTGTAGCTAGCCCATCTGTTCCACTAACATCTAGTGGGTGATCTGCCACAGCATAATCCACAGTTCCCTTCTGTTCAAAGTGGTCAAATTTCTGCATCACCATCTACTGTTATGCCAATCAGTCGACAAAGATTTTCAATTAATAATAGGTACTGTTGATTTAGTAACTTATTTTATTACACTCAACTCCACTTACATGTTATGTTATTTCATATCAAGTACTTGTAGGAACTTTTCCATTCAATCTTCTCTTCCAAATCTAGATAGAGCAGGACCATCAGATTTTCATTCCCTTTCAGACTCTTGGAAATCTCGACTGAATGCTATGTCAACAAAGTATGCCTTTCTATGAGCAATGTTTCTTTCTGGTTCTTATTTATGAACGTAGCTATCCTTCTGTAATTTTTTCTCCCGGGCTTCAGTCTGAACTCTTTTTTGTTGTGTATAAGATACATGGACTCGATTTCTAAGAGTACAAGAGTATAGAAGGAGAAGTTGTTCTCAGGTTACCTATTTTCGAATCAACAATGGTCTGCCTATTCATTTTGCTATATTTACTTCTGGTGGAAATCATAACGTGACTGTGTTTTATCCCATCTCAACCTTCATATTTTATCTTGTACATTTTTTTTACTCAATTCATTAGTGGCACTAGCTAGCCATTGATTTTGAGCCAGATGCTTCAACTATATATATATATATATATATTAATTTTTTTCCGTCTAATATCTGTGAGCGTCCTCTAGTATATTGGGTCCAAGGAAACTGATGAGAAAGCCAATGAGGTTCAGAGACTGGGAATTATGGATCTTTGGACCCCAGAAAATCACTATCACTGGTCTAAATCCAGATATGGTGGTCATGTTTCAGCAATTGTGGAATTAGTGAATCACTCGCGTATCCTTTTATGCAATTTGTACCTATAATCTTTGCTAAAAAGTTCATTATCTTATAAGTCTTTTTGTCTCATACTACTGCTTTTCTACAGATGTGGATGTTGGAGAGCTTGAGAATCTGAGAACTAAGAAAAACAAGCTGGAAGAAGAAATTTCTATTTTAGATAGTAGTTTGAAATTGCTTCAGAGCGAGCAAAGACACTTTGAGGATTGTAGACACTCAAAATTTTCTGTACTACTGTTACTAACATTGTAGGAGGACAGATTCGTCTTTTAAGAGAGAACCCTGAAAGACAATCCAAATCCATACCGGATACTACCGGAAGTTCAAATTCAACCCCTTGATCGCGATGCAGTAACGATTTCAACCTCGGATGTAACCCCGAGGCGCGCAGATACAATACCGGCACCACCGGAGAAGACCTATTAATCTCGAAGATAACCCCGAGGTATCCAGTCTCAGTCCCAACCATGGGAATAGCCACCAACCTTGGTGATAACCCCAAGGAATGCAGTTTCGACGATAACCCCAGAAATGGTTGTTTCAAATGCGACCAGCTTCAATCTCAGCACTCACAATGAGATACACTGCACCAACCCGACAATAACATCGGGAAGATAGGCACACCTCAAAGATGACAATGAGGACCTTCAACAATTGCAGCAGTCCAATCTCAGCGAAGTCTGAGCAATGTCTGCTTTATCATTGGTTCGACGATAACACCCATGAGGGCAACATCGCCGTCATCTCATTAAACACGATGCCACGTCACGCCTCTACGCAACGATGTCCCGCAAGGCTAACCAATCCCAAGTGACTATTGTGCGAGGTAACAGATGAAAGTTGAAGCTTGAAGATCGGAGGGCATCGTCCCATCTTCAATGACTTAGTACAAGCTCTAATCCCATGCCATCGTACAACTCTCGACAACCAAGTCAAAATAATAGGTCCCAGATACCTCAAACGGATGTTCGATTGCACTTAAAAAACCGAGTGGACATTACAAAGGCTCGAGTGCACGATTTGAGACGACCCCACCAGACAAACCTGTGTCGATTTCTGGGTTGCAAGCAGTACACCGCGCTAATATGCCTATAAAAAGAGGGCTTGGGGTGCTGATTTTCTAAGAGAAAAAGACGGGAAACCTCACGACACCCGCTCTGCGATGCCCCATACAGATGTATTTCCCACTTTCAAACACCAGCAGAGCTCATATATAGCCTCTTTTGTACCCACACAAAGCCAAAGTGTTTACCCACTATAAAGATATAGAAGCCTTTTTAGCGAATCCACCGTAATCCTTCTCACACACTTTAGAGTCTTTCTCTTCATCTTTGCACACACCTTCTACACGCGTTGAGAGTCGTGTTTGCTTATTTTTGCCCCGACTTGATCCGTGGATTCATTCTAGTCTATATATATATATATATATTTATATATACATTGACTAACATTATCGAGTTATGCCTCGATTGAGCCTGACTTTCGGTTTGGAGCGTTTACTTGCTTTTCTATATATACATTTATATATATGAATCGTGTGTCGAACTTTGTTCGATGAGCCTAGACTTTGATTCGAGCATTTATCGCTTTATATATATATATATATATATATATATATATATATATATATATATATATATATATATATATATATATATATATATATATATATATATATATATATTAACTGTGTGTCGAACTCTATTCGATGAGCCTCGGATTTTATATCCTGCATTTATTCGCTTTTTCTATATATATACATTTATATATATGAATCGTGTGTCGAACTTTGTTCGATGAGCCTGAACTTGATGCGAGCATTTATTGCTTTTACTATATATATATATATATATATATATATATATATATATATATATATATATATATATATATATATATATATTAACTGTGTGTTGAACTCTGTTCGATGAGCCTGGATTTTATATCCGGTGCATTTATTCGCTTTTATATATATATTTATACTTATATATATATGAACTGTGGTCGGACTCTGTTCGATGAGCCCGGATTTTACATCCGGTGCGTTTAATGCTTATATATAAATATATCTATTTATTTTCGTCCTGCCTGGAGTTTCCTTCGTGGCAGTTGATTGCTCTTAGGCTTTATTTACATTTTGATCTCCCATGGAGGTGCTTGTGGTTGGTGATCATGTTCAGATATATATATATATATATATATATATATATATATATTACTGACTTTTATATATACCCTTCATCGCTTTCATACAAATTGCAAAGATTCTCATGCGCTTTAGGAATCATGTGATCACAGATTCATCCCATTGATCTAGATTCGGTTCCGTGATGGACATTTTCAATTTGTAAGTAGCTTGTAAATTATTCTCGATGTCTCCGAATTTCCTCAGATGGTTTCCATACCCACGAGGAAGTCGACATTATTTCTGTATATATTATTTTCGTATGGATGCCTCGCATCCGTCAAATAAAATCAATTCAGCCGCTGTAAGACCCCGAATTTTATGAAATAAAAGTATTCAAATTTTCTTATAATTACTATTCAGTAAATGGTTAAATTGATAAAAGTTAAAGTTAAGGGTGATATATGAATTTTTTTTTCAAAATACGCAAGTGGTTATAAAATATTCATTGTTGTTGGGGAATATTCATTTAGTCGTAGAATATTCTTTCTATCGAGGAATATTCGTACAACGACGCAGTCATTTGTGGGCCCCATAACAGAATAACTGTCAGATGAAGAAAACGACAAATTTGAGTTTTTATAAATAACGACGTCGTTGTTACCGTTAACACTGTTAGAATACCTAGTGGTTAAAATACAGTAATACGCGTAGTTGCATAGTAGCACACGGTATTGCACAATATTTTTGAAATTATTGATTCTTACGTAAGAAGGCACAATAAATATTATTCCCTTAAGTATTGTTGTGTAAAACGTTTTGAAGAAAAAGAAGTGCTATTTTGATTTATCGATAGTACTTCGTAACTATTGTTCAGTTATTAAATATATATGAGTTCTATGTTTCAAGCATGTTGTTTATTAGAATTGTAGTACTTGCTGAGCTAGTCATGCTCATTCTTGCTTGAACCATATGAACACAGCTAAGATCGAGCGCACAGAAATCTCAGGCAAGGATAAAGGCAAGGCGAAGATGAACCCATAGCATAACTATGTAATAGTATGGGAAGACTGTTTGTAATATATTGATATTATGACAAAGACAATGTATTGATTGTAAAGAACCTGGGGTATGTAAATATTCTCTTGATATATATATAAGACATATCCGTTCTTTTGAGGCTTTTCAATTGAATGTTTATGTGAACTGTAAAGTATGGAAGACCATCTCTGCCTGGTTGGAAGATACCGGATTTGGGGGGGCCGATCTATCATCATAACCTAGGCGCATGGCCTCCCATGTATGAAGGTTTCCTTGAACACTTCCCAAAGATTTTAATTTTTAAAACAGTTTTTGACTATACCTTTATGTAAGATGTCATGGTGACATGCTACCCAAGTTGGAGTCAAGAGTCACAGTTGATATATATATTTGTATCAAAACTCACAACACATGAGTTGTTGTATTTTGCACGACAATTGTTGTAATAAAGTTGTAGTTGTTTTCTGTACCATGTATTTGGCGACTCAGAATGGGTTGGATGGAATGGACCTATTTTGGGGTTGTCACAGTTGGTATCAGAGCTTAGGGATATAGTCTCTAGCGGAGATTGGAGAATAGAACTAGGAGGGAGAGATGAGTAAATCCTTCGCTAGTGTGTCCTACCTAAGCTTATTTGTTGGTTAGTCATAATATTGGGATATTATGTGATATGTTAATTTGTTTAATTAACCCTTGTTTTGAAGCTGTATCTGAAATACAGGAGATGAGCAATGGAGAAATCATGAGGACAGGGAAGATGGAATCTGAAATGAAAGCAAGGTATTCTCAACTCTTTGAAATACCAGGTACGTAAATTTCGGGGACGAAATTTCATAAGGAGGGGTGATTGTAAGACCCCAAATTTATGAAATAAAAGTATTCAATTTTTCTTATAATTACCATTCAGTAAATGGTTAAATTGATAAAAGTTAAAGTTAAGGGTGATATATGAATTTTTTTTTCAAAATACGCAAGTGGTTATATAATATTCATTGTTATTGGGGAATATTCGTTTAGTCGTAGAATATTCTTTCTGTCGAGGAATATTCGCATAGACGACGGTAGCGATCATTTATGGTCCCCATAATGTAATAACCGCTTACGAAGAAAACAACAAATTTGAGTTTTTATAAATAACGGCGTAGTTGTTACCGTTAAAACTGTTAGAATACCTAATGGTTAAAATACAGTAATACACGTAGTAGCACAGTAGCACACGGTATTGCACAATATTTTTGAAATTATTGATTCTTACATAAGAAGGCACTACTCAATAATTGTTACAGTAATTACTGTTCAATATTTTATCGGATTGGAGGTATTAAAAGATCAAATCGGTGTTCTTAAAGCTCTATTGCGCGAGTTATAATTTTAATCCGACCGTTGGATCGTTGTAATTTTTGGATATGTTATACATATATAAGTTGAGTATATATCCACAAATTTTGAACCGTTAAAAATGAAAGTATAATTTGTTATGAATTTTAAGAGGTGATTGATTCAGAAATTAGGTTTATAAATGATTTTGGTGGGAAATTCTAGAAATGGGTGGGCCCCACTTTTGGTTGTTGGGGAAGATGGCTGATTTTTGGTGGGTGGAATAGTAGCAGGTAAAGCTATTAGGTAGCAGGTCAAGTCTGCTTCGGCGTGCTAACATTTTCCTATAAATAGAGGGCTTAGTTAGAATTAAAAATCACACCAGAATTCATAAGTTTTCTCTCTTTTTCTCTCTAGATTATTGAGTGTATTTTGTGAGTATTTAGATACTTGGTGAGTTGCTATTCATCAGTGCAAGTTTCCTTCAGCGTCATATCCGATATCCAGTCAGAAGTGCTTCTCTTTTGAGGTAATAAACCGTAGAAATGGGTCGGTGGGGGGGGATAACAGGGAATAGAATCAGTGGTCTATAGTCATTGTTGGGTGAGGTAAACTCAACTTTGGAAGGGTGTTTTAACAAGATGTCTAATGACATACAACCTCGTGTCATCATAAGACAGGGTTGTGCTCATCCACCTGCTGAGTATATTTACGAGCACTACCTATATAATCATGGTGTTTGTTTGAAATATAATTCTCAATTAGAGACAGTGGAGATAATGATATGTCAAGAGAAGACTCACCATTGGAAAGAATATGATAGTAATCTTCTCGTTTTTCTTTGGGGTCTATTGGGTCAACCAAGGATAATTCTGTGGCCATATGATATCTATTGTAACGCCCCGGAAAAATCGAACATTTTGTAATTTCTTTTAATAATGAATAAAATAATATTATTTATTATTATTGTGTATTGAGAAGATGAATGTCGCTTTATAACCTAGAAACGCTTTAACGTCAGAGTATTTTAACTACGTGGATGAATTAAAGTGTTTGAATTTCCAAGACGAAAATAAATGTTTTCCGAGAAAGGTTACGAAAATCACTATTCATCATTTATCGCTCGGGAATTATTTTTGAACTTCCGAGAAATACGTAACATTAGAATATCGAGGCAAGATGGATTATGTAATAATAATCTAAGTATGGAAAACACAATAAATCGCATGCGGACTTAATTTGGGATTATAGGTATTAAAACCTAATGGAAGAATTGAGGTAATTTGTATAAGGTGTAAACTTATGTGGGATTAATTATCAAGCTCAAGTAATTGGTTAATAAAGCCCAACTTGATTAATGCAAGCCCAACAAGAAAATAAGCTATTATTATTAGCAAGCCCAAAGGATAAGTTAATTGAATTAGTATTGAGCCCAAACTATGATCCATTAGCTAATAATGATCCATGGGTAGACTTGATGGGCAAGGATTTTGTGTGATGCCCAAGAACTTTATGTAGCTAGCAAGAAGACTTGAAGGTTAAGTAAAGAATAGTAAGGAGGTGGAAATGAGGACGTGGGAGGTTTAATGTCTAAAATGCCCTCACATTGCCAAGCCTATAAATACCAAGCTCATTTCTTGTGTTGGTTGATCATTTTCATCCAACTTTTCTCTCAAACATAAAGCTACTTATTGGTTAGGGAGAATAAGTCACTTAAGCACTTATAAGCCACTTCAACCATTGATAGTTTTCCAAAGCAAAAATAAGTCTTCAAGGGTAAGACTCCTTTCTTATATCTTTATCTCTTCTATAATAGGATTGATAGAGAAGGGGGAGGGTTGGATGATAGCATGTAATAAGTTACTAAAGAATGAACTTAAGCCGAATAAGTTGAAAGAAAAAGCAACTTGAACATTAATAAGTTGCTAGAACCATGAAGAACCTATCTTATGATGTGTAGTATGTGGAATATAGCATGAGAATTTTGATTGAAGGACTTAAGTTAATAATAAGTCATGAACATGAAGATTTCTAACTCTTAAGCTAAATAAGTTAATAACTTATGAGAATAAGTCAAGACCTACTTTGATTATAAGTTGGAGTAGCAAATAACTTGTAATGATCTTATGTTGATTAAAATCCATTAAGAACGCTTAATAATGAAGAGTCTTTAATTACATGCGATTGATCGATTAAAATCAATTAATTCGTGAAATTCTCGAGTGGAACTTCGTATTTTGTATTCAAGTCGTAAATGTTGGTTTTCAATGGAAACAAGTCATTTTAGTCATTATAGAGTTGCGGACTAGAAAATGACCGGATTCCGACTTAAAGCGAAGAAACGAGCGTTGAACGTTTATCGTTTTCGTTAAAAATGAACCAATAGGTGAATTTTTAGCAAACGAAGTCAAATAGATAAAATTCTTGAATAATCATGTAGATTACGTAATTTGTGAACCGTAGGCTTTTGAACGAGCCAATTCGGACTTATAACGAAGAATTTATGCGTCCTGGAAGTTCACAAAATTTCAAAACCGAAATTGTTTTTCGGTGCACGAGTTGGCGCCAAGTACCAACCCTAGTAAAATGATCCGTACAATACATGCATTGAACAATAACCGAGCACACTACAAGAGTTCACGCCGCGGTCGAGCGACCAAGAATACGAGACTCTCATGCCAAGACCGAGTCCGATTTTTGAGGAGTAAGTGGCGGCCTTGACACAAGACACAAGTCTGATAACAATATTTAGTACAGCAACAAAATTTCAAAGACCAAGACAATAGTAAAGATTTATATATAGAACATGGTTAGTAATTAATAACCAATTGGACAAGGATTATAATGAAACATTGTTAAGACATATTAAGCCTTAAGTATGAACACTTAGGGTTTAGTTAACTCAATTGCAAATGAATGAAAGAATGATCTTACGGAAAGTCAAAAACGATAATAACAAATCTAATATGTAATTAGATTGAGAAGTAGGGTAACATTCTTTAGGAACCATGTATGATCATTCATGACCTAATGTTCTATGTTATGCTATCATTTAATGTATAGACCTTAAAGACGTATAGTGCACGTGTTATAATTTGTAGCAGACGCTAAAGGCAAGTACCTTAACCCTTGTTCTAGTTTGATCTGGGCAAGTCTTTGTGATTCATGTATTCTTTACATGAGTTAGTATTTGAGGAATGTCAAAGCCAATCCTTTCGGCTAGACATATGCTATGTTATTCTATCAAATGTTGATAAGGATTTACCGAACTAATATTGTTGTGGTTTTCAAAGGAAGATTGTGTATGCTCAAATTATTTGTCGTCAAACGACAAGCACGTGAGGTTGCCACAACTTAAACGTATATACGTTTAATGAATGTAGTGTTGATCAACATAGAGTACTATGAGCTGATCACTCAGAAGTGCTCATAAGCTATGACGGACTTACGGACTTAGTGCCGGGTTGTCCTTTTCAAAAAGAACTTATGAATGCTCATATACTTGAGTCATAATTATTATTCCCTTAAGTATGGTTGTGTAAAACGTTTTGAAGAAAAAGAAGTGCTATTTTGATTTATCGATAGTACTTCGTAACTATTGTTCAGTTATTAAATATATATGAGTTCTATGTTTCAAGCATGTTGTTTATTAGAATTGTAGTACTTACTGAGCTAGTCATGCTCATTCTTGCTTGAACCATATGAACACAGCTAAGATCGAGCGCACAGAAGTCTCAGGCAAGGATAAAGGCAAGACGAAGATGAACCCATAGCATAACTATGTAATAGTATGGGAAGACTGTTTGTAATATATTGATATTATGACAAAGACAATGTATTGATTGTAAAGAACCTGGGGCATGTAAATATTCTCTTGATATATATATAAGACATATCCGTTCTTTTGAGGCTTTTCAATTGAATGTTTATGTGAACTGTAGCACCGTGTAGCACCATCTGTCGGGTTGGAAGATACCCGAATTGGGGGGGGGGGTCAGATCTATCATAACCTAGACGCATGGCCTCCCATGTATGAAGGTTTCCTTGAACACTTCCCAAAGATTTTAATTTCTAAAACAGTTTTTGACGATACCTTTATGTAAGATGTCATGGTGACGTGCTACCCAAGTTGGAGTCAAGAGTCACAGTTGATATATATATTTGTATCAAAACTCACAACACATGAGTTGTTGTATTTTGTACGACAATTGTTGTAATAAAGTTGTAGTTGTTTTCTGTACCATGTATTTGGCGACTCAGAATGGGTTGGATGGAATGGACCTATTTTGGGGTTGTCACAGTTGGTATCAGAGCTTAGGGATATGGTCTCTAGCGGAGATCGGAGAATAGAACTAGGAGGGGAGAGATGAGTAAATCCTTCGCTAGTGTGTCCTACCTAAGCTTATTTGTTGGTTAGTCATAATATTGGGATATTATGTGATATGTTAATTTTTTCAATTAACCCTTGTTTTGAAGCTGTATCTGAAATACAGGAGATGAGCAATGGAGAAATCATGAGGACAGGGAAGATGGAATCTGAAATGAAAGCAAGGTATTCTCAACTCTTTGAATACCAGGTACGTAAATTTCGGGGACGAAATTTCATAAGGAGGGGTGATTGTAAGACCCCAAATTTATGAAATAAAAGTATTCAATTTTTCTTATAATTACCATTCAGTAAATGATTAAATTGATAAAAGTTAAAGTTAAGGGTGATATATGAATTTTTTTTTCAAAATACGCAAGTGGTTATAAAATATTCATTGTTGTTGGGGAATATTCGTTTAGTCGTAGAATATTCTTTCTGTCGAGGAATATTCGTACGACGGCGCAGTCATTTATGGGCCCCATAACAGAATAACTGTCGGATGAAGAAAACAACAAATTTGAGTTTTTATAAATAACGGCGTAGTTGTTACCGTTAAAACTGTTAGAATACCTAATGGTTAAAATACAGTAATACACGTAGTAGCACAGTAGCACACGGTATTGCAAAGTGTTTTTGAAATTATTGATTCTTACATAAGAAGGCACTACTCAATAATTGTTACAGTAATTACTGTTCAATATTTTATTTTATTGATTCAATAATTGCCGCGTTGATATTTTATATTATTATTTTTCAATAATTGTCACTGCACAGTATCTCCATTATCAGATCAATAATTCCAATTATTTGAATAATATTATTAGATAACATTATTGGCAATGTCTAGAAAGTTCTGTCAAGGAGAGGTTTGGTCACCTAATTGCGCGCCAGTAAGGAGAAATCCTTATCTAAAACCCCTCTTTCCTCGAACCGCTGATTGTCATTATTGTGATTCTGTAATATTATTTGTGAATAATTAATTATTGATTTATATGATAAGGAAATATTTATTTGATGCGGATATAAATGATGAATTTATTTATGTGGTTATTAATGAAGGAATTACTGTTAAGGTGTTTTATCAGTATTTTATCGGATTGGAGGTATTAAAAGATCAAATCGGTGTTCTTAAAGCTCTATTGCGCGAGTTATAATTTTAATCCGACCGTTGGATCGTTGTAATTTTTGGATATGTTATACATATATAAGTTGAGTATATATCCACAAATTTTGAACCGTTAAAAATGAAAGTATAATTTGTTATGAATTTTAAGAGGTGATTGATTCAGAAATTAGGTTTATAAATGATTTTGGTGCAAAATTCTAGAAATGGGTGGGCCCCACTTTTGGTTGTTGGGGAAGATGGCTTATTTTTTGTGGGTGGAATAGTAGTAGGTAAAGCCATCAGGTAGCAGATCAAGTCTGCTTCGGCGTGCTAACATTTTCCTATAAATAGAGGGCTAAGTTAGAATTAAAAATAACACCAGAATTCATAAGTTTTCTCTCTTTTTCTCTCTAGATTATTGAGTGTATTGTGTGTCGAACTTTGTTCGATGAGCCTAGACTTCGGTCTGGAGCATTTACTGCTTTAATATATATATATATATATATAATATATTAACTGTGTGTCGAACTCTGTTCGATGAGCCTGAATTTTATATCCAGTGCATTTATTCTCTTTTATATATATATTTATACTTATATATATATGAATCGTGGTTTGACTACATTAGATGAGCCCATTTTTTACATCCAAATGTGCGTTTAATGCTTTTATATATATATATATATATATATATATATCTATTTATTTTCGCCCCGCCTGGAGTTTCCTTCGTGGCGATTGATTGCTCTTACAACTTTATTTACATTTCGATCCCCATGGAGGTGCTTCAGTGGTTGGTGATCATGTATGTATATATATATTCTGACTTATATATATATATATATATATATATATATATATATATATATATATATATATATATATATATATATATATATACCTACTTATCGCTTTCATACAAATTGCAAGATTCTTACATGCTTTAGGAATCATGTGATCACAGATTCATCCCATTGGATCTAGATTCGGTTTAGTGATGGACATTTTCAAACTTTAAGCGAATTGTAAATTATTCTGCGGTGTCTGAATTTCCTCAGATGGTTTCCATACCCACGAGGAAGTTGGCATTATTTCTGTATATATTATTTTCGTATGGATGCCTCGCATCCGTCAAATAAAATCAATTCAGCCGCCCACTTAATAAAAATGGGAGTGTAAAAGGTCATAATTCCTATTGAGCATCAGGGTTTGAAAAACCTCTTTTATAAAACATCACTTCCATATCTTGCTAAAAATTGAATTTTTACATAAATTCAAACCTTGTGTATATAGGTTTGAACGAAACCTCACACAACTTCCATATAACAACACATTGACCCACACACACACACACTCAGATAATAGTTTCTTAAAAAGAGATGGTCACCGTGGTAACACGGATGTCAGGGGGTGCCTAACACCTTCCCCCCGCATAACCAAGTCCCCGGACCCTAAACGAATCTCGGTTTCATCGACCAGTATATCGTGTGTCATCATCATTTGGTCAATGTGCAAACCTTTTCTATTGTGTTAGTACAACCATTTAAAAAACCAACTGGCGACTCTTAACAGTCCCATCGTCGACGTCATACATGTCGGACATTTTTCACTTGTTTTTTCAAACAAATCTCACCTAAAATGGGAACACCAAAGAACAAGTAACGGAAAGGGACACCCAAAAATCCCGACGTCAAAAAGGATGAAGCAACTCAACTTCATAGACAACGTGTAAGCCAACTGACTAAAAATACCTTTTATTTTAGTTGTTGAGCAAATATATCCCTTATTGTGAATGTATATCTTTCTAACATCACAAATTTTCTAATAATGCTTTATAGGAGGATATTCTTAACATTGCACAACATGAGAAAAAGAAACGTCGTTAGCTTGACAACCGTATCAGTTAAGTATCTTATAGATGCCCATTGGTTAGTTTTTACATGGTCGTCAGATTGAAACCCTTTTCTTTGGAGCTTTGTGTTTCTTTAACAAATGAATTTTACATTATTCAAGATCAAAATTAAAATCAATGGAAATAGAGGAAGACCTTGATAAGCACTGATGAAGTACCCCTATTTTGGACAAGCCAAAAATTCAGGTGTAGCAAGTTAAGTTTACCCCTTGTAGTGTCCTTAATTTATTTTGTTGAATATCCTGTTACTATATTGACATCTGCTATGCAAATGTGCTAATGCATTGAAGATGAGTTTTCTGCATGCATTAAAGCACTTGAAGGTTTGGATTAGTTTTGCAAAGCACTATAAGTCATCAAGGAAAATCTTGTCGCATGCATCGTAATCAGAAATACGGTTGAATTGAGGCTGGGGCTTTGCTGCTGATGGTGCTGCTAACTGGCTGATATGTTGATGGGCTAATGGATGTGTTGTGCGTGGATGTGATGTGTTGGGCTAAATGTATTATATTTTTTTTATTGAAAATTGTTAATATAATAATACATTTAGAATGTCAAACAACTTAATATGATCACCATATCATCACAATTTGTAATCATTTATTGATAAATAATTTTTGGTCAATAAAAATTAAAATTTAATGACGAATAATATTTACTCTTTAGAATTTATATTATTGTCACTATTATATATTCATTTAGTCACAACAACTAATTTTGTCACTATTAATAACTCTTTCTGTGACTAGAAGTATCGTCACCATAAGTATTCAATTAGTGATATTGAAAAATGTGTCCCAAAAAGTAATTCTTTGGTGACAAATTATTTTGTAATATTATTTAAAATATGAAATACGCATTTACATAATTGTCATGTTAAATATATTATTAGGTGACGAATTGTTACGTAAATCATTTATGTTCTTATTTTTGGTGACGATAAACACAATAGCATGACGAAATAATAATCATAAATATGACAATATTGTCGTCATTAAAATTAGATAATTTAAATAAAGTAACATATTTTCGTCACTAAAATAATATCAATTAATGGCGAAAAAAGATTTTCGTCATTTAATGCACCAAGTTTTGATGACGAAACATAATATAGAGTGACGAAAGTATCATTCAAATAGTGACGCTATTAACGTCACTAAAAGTAATTAATTATAGTGACAATGATGTAGATCGTCACCATAAGTCAAAACATTTAGTGACGACATCAAATAGTGTCAAATATACCTAATACCACGCTCATACGGTGACGGTCTCTGTGACGATTAACAATCGTCACCAAATATTTTAGTGACGAAAAATGAATTTTATGTGACAAATTTTAACGTCATTTGTTGTGTGATTTCTTGTAGTGTGTAGAGTTTTCCTAAAGAGAGACTTAGTGTGTTATGGAATATAATTTATTTATATACAATGAACTTATGTTTATTTAACATTCTAATGGAGTTGTTGTTTGTTTTGTCTTATGTTGGTCGTAGGATGACTTGTAATACCTGAGAATTTCTACGTCTCAATAAATAGATATATTAATGGAAATAAATATTTATTTGAATATAAATGGTTTTGTGTTACGAGATGAATTAACTCAACTATATTAAATAATTGAATAATGGGAAATGTATGGAGTTACGATGAACTCGTTGAAAGCCTTGTGTGGCACAACGATGGAAACTATTAATGATAATATTAATCAACGAATGAATTATCAAGTGAACAATTAATTAATATTAATTGTTAATTGTTATTGAAGAATATTAATTAATTATTGATGGTGATTAATTAATGATATGTGATTATTAATTGTTATTGTGAGTAAAGTAAATTGCATAATTAGAATGGTATTATTCAATCAATTTATTTGTGTAAGACATGTGATATTATATAGTTCTTACATTAAAAAGAAAATGTGGTGTGACACATTAATATAACTATATAATTTATATAAACTATAAAGTGTAGGGAATTATAAGTTACATAAACAATTGTTTATGTGACAATAAGTATGTGTGGTAACATTAAAAGATGTACTCTGTCAAAGAATTTCAAACTATTCCAATAAGTGAGTATAACTGGAATAATAAAGTTTTAAAGGGATATTAATTACTAGTGGGTAATTAAATGGAGTCCATACATATTATAAATAATAATTAGACTAGAATAATGTACATAAATTATGTGATTTGAATACATAAATAATCCCTAACTTCCATTATGTAGTAGCATTAACACATTAAAATTATATTTTGGGAACAAAATAAGCATTATAAACATAGTTGTTGAGATTTAAAATATGTGTCCCATATTGAGAGTCCCAAACAGTGATGCACAGTGGCCTACTCCTTTATTTCGTAAACTCTAGCAAAACCAAAAGGCTTCAATCCATGGTGATGATGGCTATGGGATGGTGGTTGGCCAACTCGATCCCTTGTACCCATTGCTCTATTCTAATTTCCAGTGAATCAAACCATGGTGTAAGGCCATGAACTGAGCAATAAATTCTCTATTTATAGTACCCTCCTCCTCTTATTCTTTGTTGCTAAGATTTTCTGATAAGTATACATAGAGAGGGAGAGTAGCTGAGTATTTGGTTAGTGCTATGAGGATTTCAATTAAGCATCAAGATGTATAATTTCTGTTTATGTTCTTAATTTTGAAGTTTTGTCAAATTCTAGTAATTATTGAAATCTCTGTTAAGTTGTATTAATTAGCATGTCTCTGTATTATTTGAGTTAGTATGTATGCTTGGAAATGTTGCAGCGAGTCTGGTTGTAAGTTTAGCAATGAATGTGATCAGGCTAAGCAAAAGCAGAGCCATAATTTTGATTACGCTTTCGTGAGTGGCTATGCCGCCGCCACTTCTATAACTTTTAATACCTCATGCGGTAGGCTGCGTGGTGTTTTTCTCGAGATCTTCGCTTATAGTGATCCAGTGTTATGATGAACATGCTACATGGGTTTGAATATGCATATAAATGACCCTAGCATGTGGTTAGATATTGTTTTGAACATAATACGTCGTTTTAACTTGATTTGGGTTGAGTTTTCAAGAAAACTTCAAGATTTGGTAAACTAAAAATGGTAAACTTGGAATACTGTATATTCTTATTTTGTGAGCATGTGTAAATAATCTAGGTATGCACGTACATGAGTATAACATAAGGCACGAGCTGGTTTGGTGTATAATAGAGTTTTCTAGCTTGCTTTTAAAGGATTTCTAAAGGAAAACTTGAAGTTTTGCAAAACAAAGTATGATGAGCATTATGTTTTCAAATTATGATATTTCTAGCTTATGTAATAATTTGAGTATGTGCACAAATGCGTACGAAAGTATGATTTAGACAATGTGTGCTTATCTTGTTTGCTTAAATAAGTTTTACTAAATAGACTTATAATTTCAAATATAAACTTGATAAACTATGTACATTGAGTTAAGATTGTGATCAAGCTTATGTGGTTTAATTTATGTATATGAGACATCACGATTAGGTGTGTTATGCATGTAAATATGATTAATATGAATGCCTAGTGAGTCTTATGCATAGTAAAACTAGTTAAATGTGGCTTAGAACAAACATGAATAAACTAGAACGTCATAACTTGTAATACATGACTAATCTAGTGCAAGCATGTGTAGTGAAGACGTATGAACCATATAGCATATATGTAACGATAAAACATACGAAATTGTGAATTGAACCCTTAAGGTATGTGTAGCATCCCTAGATTAGGGTCCCAAATCACCGCAGATCAGGTATACTAATTCTATAACTATTGCGGAAGATATAAACATAAATTGTTTATACAATACACTTTACACACTATTCCCCAAGGTCGAGTAACCTTAACTTATACACAATTCATAACATGTCTAACACATAACATTATTATCATACTATACTATTACAATTATCTTCACATATTATCCCAAGCTAAACTTGGCTTTGTCATTTCCTGTATATGACTTATTCGTCTTAATCTGCAATGTTAATCATGATATAGCAAGAGTGAGCAATAAGTTTGCCCAGCAAGTTTAAGTTCAATAAATTAAGGATATATCATGATTGAAAGAATTGAACAAAAGCTGGCTATAGTTCTACAATATAATTGTGAACTAGCATGGACAAATTTCATAGTTGAACGAACATTAAACATGAACAAATATATCTGACCGAATGGTAATGAAGGTGATCAGCCTTTCATACCTGATGGATACATGCAAGGTGCATAGAGTGCGAATCAACAATTCATAGACATGGCAATCAACAATGATTAACCACAAGTATATTTGAATAAACAACTCAAAGTTAAGTTAAGGAAAAATTGCCTGTTTCGTTGATTATCGTTACATAATTTAATAAGCTTTGTCTAAAGACCTAATATTAATAATATTTATTTCTAAGTTAGAATAATATCATCACAATATTTAAAATAACCTAAACATATTATCACATAATCCTATCAGTCTATAAAACACATAAAACTTAACCTAAAGTCAAACTTTTACAGTTTTAGTCGAGTTCGGTACAATTTTGACATCCCGACGGCCTAGTCGGACCAATATTGAGTTTAAGTTCAATTAAACTCTGTCTAAACACTTAACAATTATCTTAGATAATTATATTATCAATCAAAATAATTTTCATAAGCTCGTAATAATTTTTAAATAATTATTATCATTCATCATAATTTTTTAATCATTCAACTCGTATTTAAATGAATTAAATATGACATAATTCTTTTATCTTTAATATTTATTTAATACTAAATATTAATAAAAATTATAACATAATATTATAATATATTTATAATATATCAAAGTATTTTAATACCTTAAAATCATATTTATATGATTTTTAAATAGTTAAATCCATTATCCGATAATTACCATTAATATTAAATATTAATGTTTTTTCATGACAAAATATCAAAAGTTATATTTTATAACTTAAAATATTTTTATAACACTTAAATCATTTTATATGATTTTTTAAATCATTAATTCTATTTTTCCATAATTTATTTAATATATTTACTAAATAAATTAATTATCATTAATATTAATTTATTAATGAAATTAATCACAAAATATCAAAAGTCATTAAAATAATTTAAAATATTTTCTTATACCATAATATAATTTTTCATGATTTTTTATGTATTAAAATCCTTTTAAATAATTTATTAAATATTATAATTAAATAAATTAAATACGATTAATATTCCAAAAATATTAAATATTTATAAAATATATTCAGAATAATTAAAAACTAACTTTTAGGCTTTAAAATAATTTTGAGGAATTTATTTTGTATTTTTAATAATTAAAAACAAATATTTTCTATTTAATAAATAAAATAATTATTTTTCTAATTAAACTATCGCTAAAGGGCCCTATAGCGACGAAACTGTCGCTATAGGTGTTCTTGAGTTGTTCTTGAGCCTTCAAAGACTACTTGCAGGGTACTCACTTTGTCCACTCCTAGATTCCAGATCATGATGTTTCTGAGTTTGTAAATAAGTTAATGTTGTAGCTAGTAGTGATGTAGTACTACAATTCGAAACAAGTTCCATGGCCAACACATACCAGAATAACAAGATTTAAGCCTTTGAAATACTTGTCAGAGTTGTTCTTCATTTTTGGGTTACCCAAAAATGAAGAACAGTTCATGGGTCATACTTTGAGCCTATAAATCTTCAAGTTCCAAGTTTAGTTTGTAGAATCTAATGGTTCAATTCTATAGTCTTGATGTCAGGGTACAACAGCATGTCATTATTTCAGTCTAACATCATCACAAATGAAAGATTAAGGCTAGTCATCGTATGTCAGAAAACTCGCTCATGAATAATCTGGGTTTTACAAAAATGGATTTAAATTGATCAAGCGGTCTACTTTATTATTGCTCATTAAATGAATCATATTTGTTGTTTAAGTGAAATAAAGGAATTAATCTATAGTCCCTAGACCATATTACAACATAGATATACTAACACCATCAAATCATCAAACACAAGCCAGATCTGGGCTCATGAATATGTTGTCAGAGCGATCTGGGAAAAATCTGGGTTCCCCAGATTTGTTCTTCAAGCAGATTGGTCAACCTACTTTGTGTTGGTTTTTGAATTTATGATGTTTTGAATGATGACTAATTTAAGTATATTAGACATGTGCATGGTTCATGGTTTGTTATAATGTTATTATTAATATGCATGTGTTATGGTTATTACATGAACACTTGTTGATTTCCTTCCGTCGGTAAGTTGGAATATTTTAAAATTAAGGAAGATTTGATTTGGAGTTTATTAAGGAAGATTTGATTTGGAATTTATCAAGGATGATTTGAATTTGAGTTTATTAAGGAATATTGATATTTATAATTTTTAATGCTATCAAATATTATTAGATGGGTTTATATATGTTATTCCAGCTGGCTCAAATTTCCTTCATCTATTATACAGAGTATTTCGTGGGTACTATAATTTATTTAAGGATGTACTCTTGCTTAGTGGGACCCATAACTGTTAGTGGTACTTTGTATTCTAATTGAGAAAGGAGTCTTACTGAAGTTGTTTAGAGTTGGTGGGTCTCATCTTATCTTATCTCTTTGTTCCTTTATTTAAGGTGTTTTTGTTTGACTTGAAAACATATCCTTGATTTATCAAATCTGTTGGACTCTTTAATTGCTAATATCATGGGGTATACCAACTTTGATATGCGTTTCCTATTCTATCTCTTGTTCATAATTGTTGGTCAATATTGTAGCTAATATTATGGGATTTAAATCATCTGATTTCTTGCTATGAGATTTAAATCATCTGATTTATTGCTAACAATTATTTTATAGCCGTTGGGTCTCTCTTTATATATAGTCTTATTTTCACGGCTAAGCACAAGAGGATACAAGAAGCTAATTCACGTTGCTATACAGAGAAGAATCCTATTGAGAGCTTTCATTGTTTATTTCCAGCTATTCATTGTACTGTCTATAATTCTTTGTGGCTGGAAAATAAGAAGTCTATTGTAATTTCTTATATCATATTCAAAGTTCAAAGCTTGTTTGGCTTGATCGATCCAGTAGTGGATAGGGTTTGTTCAAAGAGAGGTTTTAAGGTTGCAGAGGTGCAAAGTTCTTAGTGGTGAGAAAGGTTGCAGAGGTGCAAAGGGGGAAAAGGTGTCCATTAGTGGAAAACTTCTTTGTAACAGGGAGTTCTTTTTATTGTATTTAATTGAATATTAAGTTTAATAAAAAGAGTCTCCAATCCTAGTTGGGATTGGACGTGGATTACGCCACTAGGTAGAGGATAGAAATTTGAACCACGTAAAAATCTTGGTGTGATTTTTTATACATTTATCTCTTTAACGTCGTTCACGTTACGCACTTTTTTGTTATTCACGCCACTATCCGGACACTAAAAGCGAGGCAGTGTAGTATCCGATAATCGTAACGAAGAAACGAAGCTAAGCAGACACTAAAGCGAGGGTAGCGTGAATTGTCTGAATATACTATGTGAGCGTAAAATTTCAAAAAGTTTTCACCGCTTATCACTTTTAGCTTAACCACCTATTCACCCCCCCTCTAGGTGTGCACATACATAGAATTACATTTGGTATCAGAGCAAGGCTCTACTAATATTGATCGTTGCAGGTCGTAGGGGAAGATCCTATGGCACACCTAAACTTTCAAGAAGGTCAGTCCACAAGTAGGCCACCGCTGTTGCTCGGAAGTGAGAACTTCAATTTTTGGAAGTTCAGGATGAAGATCTATCTGAACCATGACCCATGGGAATAGTGGGTAGTCGAACATGGACCAGTCATTCCGCGACATGATGATGGCAAGCCAAAGAATCTCATGGAAATGGACTCAAATGAATTGTATATGGTGTCTTATAATTCCAAGGCCATGAATACACTTTTAAGTGGCATGGTTCAGTCGGAGATAGATAAGGTCTCCTCTTATACTACGGCTAAGGAAATTTGGGACACAGTCATCATGAGCCACGAGGGAACTACTACAGTGAAGGAGGTCAAACTGAGCATGTTAATGCATGAATATGAACTATTCAAGTTGGAGAAAAATGAATCAATTAGAGATGCCCAAGCAAGATTCCTCACTCTAATGAATTCTTTAAGCATGCTCGGACGAAAGATTGATCAAAAGGAAATCAACCGAAAGCTTCTCAGAGTCATGCCAAAGAGATTCCCTCCAAAGGTTACTACACTTCAAGACTCAATCACAATTAGTACAATGGAAACTCTTACCTTATTTGGAGAACTTGAAGAGTTTGAAAACCAATTAAAATTGTACGATGAAGAAGATGAGGCACCCAAGAAGAAGACCCTGGCTCTACAAGCTGAAAGCTACATAGAAGGCAATGATGAAGATTTTGATGAAGAAATTGAAATACTCTCAAGAAAACTCGAGAGACTACTTCAAAGAAAAAAACAAAGGAAGAATCAAGAAGGTATCTCAACTCCAATGAGCAAGTCCAAAATAGAACAAGATGAAGAAATTGGCCAATTATGTTTCATGGGACTAGAAGATGATGATCAACTTGAGGTAACTAATTTTCATGAAAATTTTGAAATATCTACATCTGATTATCTTGCTTTACAAAATGAAAATCGAAGGCTTAAAAAGAAAACTGCTTATTTCAAGAACTGCGTAAATGAGCTAATGAATGAAGTTGAGTCACTTATTGAAGAAAGAAAAGAAAATGAATATCTTAAAAATGAAAATCAAATTTTAAAAGAAAAATTAAAATTGAGAGATGTATGCATAGATGCTTTTAAGGATGGAAAAATTATGAATTTGCAATATGATGATAATGTAATGAATGCAGAAATAGCATCTTTAAAAAATGATCTTGCTAAATTTGTGTAAGGAGAAGAGAACCTAAATGTTATGTTAGGGGCATAAAAGTCCAGTCTTGATAAACAAGGGATTGGGTATAATCCTATTAAAAATGTGAAAAATAGGACTAATAATAATATTAGAATGATTAATAGTAAATCAAGACATAAACCACTTTATTGTTCACCGTTTGTTACTTGTAAAAAATGTGGTTTTAAAGGTCATTTTGATTCTAATTGTAATAAAATTAGAATAAAACAAATTTGGGTAAAGAAATGTGATTTATATGCTACTAACCCAAATGGACCCAAGAAAATTTGGGTACCAAAAAGGTAGAGAAGATTTGTCTATTTTGTAGATATCTCAAGGTCAAAATGGAGACGAATGATACTTTACTTTGAGAGACTACACTAAGGAGCTTAACTATCAAGTTATTAATGGTAACAAAATGTTGATATATATATATATATATATATATATATATATATATATATATATATATATATATATATATATATATATATATAGTTAACAAATCGCAAAGGTATGATCATTTTATTTACTTGTTATATGTGGTTTTGTTATAAACTTGCTCCAATGATATTCTTTATCTTTACACTTTTTTTTTTATTTGGCAAATGGGGTGAGATAACTAACTTCAACTAAATTGATATGAATTATTTTTTGTTGATGACAAAGGGGGAGAGATATAACTTGATGATTTATTTCTTTTTGATAATGACAAAGGGGGAGAGATATTTGAGTATATTTAACTTGGTTTGAATTGGTATTCATGTTGATATTGAGATACTATATTATGTTGGAATATGCAATGATGGTTTGAATATGCAATTTGGATAAAGTAATTTTCTTTTGCTCCTTAATATGCATAAATTTAGGGGGAGCCATATACTTAGGGGGAGAATGTTGGTTTTTGAATTTATGATGTTTTAAATGATGACTAATTTAAGTTTATTAGACATGTGCATGGTTCATGGTTTGTTATAATATTATTATTAATATGCATGTGTTATGGTTATTACATGAACACTTGTTGATTTCCTTCCGTTGGTAAGTTGGAATATTTTAAAATTAAGGAAGATTTGATTTGGAGTTTATTAAGGAAGATTTGATTTGGAATTTATTAAGGATGATTTGAATTTGAGTTTATTAAGGAATATTGATATTTATAATTTTTAATGCTATCAAATATTATTAGATGGGTTTATATATGTTATTCCAGCTAGCTCAAACTTAATTGAATATTAAGTTTAATAAAAAGAGTCTCCAATCCTAGTTGGGATTGGACGTGGATTACGCCACTAGGTAGAGGATAGATTTGAACCACGTAAAAATCTTAGTGTGATTTTTTACTTACATTTATCTCTTTAACTGTCATTCACGCTACGCACTTTTTTGTTATTCACGCCACTATCCGGACACTAAAAGCGGATGCGGTGTAGTAGTCTGATAATCGTCAACGAAGAACGAAGCTAAAGCAGACACTAAAGCGCATAAAGCGTATGCAAGATTATACCCGTGAAAAATTTCAAAAAGTTTTCACCGCTTATCACTTTTAGCTTAACCACCTATTCACCCCCTCTAGTGTGCACATACATAGAATTACATTTGGTATCGAGCAAGGCTCTACTAATGATTGATCGTTGCAGTCGTAGGGGAAGATCCTATGGCACACCTAAACTTTCAAGAAGGTCACCCACAAGTAGGCCATGTTGTTTGTTCTGAAGTGAGAACTTCAATTTTTGGAAGTTCAGGATGAAGATCTATCTGAACCATGACCCATGGGAATAGTGGGTAGTCGAACATGGACCAGTCATTCCGCGACATGATGATGGCAAGCCAAAGAATCTCATGGAAATGGACTCAAATGAATTGTATATGGTGTCTTATAATTCCAAGGCCATGAATACACTTTTAAGTGGCATGGTTCAGTCGGAGATAGATAAGGTCTCCTCTTATACTACGGCTAAGGAAATTTGGGACACAGTCATCATGAGCCACGAGGGAACTACTACAGTGAAGGAGGTCAAACTGAGCATGTTAATGCATGAATATGAACTATTCAAGTTGGAGAAAAATGAATCAATTAGAGATGCCCAAGCAAGATTCCTCACTCTAATGAATTCTTTAAGCATGCTCGGACGAAAGATTGATCAAAAGGAAATCAACCGAAAGCTTCTCAGAGTCATGCCAAAGAGATTCCCTCCAAAGGTTACTACACTTCAAGACTCAATCACAATTAGTACAATGGAAACTCTTACCTTATTTGGAGAACTTGAAGAGTTTGAAAACCAATTAAAATTATGCGATGAAGAAGATGAGGCACCCAAGAAGAAGACCACAGCTCTACAAAATTTGAAAGCTACATAGAAGGCAATGATGAAGATTTTGATGAAGAAATTGAAATACTCTCAAGAAAACTCGAGAGACTACTTCAAAGAAAAAAACAAAGGAAGAATCAAGAAGGTATCTCAACTCCAATGAGCAAGTCCAAAATAGAACAAGATGAAGAAATTGGCCAATTATGTTTCATGGGACTAGAAGATGATGATCAACTTGAGGTAACTAATTTTCATGAAAATTTTGAAATATCTACATCTGATTATCTTGCTTTACAAAATGAAAATCGAAGGCTTAAAAAGAAAACTGCTTATTTCAAGAACTGCGTAAATGAGCTAATGAATGAAGTTGAGTCACTTATTGAAGAAAGAAAAGAAAATGAATATCTTAAAAATGAAAATCAAATTTTAAAAGAAAAATTAAAATTGAGAGATGTATGCATAGATGCTTTTAAGGATGGAAAAATTATGAATTTGCAATATGATGATAATGTAATGAATGCAGAAATAGCATCTTTAAAAAATGATCTTGCTAAATTTGTGTAAGGAGAAGAGAACCTAAATGTTATGTTAGGGGCATAAAAGTCCAGTCTTGATAAACAAGGGATTGGGTATAATCCTATTAAAATGTGAAAAATAGGACTAATAATAATATTAGAATGATTAATAGTAATCAAGACATAAACCACTTTATTGTTCACCGTTTGTTACTTGTAAAAATGTGGTTTTAAAGGTCATTTTGATTCTAATTGTAATAAAATTAGAATAAAACAAATTTGGGTAAAGAAATGTGATTTATATGCTACTAACCCAAATGGACCCAAGAAAATTTGGGTACCAAAAGGTAGAGAAGATTTGTCTATTTTGTAGATATCTCAAGGTCAAAATGGAGACGAATGATACTTTACTTTGAGAGACTACACTAAGGAGCTTAACTATCAAGTTATTAATGGTAACAAAATGTTGATATATATATATATATATATATATATATATATATATATATATATATATAGTTAACAAATCGCAAAGGTATGATCATTTTATTTACTTGTTATATGTGGTTTTGTTATAAACTTGCTCCAATGATATTCTTTATCTTTACACTTTTTTTTTTATTTGGCAAATGGGGTGAGATAACTAACTTCAACTAAATTGATATGAATTATTTTTTGTTGATGACAAAGGGGGAGAGATATAACTTGATGATTTATTTCTTTTGATAATGACAAAGGGAGATATTTGAGTATATTTAACTTGGTTTGAATTGGTATTCATGTTGATATTGAGATACTATATTATGTTGGAATATGCAATGATGGTTTGAATATGCAATTTGGATAAAGTAATTTTCTTTTGCTCCTTAATATGCATAAATTTAGGGGGAGCCATATACTTAGGGGGAGAATGTTGGTTTTTGAATTTATGATGTTTTAAATGATGACTAATTTAAGTTTATTAGACATGTGCATGGTTCATGGTTTGTTATAATATTATTATTAATATGCATGTGTTATGGTTATTACATGAACACTTGTTGATTTCCTTCCGTTGGTAAGTTGGAATATTTTAAAATTAAGGAAGATTTGATTTGGAGTTTATTAAGGAAGATTTGATTTGGAATTTATTAAGGATGATTTGAATTTGAGTTTATTAAGGAATATTGATATTTATAATTTTTAATGCTATCAAATATTATTAGATGGGTTTATATATGTTATTCCAGCTAGCTCAAATTTCCTTCATCTATTATACAGAGTATTTCGTGGGTACTATAATTTATTTAAGGATATACTCTTGCTTAGTGGGACCCATAACTGTTAGTGGTACTTTGTATTCTAATTGAGAAAGGAGTCTTACTGAAGTTGTTTAGAGTTGGTGGGTCTCATCTTATCTTATCTCCTTGTTCCTTTATTTAAGGTGTTTTGGTTTGACTTGAAAACATATCCTTGATTTACCAAATCTGTTGGACTCTTTAATTGCTAATATCATGGGGTATACCAACATTGATATGCGTTTCCTATTCCATCTCTTGTTCATAACTGTTGGTCAATATTGTAGCTAATATTATGGGATTTAAATCATCTGATTTCTTGCTTTGAGATTTAAATCATCTGATTTATTGCTAACAATTATTTTATAGCCGTTGGGTCTCTCTTTATATATAGTCTTATTTTCACGGCTAAGCACAAGAGGATACAAGAAGCAAATTCACGTTATATCTGAGAGAAGAATCTATTGAGAGCTTTCATTGTTTATTTCCGCCTATTCATTGTCAGACTGTCTATAATTCTTTATGGCTGGAAAAGAAGAAGTCTATTGTAATTTCTTATATCATATTCAAAGTTCAAAGCTTGTTTGGCTTGATCGATCCAGTAGTGGATAGGGTTTGTTCAAAGAGAGGTTTCAAGGTTGTAGAGGTGCAAAGGTCTTAGTGGTGAGAAAGGTTGCAGAGGTGCAAAGGGGGCAGAGGTGTCCATCAGTGGAAAACTTCTTTGTAACATGGAGTTCTTTTTATTGTATTTAATTGAATATTAAGTTTAATAATAAGTGTCTCCAATCCTAGTTGGGATTGGACGTGGATTACGCCACTAGGTAGAGGATAGGGGCTGAACCACGTAAAAATCTTGGTGTGATTTTTACTTCTGTTTATCTCTTTAACTGTCATTCACGTTCTGCACTTTTTGTTATTCACGCCACTATCCAGACACTAAAAGAGCAGTGTAGTATCGATAATCGTAAACGAACGAAAACGAAGCTAAAGCAGACACTAAAGCGCATGCAGTAGTATTCAATTATACCTATGCAGAAAATTTCAAAAAGTTTTCACCGCTTATCACTTTTAGCTTAACCACCTATTCACCCCCTCCCTCTAGGTGTGCACATACATAGAATTACACTTTGACCATTATTAAATTCGATTTTGTTAAGTATCTGGGTAATCTAGAGGCATGTATATGCAGTACTCATGTCTGTATACACAAATCAAACACTAACTTTTCCAAACTACTTAATACATGCAAGATCAGAGGGCTGCGAAACATTGTCGAAATTATGGGTTTCGGGTTTGCCCATTTCGAATTTGTGCTTAGTCAACGATACTTTGATCGCATATATCTTCAATCTATACATTATCTGGGCTTGATTCAAGTTTCAAATCAAAGCCCTTACAACATAGAACAGATATATAACCTTAAACACACATATCATCAAACATATAGAGATCTATAAGCCCTGACATTAGGCTCTTAGACAACTTTTTATGGTTCAAGAACAGTTTCTAAAAATGCTATTTTCGTGCATCTAAGTGTTATAGATCTATGATCTAATAACCCAGATCACTAAAAGACACCCTCTAACACATATCTAACCACTAACAACACTAACACAAAATTTTAAGGATTTTGAAATTTAAAGTTTATACCTCATTCATGCCTTGATCTTGAATTTGATCATCATGATCTGATCTTGACTAGCTATAAATCACCCTAAGAACTGAATCACTAAAGAATTTTGTGGGTCTAGAGAGAGGATGGCATGGTTGAGTGTTTATGGACAAATGAAGCTAGATAATGAATTTTCTCTCTCTTGAATTATTTATATTTTGATACAATGTATCTATAAGATGTAAGGGGCTGAGATTGCTGAGATTATTAAGCACATGTGGGATATCTAGAGATTCACCAACTCCATATATGGCAAGATTTGCAAGTTACCTTCAATATGTAAGAAGGGTATAATGGACATATGGCTTTAAATTTAATGGCTAACTTGTCATTTGCTACAACCCTTAGGGTTTAACCCTTAGGGTTTGGACCCTTGGGGTTAAAACCTAAGGTTATTAAAAAATCAATTTTCTAGGATTTCCAATTTATGTTTTAAAAAAATGGAAAATTAATATTTCTAAATTATAATTAGGATTCTATATTTATATTAAAATTTCCTAATCATAATTCAAGCTTGCTAATTAGGATTATTATTTCCTAATTAAAATTGCTAATTTAGCAATTAGGTTCATAATTATGCATTAGGGTTTCAAGTAAATCATTAGGGTTTTCCCTAATTAGGTTTTAATTAAAAACGTTTAAACCTTATACTAGCATTTAAATTCCCAAATTAGGGTTTTGGAATCTCGGAACTGAAATTAGGGTTTCTAGAATCGGTTTTAGGGTTTCTTATAAATCGTAAGAATTTTCTAACTGAACGTTGATGTTCTTAATATAATATTAGGGTTTGCCACTAATATATCTTATCTGGTCAACCCTTGACTCTTAACCACATACTGTACACATATAATTCCATATACACTGAACATATACACATATACCCTTAATCCTGATTAATTCACCACAAAAATTTTTAGATTCAAAAAATTCCTTCTCAGAAATCTCAAATCCATTTACTTATTTTATGTCTAGGTTTATTATTTAACCTTAATTCAATATTTTAAGATTTTATAATTATCCAAATTCTTAGGTTGTCACATTCACCCATTCTTCTAAAAACTCATCCCCAAAATTTACCTTACACCTTACACCTTGAACCATTCACCATTCACCATTCATTCTCATCATCACATGCTACCCAATACAGTCCTCACAAGAGTAAAAATTTTCAAGTATTGCTGAGGGGTTATATATACTATTGTCTGTCATTTTCGCAAAGGTTTTATGGAAATTCATCCACAAACCGCACTTGTCTTATGAACATAGTGGGTAATTAGCCCGTTCTGCCCTGTACTGGCCCTATAATACTGGTTTGATATGTTTCTCATCTCTGCCATAGGCACAAAATTTTTACCTCAGTCTTATCATAGAATTCCCTACCAAAACAATTTGGTTCGGGAAAATTTTCAAAGAACGCTTAGAGTGTTCATAAAAGTTGGTCTAGCCGAATCGAATAGCTTAGACTCATATCAATAATCAACTTCAATCGAAATACGAATGTGTGTAGCCAAAACCCCATTGGCAAATTAAAATTTTAAAATTAGTTTGAAAATGATGCCATGATGTTGTACTGTATTAACAGCCTATTTGAGGATGCCGCCATCGAGTGACTTTGTCATAACACATAATACAATAGTGGAACAACGATTTTAGATCAAATTCAACACTAAGTATTCTTGCATTTACAACTCCATCAACTTTTTATCATCTTTGCACCATGTTACATGGTACATAAGTGACAAAAAAAAATATATTTTGATATTTCAAATCATTATCGTCTAGCTGAAACAAGTAGCATAGTGTGACAACCCGAGAATTTAGACATTTTAAAAAAAAATTAATTAATTAATTTAAGGTTCAATATTAGAACCTAGACAGAAAATAAGTGTATGCGTTTGATATTTTTGAGAAGGAATTTTGAGGATTTCAAAATTCTGTGAAGGATTTTGGTGAATTATTCAGGATTAAGGGTATAAGAGTATATGTTTTGTGTATTTGGGTGTATATGTGTACAGTATGTGGTTAAGGGTCAAGGGTCGACCATATAAATTATATTTGTGACAAACCCTATTATATATTATTTTTGAACGTCAACGTTCAGTTAGAAAACCCTAGCGAATTCTTTGAGAACCCTAATGCTAAGTATAAAACCTAAGGGTTAAAAGATTATGTGAGTAAGTGAATATGAATATTATGTGATGGTTTATACTTGTTTATTATATAAACAAATAAAAGAAAGTAGGGTGATCCTAATTATACATTAGGAATGAAAAATTTATTTAACTTAAGGGTTAAGGTATGAGAGAGTATTTGTATTTAAAATTTATACTAATTTCAAGAGATTTATTTTATACATCTCAATTAATTAATTTTATAACCTAATTATAACAATTCTAATTGGGTTAAGGAAATAAATGTGTATGAGTAAAGATTTATGTTATAATTGAGGAAATGAGAACCCTAATTAAATAATTAGGGAATGGTAAAATAAGAAGTGTTGGAAGATGTTATTTGTTGTAGCCCAAACATTGTTAATTTGAAAGCCCAGATGAATTATTGGATAGCCCAATTGTTGGCCCAATTAAGGAGGGGCATATTGGACATTTAATATGCTAAATAAGAATTAAAAAGAAATCAATTTTTAGGATAATAAGGCCACATGGCCAACCAAGATAAGGAGAGGAAGGGGGGAAGAATGTAATGATTATTTCACTTTAGTTGGTGAACAAACCTCCTATGTGTCATTGCCCCATTTAGCCAACACTTTGTCAATGCTTCGAAGTAAAGCTTTAGTGGTTGAGTGGGAGAGAGAAGAGCTAGAGATGTTGGTAGATGAATGATAGATATACCAAATATATCTATACATACTTTTCCAACAAAACAAGAAAAAGTCTAAGTCTTATCTTTTTCTTTTCATCTTATTATCTAACATAAACTAAGAAAGAAAGAGAGAGACTAGAGGGAGAGAGAGAGCTATCATCCGGCAGCTCCAAGAGGAGAAAGAGAAGAGAAGACTTTGATCTTCATACACCCAAGATCCATCTCATATTTTTGGAGGAGAAAGAAAATCAAACATATGTATAAACCCATTTTGTTTATGTAATTTTTGATTATTGTAAATCAAATCTTGTATCTATATTTCTAAACTCAAAAACCATGAATATACTTGTTATTGAGTGTTTCATATTTAGATATACCCATATTGGGTGTTGTTTTAGTTGGAAATCAAAAATAAAGAAAAGTAATTTTTCTAGTTTATGAGCCCTAAAAATTTCTATGTACTTTGGATTTCCACCGTTTTTGATCTAAACCTTCTTTTTTGGGATCCGTCAAAGAGAGGTGCTAGATATGTAAGTTATCTACTAAACCAAAGTGGTAGCACTCAAAAATGTTGAGTATACAGTCCATAGTGACTAATTTAGCAAAAACAGTTTTGTGTTTGTTATGGAAAAATTGACTATTTTGGACAGTCAAAGGGTAGGGGTAATTTAGTCATTTTTCGGACATTCAAAAATTCTGAAAAAATTTGAAATGATAATATGATAAGTTATCTAACATCTCCAAGTGGAATCACTGAAAAAGGAGTTGTAGATTTCCGTATGGAAAATGTTTAACAAAGCACGAAAAAACTGCAAATGGACAATTCGCTACTGCGAAGGACTTTCCAGGGGCTGTTTCGACAACTTAAATTGTCAGAAAAATTCCGACCTTTTGGGACATGAAAATATATGGTATAAAGTACATCCTGTCCAAAAATGAGCTCATTCCGACTTAAAATGACCAAGTTATGACCATTTCAAGTTCTGTGATTTTCCGACGAAAATCGCTATAACCGGAGTTCTATAACTCCGATTGCCACAAAATTTAAACTGGAGCATCAAGTTAACATGTATAAGATTGTGCCAAGAGATGGGAATTTCTGGAGTTGAGCATGATATGGCTAATTTTTTAAGCTACGCGCTAAAAATGATTTTTGAAAAATACTAAAGGAAGTTGGAAAATTGTGAAAAAATACATTTTGTGTATGAAATACATGTATATAAGCATGGCCAAAAGATAGAAAAATAATAAATTGATTTGGTATTTTCGTAAAAAGGATATGGAATCCAGCTTGCTGGATTGGAAAATCTGATGAATCCAACTTGCTGGATTGAAAAGAAGTTTATTGAATTGGAAATATATTGAATCCAGTTTGCTGGATTGCAATCTAGTCACTGGATGTGATATTCAACTCTTTGGATTGCGCTTTAGTTTCTTCGGATTGGCCATCTAGATACTGGATTTAGAATCCAGCTTGCTGGATTCCAAATCTGGGTTGCTGGATTGGTATTTGACTTATATGTTCAAGAAAAACTTATAATATATGTGATTAAAGTATTTAAATCATATAACTATGATAGTAATGATTAAAAAATCTTGATAAATGATAATAATTATTTTAAAATTATTATGAGCTTATGAAAAATTATTTTGACTGTTAATAAGTTATCTTAGATAATTGTTAACTGTTAAGTCAGAGTTTAATTGAACTTAAACTCGAAATTTTGTCTGACTAAACCGTCAAGATGTTAGAATTGTGTCGGGTTCAACTCAGGCTGCAATAGTTTGACTAGATACAAAGTCTTATATATGTTATAGACTGATAAGGTTATGTGTTATGTGTTTAGGTTATTCTATGTATATATATATTATAGTATTATATTGTGATGATATTATTCTAATATTGGAGGTCTATATTACTAATATTAGGTCTTCGGATAAAGCGATATAAATTGCGTAGCGGTAATCAACGGTTCAGGCAAGTTTATTTTTACTTAACTCTACTAAGAGTTGTTTCATTTGGATATACTTATGGTTAATCATTGCTGATTACCATGTATAATTATACTCTGTACATATTACATGTATAAGTCAGGTATAAAAGGTTGATCACCTTCATTACCCTTCAGTTCAGATATAATTGTTCATGTAAAATACTTGTTCAGTCAAAATTTTGTTCCTGCTAGTTCACAATTATATTGTTGAATTATAGCCAGCCAATTATTCAAATCATTTCAATCATGATATATCGTTATATTGTTGAACTTAAACTTGCTGGGCAACTTTTATGCTTACCCTTGCTATATCATGATAAAACATTGCAGATTAAGATTAACGCGTCGGATACAGGAAAAGATTAAAGAAAGTTACAGCTTTAGTTTATGTATGTGATTAGAAATGTAATAGTGTAGTTTGATAATAAAGTTATGTGTTAGATATTTATGAAATGTGTATTAAGTTAAGGTTACTCGACCTTGGGGAATAGTGAGTATATGTATTATATAAACAATTTATGTTTATATCTTCCTCAAATAGTAATAGTTGTATAGAATGATCGAACCGGATCCGATGTGATTTAGGACTCGGATTCGGGGCCGTCACACATAGTCTGTTCTTTAAACCGTTCAAAAAAAATCATTGCAATTCAGTTTTATTATCTCAACTGGTAACGATGTATCGGTGGCCCGAAGTCCACTCATAAACAATGGTCACTAGGAGTTGAGAATAAAAATTCATTTTTCGAAAGCACATACTACATATTTAGCTTGATGTCAAAATTTTCAAGTCTAACATAGCTAGAAGATTTGGAAAACTTATGTCTCCACTAATGATCAATTGCTTAGTAATCTATCTATTCCTATTATCCTCAATACACATAACTATTCCTAGTTCGTCAAACCACACTCATGAGTTCAGGAACTTTTCACAATCATATGAGTTTATGAACTTGTCCTAGTCAGACCTTTGGCATCCATTCGCTGAGGGGTTCATAAATATTTCATATAATCACGAGTCACGAACGTACCATAAGTATGAGTTTTAAGAACTCATACTTAACCTTATATTCTCTAACTATAACCTATCTATCCGTTATACACATGAAAAAGGAATAACCCTCTCAACATGCATATAGAAAATAGCGCGACACAGACATTCCAATAATTATGCTACTCCCTTCTCAATGCAAATTTCATTTCACTACTAGAAAATCAGCCTAGCGACGGTCGCCGACCGTCTCTATAGATGAAACGGCCGTCGCTATATCCTATAGCAACGGTCGGATACCGTCTCCATATAAGCCGTCGCTGAAACCTATAACGATGGTCTTTTCTTCTATAGCGACGGTCCGACCGTCGCCCAAAAACATTTTAAAAAATGCACATGAATTGTCAATAGCGACGGTCAGGCAATAGCTATAGCGACGGTCGCAACTGTCACAATAGATACTTTTGGCGCGAAAGGTTTGGCTCTACGGCGACAGTCGTGACCGTCGCTATAGCCCGTCACTATATAGTTAATTTCTAGTAGTGTTTAATCCGTATTCATAATCCTTTCCTGAATCTGTACCAATTCATAGCACCATTGACACATATCAATCTTGCTGTAAAATATTCAATCATTCACTTGATCCTTCTCCATACTATAACCTTATCAGATCAAGAGGTGATATCATCGTATATATTATGATTCATTTCTATACTATGATCTTTTTATTTTACGATCTCTTATCCTTGTACTTTTATTCTTTTAAACTCTATCTATTCATCACTACTGTTCAACTTTATTATTATTTAGGGAACTCTGTATCTTTATAACTCACCGAGATTCGTCTTTGAATCTTACCGACACACTAGCTCTATTTGAGTTAGTACATATCCTAACCACTGCGATTATTAGTCTAAGGTACCACTACCCTAGGTTTATAACCAACAACTTTGATACCAACTCTAGCATCCCATGATCCGGGTCCCAAATCACCGTAGATCTGATATACTAATTCTATAACTATTGCGGAAGATATAAACATAAATTGTGTATACAATACACTTTACACACTATTCCCCAAGGTCGAGTAACCTTAACTTATACACAATTCATAACATGTCTAACACATAACATTATTATCATACTATACTATTACAATTATCTTCACATATTATCCCAAGCTAAACTTAGCTTTGTCATTTCTTGTATCTGACGTATTCGTCTTAATCTGCAATGTTAATCATGATATAGCAAGGGTGAGCAATAAGTTTGCCCATCAAGTTTAAGTTCAATAAATTAAGGATATATCATGATTGAAAGAATTGAACAAATGCTAGCTATAGTTCTACAATATAATTGTGAACTAGCATGGACAAATTTCATAGCTAAACAAACATTAAACATGAACAAATATATTTCATACCTGATGGATACATGCAAGGTGCATAGAGTGTGAATCAACAATTCATAGACATGGCAATTAGCAATGATTAACCACAAGTATATTTGAATAAACAACTCAAAGTTGAGTTAATGAAAACTTGCCTGTTCCGTTGATTATCGTTACATAATTTAATAAGCTTTGTCTAAAGACCTTATATTAATAATATTTATTTCTAAGTTAGAATAATATCATCACAATATTTAAAATAACCTAAACACATTATCACATAATCCTATCAGTCTATAAAACACATAAAACTTAACCTCAAGTCAAACTTTTACAGTCTGAGTCGAGTTCGGTACAATTTTGACATCCCGACGGCCTAGTCGGACCAATATCGAGTTTAAATTCAATTAAACTATGTCTAAACACTTAAAAATTATCTTAGATAATTATATTATCAATCAAAATAATTTTCATAAGCTCGTAATAATTTTTAAATAATTATTATCATTCATCATGATTTTCAATCATTAACCTCGTATTTAAATGAATTAAATACCACATAATTAATTTAATATTAATATTTATTTAATACTAAATATTAATGAAAATCATAGCATAATATTATTATATATTTATAATATATCAAATTATTTTAATACCTTAAAATCATATTTATATGATTTTAAATAGTTAAATCCATTATCCAATAATTTCCATTAATATTAAATATTAATGTTTTTTCATGACAAAATATCAAAAGTTGTATTTTATAACTTAAAATATTTTTATAACACTTAAATCATTTTTATATGATTTTAAATCATTAATTCTATTTTTCTATAATTTATTTAATATAATTACTAAATAAATTAATTATCATTAATATTAATTTATTAATGAATTTCATCACAAAATATCAAAAGTTATTAAAATAACTTAAAATATTTTCTCATACCATAATATAATTTTTATGATTTTTATGTATTAAAATTATTTTTAAATAATTTATTTAATATTATAATTAAATAAATTAAATACGATTAATATTCCAAAAATATTAAATATTTATGAAATATATTTAGAATAATTAAAGACTAATTTTTGGACTTTAAAATAATTTTTAAGAATTTATTTTGTATTTTTAATAATTAAAAACCATTTTTTCTATTTAATAAATAAAATAATTATTTTTCCAATTAAACTGTCGCTAAAGGGCCCTATAGCGACGAAACTGTCGCTAAAGGTGTTCTTGAGCTGTTCTTGAGCCTTCAAAGACTGCTTGCAAGGTACTCACTTTGATCACTCCTAGATTCTAGATCATGATGTTTCTGAGTTTGTAATTGAGTTAATGTTCTAGTACTGATGTAGTACTACAATTCTAAACAAGTTCCATGGCCAACACATATCCGTATAACAAGATTTGAGCCTCCGAAATACTTGTCAGAACTGTTCTTCATTTCTGGGTTACCCAGAAATGAAGAACATTTCATGGGTCATACTTTGAGCCTATAAATCTTCAAGTTCCAAGTTTAGTTTGTAGAATCTAATGGTTCAATTCTATAGTCTTGATGTCAGGGTACAACAACATGTCATTATTTCAGTCGAACATCAAATGAAAGATTAAGGCTGGTCAACGTATGTCAGAAAACTCGCTCATGAAGAATCTGGGTTTTCCAGAAAACGGATTTCGTGACTGAGCAGTCTACGTTTACCGTTCATTAAATGAATCTTGTTTGTTGTTTAAGTGAAATAAAGGAATTAATCTGTAGTCCCTAGACCATATTACAACATATATATACTAACACCATCAAATCATCAAACACAAGCCAGATCTGGGCTCATGAATATGTTGTCAGAGCGATCTGGAAAAAATCTAGGTTACCCAGATTTGTTTTCAAGCAGATTGGTCAACCTACTTTGAGCATTATTAAATTCGATTTTGTTAAGTATCAGGGTAATCTAGAGGCATGTATATGCAGTACTCATGTCTGTATACACAAATCAAACACTAACTTTTTCAAACTACTTAATACATGCAAGATCAGAGGGATGCGAAACATTGTCAGAAATTATGGGTTTCTGGGTTTGCCCAGATTTCCAGAATTTGTACTTGGTCAACGTACTTTGACCTCATATATCTTTCAATCTATACATTATCTGGGCTTGATTCAAGTTTCAAATCAAAGCCCTTACAACATAGAACAAATATATAACCTTAAACACACATATCATCAAACACATTGAGATCTATAAGCCCTGACATTAGGCTGTTAGACAACTTTTTAAGGTTCAAGAACAGTTTCTAAAAATGCTATTTTTGTACATCTAAGTGTTATAGATCTATGATCTAACAACCCAGATCACTAAAAGACACCCTCTAACAAATATCTAACCAATCACTAACAACATTAACACAAAATTTTAAGGATTTTGAAATTTAAAGTTTATACCTCATTCATGCCTTGATCTTGAATTTGATCATCATGAACTGATCTTGACTAGCTATAAATCACCCTAAGAACTGAATCCCTAAAGAATTTCGTGGGTCTAGAGAGAGGATGGCATGGTTTAGTGTTTGTGGACAAATGAAGCTAGATAATGAATTTTCTCTCTCTTGAATTATTTATATTTTGATACAATGTATCTACAAGATGTAAGGGGCTGAGATTGCTGAGATTATGAAGCACATGTGGGATATCTAGAGATTCACCAACTCCATATATGGAAAGATTTGCAAGTTACCTTCAATAATGTAAGAAAGGTATAATGGACATTTGGCTTTTTAATTTAATGGCTAACTTGTCATTTGCTATACCCTTAGGGTTTGGACCCTTAGGGTTAAACCTAAGGTTATTAAAAAATCAATTTTCTAGGATTTCCAATTTATGTTTTAAAAAATTGGAAAATTAATATTTCTAAATTATAATTAGGATTCTATAATTATATTAAAATTTCATAATCATAATTCAAGCTTGCTAATTTAGATTATTATTTCCTAATTAAAATTACTAATTTAGCAATTAGGTTCATAATTATGCATTAGGGTTTCCAATTTAAAATTAGGGTTTCAAGTAAATCATTAGGGTTTTGCCTAATTAGATTATAATTAATAACGTTTAAACCTTATACTAGCATTTGAATTCCCAAATTAGGGTTTTCAACTTCCAAATTAGGGTTTTGGATTCTCGAAACTGAAATTAGGGTTTCCAGAACTGGTTTTAGGGTTTCTTATAAATCGTAAGAATTTTCTAACTGAACGTTGATGTTCTTAATATAATATTAGGGTTTGCCACTGATATAGCTTATCTGGTCAACCCTTGACCCTTAACCACATACTGTACATATATAATACCATATACACCGAACATATACACCTATACCCTTAATCCTGAATAATTCACCACAAAAACTTTTAGATTCACAAAATTCCTTCTCGAAAATCTCAAATCCATTCACTTATTTTCTATCTAGGTTTATTATTTAACCTCAATATTTTAAGATTTTATAATTATCCAAATTCTCTGGTTGTCACACTATCGCTTCAATGAGGATGGATAATGACCCATGATTAAAGATAGAATGTAGGATCAAACTTAGTTATCCACACACGGACATATGTGTTTTACATGATTTTTCGAATATGTACTAGTCGTGTGTGCTCTGACCTTTTGCAGAAGCAACCATGTCTTGGTTTACACCACGAGTAGCGCGGCCTCGCCACTCCTTAGTACAAACCAAGCGCCCGCGCCACTCTGCAGTAGGAATAGTTTTCTGTAAATGATTTGAATGTGGTTGCATGCTTGTATTGTTACTCTAACATGTAATATGATTAGTGCAAATCCAATATGTTAAGAAGCATGCTAGGTGATAGGAGTGAATGTTTAATAAAGTGATTATTGACTTTCAAATGATAAAGTCCATAAAGTATTTGCAAACCATAAAACAACGATTAGAGACTATGTTATTTGACTTTATGGTGACTTATAAACTGATTTCGTGCGAAAGTATGCAAGCTGTGGAATGAAGTAGGTGAAGAATATACACCTAAGTTATACGTTTATGTATGCATTTAAACTTACATATCATGTATGAGCATATTCAACTAATGAATATCCTATACGCGTATTATATTATGTTAGGATTCGAATGAGTATGGATAAGCAATATTTTGGTAAACTATGCTTGAGGCAAGTATCTGAACTATCCTTTACATTGTGCAAGTATCCTAACTCTTGTATTACTTTATTCAATGGATATCGTAAGCAAACCTTATGTTATATTACTTTCTCATTCAAATGAGCTAGTATATAACTCTTGAGAAAATTATTATTCATGTTGAACTTGGTATTGTTGTTGAATATTGTGAAAGGGTCTATGTCATTGATTCGGCTAAACTATATGCATGTTTATAAAACTGTCCAAACCAATTGATTGGTACGGAAATCTTGAAAACTGAGTTGAACAACCCTTATAGTAAGGGGAGTGTATGTTGTTGGAAACCCCAACACATGAATGGTTTATTATTGTGGTGTTATACATAACTTATGGTATTGTAGATTGATCATCTATAGTAATTGATTCTTTTGGGTTATCAGTTTAATATTGATGATTCTAGTAGATGTTCAATAGTCCTTAGTGACTGCTCAATATAAATTATTTATTCAGTTGGATACAATGATAGTCCTTGAATTCATATATATCTGTTGATTTATATTTATTGACGATTGGGTAATATACCCATGAATCGGATATGTTTGGGGGTAGTTAATTATTGCATTCTCAAGTTATTTAGAAGCATTTTTATTATGTTTAGTTATTATTTTGCAGATTCTGGAGCTACAGGGGCAAATTGGGAAATTTGAGCAAATGAATGGCAGTTTGGTAATTAATTCGAAGTCTAGTGCAAGGGCGCTCTAGCCAGTGCATTCCACAGCGCCGGGGCGCTGGGGCAAAAGTCTTGTTAACCGGATACGCGTGTTGACCATGTGTTTGACTTGCATTAAAGAGGAGGTTATTTGATAAGTTGAGTTGAAAAAGGATTGTGGTTGGAGTATATAAAGGCTATTGTGATTGAATGAGGAGGCTATCAACCACAATTGGAGGCTACGCAAGGGATTACTTGAAGATTGAAGGATTGACTCTAGAGTTTTTGTCCTTCTCCTTATTTTTAATTTGTGTAATTCCTTAAGGATGTTTTGCAAAAGATTGTTGGTTTTAATTTCCGCTATGAACTAATTTCTTTAGTTAAGATTTCAATTGAACCTTTTATGGCTATAAATTAGTTATTCAATTTATTCCAATTATTTATGTCAAAGTGAATTGTTTATCTTGCCTTGTATTTATTGATTAATTATTTGGCCAGTAATTACCTTGTTACTCTAGAAGGAATTGAGAAAGGAATTCTAGAGTTAGAACTGGGCATGATAACATGTGACTTAGTTATTTTCATAGTGAATAATTAGGTTTGTGAATTGAATGGAAATATCTGTTCACCGCATGTAACACATAAGGAATTTGAATTGAAGGAGTTTAATTCAATTATTTTGCATAGGAATATAGCAAGATTAATCTGGATTAGATAGAAGTCAATTGATCATTTGGAAAAGGGCTTTTGACATGAATTCTTGTTAACAATTCAGTAGGCATAATAATTGGGATAATTGATAATTGGTTTATAGTTCATAATTGGGGATATTGAAGTCTTACTCTTTATTCATCTGAATTCGTTCGTTAAAATCTTAGTTTTGTTTATTTGATTTACTTTAAAATAATATCTTTTAATTGTTTAATTTAGTTTTCTTAATTCGAAAAATCACATTTTATGGTTGTTTAAATAAAATTGGATTGATATAGTGCTAGTAGCTGGAATTTATTAATTAGAATTCTCTGTGGGATCGACACTCTATCTTATCACTTTATTACTTGTTGACCGTGTATACTTGCACGTATTCATTGATTGTGAAATTAACCAACAAGTTTTTGGCGCCGTTGTCGGGGAGCTCTTTATTAATATTAATTCCATATTAGTTATAATCAATTCAGTCTTAATTTAAACATTACTTATTTTTCTTCTTGTATTTGCAGGAATTCTTTGCGAGTGTATGCACACTATATCAAGGGCTAAAAAGGAACTTTTTCCTTATCTGATTTACATCGAAAGGAAGTTCCGAAAATTACAGTTGACTAGTGCGATGTCACACGAGGAAGAAAAAGCTGGCGAGCATCAGAAATACCCGTGAACATGGCAGGGGATGAACATAAATCACTTCGGGATTATGCCATGCCGAATGTCACGGATATACAGTCGAGTATTAGGAGGCCATCAATCAATGCGAACAGTTTCGAGATAAAACCGGGAATAATTCAGATACTACAGAATACATGCCAGTTTGGGGGTAATTCGATAGATGATCCTAATGAGAATATCTTGAGTTTCTTGGAAGTTTGCGACACCTTCAAATTCAACAATGTATCGGAAGATGCTGTAAGGTTGAGGATGTTCCCGTTTACCTTGAAAGATAAAGCGCGAAGTTGTCTACATTCTTTGCTTCCTGGCTCAATCACAACTTAGGACGACTTAGCCCAAAAATTTCTAGCAAAGTTCTTCCCACCAGCGAAGTCGGCAAAACTACGGAACAATATTCACACCTTTGCACAGTTTGATTTAGAATCGTTATATGAGGCGTGGGAAAGATTTAAGGATATGCTCCGTAAGTGCCCATATCACGGAATTCCGCAATGGATGCAGTTGGGAATATTTTGTGATGGTTTGCACGCGTCCACAAGAGCCAGTATTGATGTAGCACCAGGTGGAGAGATCATGTCTAAAAATTTTGATAAGGCATACCAGTTGTTAGAAACAATGGCCAACAACAACTATTAGTGGCCCATGACTAGGTCTAACCCTCCAAAAACACCAGGAAAGCTTGAGGTGGATCCAATGACAGCATTGACAGCACAAGTGGTCGCAATAGCTAAGAAAATGGAGATATGGAGTCCACCATCCACGCAACAAGTAGTAATGGTTTGTGACTTATGTGCTGGGAGTCATGCTACAGATCAATGTGCCATAAATGCTGAATCAGCTCAGTTCGTAGGGAGCTATAGTCGATCAACTCAACCGTATCCGACTCAAAATGCATATAATCCAGGTTAGAGAAATCATCCGGGATTTTCATGGAGTAACAATCAAGCTCAAACTCAAGCACCTAGACAACAAAACACATCCGGGTTTTAAAATCAGACTCAACAACAACCAGAGAAGAAATCAGGTTGGGAGGAAGCCTTGGAAAAATTCATTAGGGCAACTGACAAAAAGAATGAGGAACAAGACAAGCTATTGAATCAAGTAGATATGAATGTGAAAAGCCAAGGTGCATCAATAAAGAATTTGGAAAATCAATTGGGGCAGATAGCACATGCATTGAATAACCGTCCACATGGAACACTCCCTAGTGATACAGAGATAAATCCGGGCAGAGACGAGCATTGCAAGGCTGTAACTTTACGCAGTGGGAAGGATTTGCAGGAGACAGTTAAGGATAAGGAAAAGAGGGACAACGCAACAGATGAAACAGAAGAAGTTGTGGAAACAAGAAAACATCAAGATGAGATCGTGGAGCAAAAAGCACCGGAACCGACTATCATAATGCCTCCCATTCCATATTCGCAGAGGTTTTAGAAATCCAAGTTAGATAAGCAATTTTCAAGATTTTTGGATATTTTCAAAAAACTGCATATCAACATCCCATTTGCCGAAGCTTTTAAACAAATGCCGAGCTACGCCAAGTTCATGAAGGATGTGTTGTCGAAGAAAAGGAAATTGGGTGATTTTGAAATAGTAGCGCTAACCAAAGAATGCATCGTAATTATCCAGAACAAGTTACCTCCGAAGTTAAAAGATCCATGTAGTTTTACTATTCCATGCGACATTGGTAACCAGTTTTCGAGGAGAGTGTTGTGTGATTTGGGGGCCAGTATAAATTTGATGCCATTATCCGTCTACAGTCAGTTTGGACTGAAGGCTCCAAAACTGACAAATATCAGTTTATTGTTGGCGGACCGATCAGTTACATATCCATGAGGTATTGTTGAAGATGTATTAGTAAAGGTGGATAAATTCATCTTCCCAACAGATTTCGTTTTCTTGGATTGTAAAGCAGATAAGGAAATTCCCATCATTCTCGGGCGACCATTTTTAGCAACGGGGAGAACATTGATTGACGTGCAAAAAGGTGAATTGACGATGCGAGTTGAAGATCAACAGGTCACCTTTAATGTATTTAAGTCGATGTCTTATCCGAAGGAAAAATGTGAGTGTTTGCGGGTGGATTTAATGGATGAATTAGTTAATCACAAGTTCTGCGGAAATTACTCAGAGGACCCGATAGAATCCATGTTGTTCGGGATAGACGACTACGGTATTGAAGATGACATTGAGCATATCAAATGGCTAGATACATCATCGTTCTTCCAGAGAAGCAATCAACCATTCGACACCCTTGATAGGCCCGAAACGGAAGGTAAAAAGTGCAAACCCTCAATAAAAGAGCCACCGGTGTTGGAATTAAAACCTTTACCATTTCATCTGCAGTATGCTTATTTGGGGAAAGATGCTACACTACCAATCATTGTTTCGACAGAGTTAACTGACACGCAAAAGGAGAAACTGCTAAGGGTATTGCAAGAGTTCAAAATAGCAATCGGCTGGACCATAGCAGATATTCGAGGTATTAGTCCGTCCTTCTATATGCATAAAATTTTATTGGAAGAGGGGGCAAGACCAACCATTGAGCAGCAAAGAAGGCCAAACCCCATTATGAAGGATGTGGTGAAAAAGGAGATCATAAAGTGGTTGGATGCCGACATTATTTATCCAATCTCGGACAGTTCATGGGTAAGTCCTATACAGTGCGTACCAAAGAAAGGGGGTATGACAGTGGTGAAGAACGAAGCTAATGAGCTCAACCCTACTAGAACCGTTACATGATGGAGAGTATGTATGGACTATTGCAAGCTGAATAAAGCCACACGCAAGGATCACTTCCCCTTGCCGTTCATTGATCAGATGTTGGATATGTTAGTGGGACATCAGTTCTATTGTCTCTTGGATGGATATTCCGGATACAATCAAATTGCCATAGCTCCGGAGGATCAAGAGAAAACCACATTCACGTGTCCACATGGTACGTTTGCATTCCGTCGTATGTCCTTTGGTTTATGTAATGCGGTGGAAACCTTTCAATGGTACATGGTACAAAATTTAGAAGTATTCATAGATGACTTCTCTGTGTTCGGTGATAGCTTTGATTTATGTTTGAAAAATCTGATTTTAGTGTTGAAGCGATGCGTGGAGACTAACCTGGTCCTTAACTGGGAAAAATGTCACTTTATGGTGAACGAAGGGATTATTTTGGGGCATAAAGTTTCTGTAGCAGGGTTAGAGGTGGACAAAGCGAAGATTGAGACGATTGAGAAACTACCTCCTCCATCATCGATGAAAGGAATACGGAGTTTTTTGGGACATGCGGGTTTCTACAGACACTTTATTAAAGACTTTTCAACAATTTTGAAACCCTTATGCTCCCTGTTGGAGAAGGACGTACCTTTTAAGATGGATCTGTCATGTATTGACGCATTTGAGGTATTAAGGAAGAAGTTGGTCTCTGCTCCAATTATTGTGGCGCCTAATTGGTCTTTACCGTTCGAATTGATGTGCGACGCCAGTGACTACGCAGTTGGAGCAGTGTTAGGACAACGTCACGATAAGATTTTTCACACAATCTACTACTCCAGCAAGACGTTGACAGATGCTCAGTTGAACTACACAACAACCGAAAAAGAATTACTTGTGGTTGTGTTTGCCTTTGACAAATTCAGAGCATATCTCATTGGGACCAACGTAATTGTCTACACTGATCATTCTTCCATTAAGTATCTGATTGAGAAGAAGGATGTCAAACCGTGGTTAATACGGTGGGTATTGTTTCTATAAGAATGTGATTTGGAGATCCGGGATAGAAAAGGTACCGAAAATCAAGTGGCGGATCATCTTTCCCGGTTGGAAAATGCATAAGTTTAGCAAAAAGACAACGTAATGATCAATGAGAAATTTTCGGATGAACAACTTCTCCAAGTGACAATAATATTTCCATGGTATGCAGATTACGTGAATTACATGGTGGCTAAGGTGTTACCATCGGATTTGAACTCACATCAACGTAAGAAGTTTCTCCACGATGTGAAACAATACTATTGGGAAGAACCTTTTCTGTTTAAGGCTTGCACGGATCAAATGATTAGACGTTGTGTGCCACATGAAGAGATGGACAACATATTAGGACATTGCCACTCATCAGATTACGCAGGTCAGTATTCAGGTGAACGAACAACAGCCAAAGTGTTACAATCTGGATTTTTTTGGACTTCTCTATTCAAGGATGCTTACATCTATGTGCTGAAGTGTGATCGGTGCCAACACGTAGGCAATATCTCCAAGCCCAATGAAATGCCACTCAACCCAATTTTGGAGGTTGAACTGTTTGACGTGTAGGTAATCGACTTTATGGGACCTTTCCCATCCTCTTAAAATAATCAGTACATTCTATTGGCGGTAGATTACGTTTCCAAATGGGTAGAAGCCGCAGCTTTACCCACGAATGATGCCAACGTTGTCCTTCGATTCTTAAAGAAAAAAATCTTCACACGATTTGGGACGCCGAGGGCGATAATAAGTGATGAGGGAACTCATTTCTGTAATAAGTAATTCACCAAATTGCTTGTAAAGTATGGAGATCGTCATAAATTTGCAGCTGCATATCATCCCCAAACGAATGGTCAAGCAGAAGTCTCAAACAGAGATGTCAAAAGAATTCTGGAAAAGGTGGTCAATCCATCACGAAAAGATTGGTCCCTGCGTCTAGATGATGCCTTATGGGCATATCAAACAGCGTACAAGAATTCGATCGGCATGTCACCTTACAGAATGGTCTACGGAAAGGCATGTCATTTACCGGTCGAATTAAAACACAGTGCACACTGGGCCATACGAAAACTTAACTTCGATCTACAAGCAGCGGGTGAGAAAAGGTTACTGCAATTAAATGAGATGGACGAATTTCGGTTCAATGCCTATGAAAACGCAAAACTCTAAAAGGAGAAAGTCAAAGCATGGCACGATAAAAAAATTCTTGATCAGAGATTCGAACCAGGCCAACAGGTATTGCTTTTCAACTCACGACTACGTTAATTTCTTGGGAAACTAAAATCTCGTTGGTCGGGACCTTTCACGATTATATCCGTCGCACCACACGGAAATATCGAAGTCGAGGAACCGAATTCAAAACGTATATTTAAGGTGAACGGTCAATGACTTAAATATTACTGTAGTGGACCCATCGAACGTCAATCTACGGTCATGTACCTCTCCGAACCAGTGGACAATTGAGCAACTGCAAAGTCGGGCTGAGGATTATAACCCAAGCGTTATGGGGAGGCAACCCCAGGAGTCTCTAGTTTAATTGTTTTATTTTTACTATAGTTTCTTTATTTTCTTTCCTCTGAATTGATTAGAATAACATTTTGATGAAATAAGTCACATCTGTATCATTTGCTACAGGTACTGTGTTATACGGCAATGATGACAAGAACAGAGAGTAGCGCCCCGACGCCCAACAGGTACATGAACTCAGCGCCCCGACGCTGAGATGCTCAATAGTTCCTGTATGTCAGTGCCCCGACCCTCTAAACCTTCCTTTTCACAATACCCTCCGACAACAGAGGCATCATCTCTTTGGATTCGGAGTCCAAATACCTTCACGCTCAAATGTTATTCAAAACCAAATACCTAGCCGGTCTTTGGGGATTTACCACCATCGACGTATAAGCGCCCGGACGCCTCTGAGAGTATAAACCCAGTAAATAACAACACCGGCCCGGTGTGCAAGTTCTATTTTGTTTGGAAGTCTGTTTGATTTTTTCTTAACCACCTCCGACCACGTTCAACTTTAATGGCACCTCTTTCCCTTCCTATTTTAACTACTGCTCCTTCACTTATTGTTTATATACCTGCTTAATCATTGACACCATTTCATATTCATCATCCCTGTGTTCATCTTGCTATGTACTTTCGTCTAGTATCTCCATCTCCAAGGTATGCTCTGCATTAAATTCAAATCTCTGTTACATCAAATTTTCTAAATCGCATACGGCTAATTGTATAATTGTGAGTTAATATTCACTTTGATTCATCTTCTCCTTGACTATTGTGCACATTGTCATTCTTCTGGTCGCTATTTCCTTTTGCATGTGTATGACTCACTTCCAATTGGGATGTCTATATTAGTAGTCAATGGTATGGAATAATTTAGGTTTGGATTGCTATGATATTAGGGATGTTCAAAAAGAGTTATAACCTATTCACAAAGTGTTTGATATTATGCCTGAATCAATTGTCTTTGTTAATGCCACACAACACCATATCAATACACTGAATTCACTTGCACATTTGCCATCCCACTAACAGAAATCTATGTTTCGACTAGGATATCATAAGAATGAGATGTTACACTTTATTGATGCCTACTTGGGATCCTATTTCAACGGGACTATTTTTTTGCCGAATATGCACATACATTGACTATTTGATTGTAATTGCTCAAAATTTTTGGCCTACATGTCATGTCCATAGTTTTTCGCTACCCAAGTACCGAAGATTTTCATGCTACTATGTGTCTCACTACACCCACAACCATGTTACATAACGTCCACTTACTTGAAGTTGGGGGTTATGCGAGGGGCACGTTTGTCCATATTAGAGTTATGCCCAATTCTAATACGTGTGAATGCGAATTCTTGCATGAATTTTTAAATGGCGTCAAAGAGTCAACGAGGTGAAGGATATGGGACTGCTTCGGCCCCTCCAAAATTTGACAGCCGTCGATTCATGAGTGCCGCGGCCCAAGAACACTACAATCGCATGGCTACACGCTCTCTTATCCCCGAACGCGGTTTACGTCCTGATCAATCCAAGGATGGGGAAATAGCAGTGATGATTGCTGAGAGGAATTGGTTCTCCCTAACCGAACAACCTGACCCGGCAGTGATTGCAGTCGTTAAAGAATTTTATGCTAATATTTCAGAGCACGATCACTATGGAGTGTTTGTGAGGGGAAAGACAGTGGAATTCGGCGAAGAGGACATTAATGGATGTTATCAACTGAATTTGGAGGATCAAAACAATGAGTATGCCAATTTTGTGAGCCAAGGACAGGACTATGAAGTGCTCATTCATGAGCTGTGTCAACCCAGCACCACGTGGACAATACATAAAAGGGGAATCATGACTTTCCCGTATTCGCGCCTCAGCTTATATGGAAAGGCTTGGTATGCCTTTATCTACGCGAAATTAATGCCATACACACATGTTAGCCATGTTACCAAGGAAAGGGCAGTGTTGTTATATTCAATCATTCAGGGATTGAAAATGGATGTAGGTCTTATTATTCAACAATCCATTCTGCGGGCGTCGTGAGGAGGTACCACAGGAGGACTACCATACCCTTCTTTTATTTGCGCACTCTGTTCTAAATTTGGGGTCAAATGGAAGTCTGATGAAATAATTCAGCCCCCAATGCCGGTTTTGGACCATAAGATGATTATTCGATACAGGGTGTGAACTGGTGGTGCAAATCACCCACATCGATTGGGCTTTATAATTCCTCAAGCTGCTGCTCCACCAAGTCCACCAACCACAGCTCCTCCTAGTTATGGTCCCTCATCTGCTGCTCACCGCGGTGTCGTTCTTGAAGCTGTCCAGCGTGAGATTGACGAGTGATTCTATAATATGGAATCTCAAAATGTCCGACTATCTGAACGTTAAGATGTTATCTACAAATATTTGGTTAACCAATTTGTAGCTCAGAATGCCATGAAAGCCCAACTGTTCCCGGGCGTCAATCTTAGCCAGTTCCCTACTGCTCCAATTCTGCCTGTATTTTCCCCTTCTGACCAAGAGATGAGCGAGGATGATGATGCTCCACCCGAGGCATAAGTTCGTCAGGGAAGTCCTCTGTTTTATTTTGTGTTATTTTTCGCATGAGGACATTGCTCTAGATAAGTTTGGGGGTAGTTAATTTCTATTAGCATTAGTAGATTGTTATTGTTAATAGTTTGTGGATAATTTGAATTGTTATTGTTGGTTAAATGTTTCATTTAGGATTACATGTCAATTCCAGCTTTTGATAGTATGTATGTTTAGGGCCAATGATGAAATTAAAATTGCATGAACAAGTCTAGTAAGGATTGTGAAGTTGGTGATATGATTTTCTTAACCAAAGTGAATTCTTTATCTGTTTGACACTGACATTGTAAGGATACCACGTTTTAAAAAAAATGACCATGTTGGCTATGATAGTTTAAATACATAGATAATAGACTTCTAAAGGATGAATGCTAGTGAAATGAAGGAACAATTTGAATAGCTAGTGAAGACTGAATTTAGACATAAACTCAAGTTTGGGGGAAAAATATTTGGAATATATAAGCTTTAAAAAAAAACCGTGGCATGTTTGTCTAGTTTTGTGGCCTTTGTTACTTGAGTAAGTAAGCCCGATGGGATTGTCTTTACACCCAGCGCCCTAAGGTCTTAATGGCTTGGGAGTTGTTGGTCGAAAGCTCATTAAGGTAACACTGAAAAGCCTAAGGGAATAAGACAATGCTTAGTCATGACGAATAATAATAATAATAATAATAATAAAGCGGGAAAAGTGCAAAAAGCCCCCGTTATTAGAAAAAAAAACATAAGTATTCCATTTTGACCCTTGAATTTTAGGTAGGTGTTTGATTTCAGCCGAATCGAGTTTATTTGATGAGTTCTCAAGTTTAAACTGTATGATGCATATTAAGAAATCTATTATCTTTCATATTTTGATTTTTATTGGTTAGCATGGTTGTTGAACACACACTCACAATATCAGTAAAAACAGATTTAGATTCATTGATTGTTAGGATATTATTGAACTACATTAACATGATATATTAGCATGTTTTTGTGATTTTTCTGAGGCCTAATAGATATACGGTGTGCTATTTAATTGCTGGAGTTAAGAACGTATAGATAGTTGTAGGTGCATTTGCATGGTTGTTTAGTTGTTATTCTGTCTTGTGTTTTGTTGCTTGAGGACATGCAACGATTTAAGTTTGAGGGTATTTGATGATTGGGTAATATACCCATGAATCAGATATGTTTGGGGGGTAGTTAATTATTTCATTCTCGAGTTATTTAGAAGCAATTTTATTGTGTTTAGTTGTTATTTTGCAGATTCGAGAGCTACAGGGGCAAATTGGAAAATTTGAGCAAATGAATGGCAGTTTGGTAATTAATTCGAAGTCCAAATAGCCATGGCAGCGCTCTAGCTGATGTATTCCACAAAGACCGGGAACCTTTGGTGGAAGTCTTGGTGACCGGATATGCGCGTTGACCAGGTGTTTGACTTGCATTCAAGAGGAGGTTATTTGATAAGTTGAGATGAAAAAGGATTGTGGTTGGAGTATATAAAGGCTATTGTGATTGAATGAGGAGTCTATCAACCACAATTGGAGGCTAAGCAAGGGATTACTTGAAGATTGAAGGATTGGCTTTAAAGTTTTTCTCCTTCTCCTTATTTTCAATTTGTGTAATTCCTTAAGGATGTTTTGCAAAAGATTGTTGGTTTTAATTTCTGCTATGAACTAATTTCTTTAATTAAAATTTCAATTGAACCTTTTATGGCTATAAATTAGTTATTCAATTTATTCCAATTATTTATGTCAAAGTGAATTGTTTATCTTGCCTTATATTTATTGATTAATTATTTGGCCAGTAATTACCTTGTTACTCTTGAAGGAATTGAGAAAGGAATTCTAGGGTTAGAACTGGGCATGATAACATGTGACTTAGTTATTTGCATAGTGAATAATTAGGTTTGTGAATTGAATAGAAATATATGTTCACCATATGTAACACATAAGGAATTGGAATTGAAGGAGTTTAATTCAATTGTTTTGCATAGGAATATATCAAGATTAATCTAGATTAAATAGAAGTCAATTGATCACTTGGAAAAGGGCTTTTTGGCATTTGGGAAATCATGTAAATAATTCAGTTGGCATAATAATTGGGATAATTGGATAATTTGTTTATAGTTCATAATTGGGGATATTGAAGTCTTAATCTTTATTCATCTGAATTCGTTCGTTAAAATCTTAGTTTTGTTTATTTGATTTACTTTAAAATAATATATTTTAATTGTTTAATTTAGTTTTCTTAATTCGAAAAATCACATTTTATGGTTGTTTAAATAAAATTGGATTGATATAGTGCTAGTAGTTGGAATTTATTAATTAGAATTCTCTGTGGGATCGACACTCTATCTTATCACTTTATTACTTGTTGACCGTGTATACTTGCACGTATTCATTGATTGTGAAATCAACCAACAATTATCGTTCTTATTTCTAAGGATTTGATTCAAGAATTATTGATATTCATTATTCATGATATTATTCAGTAACTCTGAACTATCTTAGAGATGATACTTCGATATCTCAAACTCGTGTTATAAAACTCTTTACCCTTTTTGTATATTACTTGTTGGGCAAATTGTGCTCATCCTTGCTTATTTAAAATCTTTCAGTTAAAGCGGAACAAGGAAGTGTCTCTGGAGAAGATAAGGGCAAGGGCAAGGCTACCGACTAGCTTGTCCCTTTATGTTTAAGTCAATTATGTTGTATTAAGACTGTTTTCAGACTATGCTTAAACTTAAGTAGGATTATGTAATAAGTCTTTATTAGATGTTATTATGTAATCTATTAAATACTGTAGGTTGCGAGACTTGGGGGAATAATTATAATAAATCATTGTATATTATTCTAAATTAGATTTTCCATTGTGAATGTGTGATTTTAGTTATTATGGCATTACTTTGAGCATGTGACGAACCGAATTTGAGTGACCAAGTGGCGATTCGAATTTGGGGGCGTCACATGACAGACATTGGAGTACCTAGTCGAGTAGTTGAGGAGGAACCATGTGACATACACGTGGTATTTGAGGCACCATTGATAGCAGAGCCTATATCAGCAGTGGCCCCTATCGATGATGATGATGATGAGGAGATGGAGCCAATTCCCGAGGAGTCTAATCCAGATGAGGAGCCTATGGAGGAGGAGCCTATAGGGGATGAACCCGTGGAGGACTCTGACGAGACTACTTTCGAGGATCGGATGATGGGGGAGTATGAGGAGCAGATTTTAGAGTTAGGATGCAGAGTTGAGGAGTTCGAGGCTGAGGCTAGAGAAAGGGAGTCCGTGTGACGCCCCCAAATTCGGTTCCCTTCGAACCTCGGATCCGGTCCGCCACGATACTGCTATCGTCAAACTATTTATATCTTTATTCATAACTTAATGAATATAACTTTGCTTATTACAATTTAGAATATAAATTCTTTCCATTTCAAGGATCTGTATAATGACCCCAAACTTTTATAAGTTTCTAATCTTGGTCATTTACCATTCCTATCTTATATCATATTCGATATTATAAAAATATGCGGAATGATTTAAATTTTTTCAATCTCCTTAAAAAAAATCTTTTATTGATATCTTAACTTGAATCAATTACATATCCTTGAATCAATTTATGTTATGATTCTTTCTATTCGAATTTCTGTATATATCTTTACATCTCGATTCAAATTCCTCTATGTATCATATAGTACAACTTAACATGTATTACATATCGTAAACTACTATCATGTACATGTCCTAGAACCAAAACATGGTTCAAAGGCATATATTTAAATAAATAAATCAATCTCCTTCGATGTTATTGAACTTTATGTATCAAGTAACACATAATCTTTAGCGTGAGTCCTTAACCTGCAAAAGTGGTTATTTGCAAGGGTGAGCTCGACAGCCCAACAATTCTAATAATTTTCATGCATCATATAGCATATAATAGTATACTCAGTTCATGCATTCATAATCAATTAATATTTACTACGCATGTTACTTCTCACATAATAGGCATAGACATTTACTTCACAAGCATGTCATCAAAGATCAACTTTCAATTTCATACATATCTCATATGCATTTCTTATATATACATCAACATTCTCATAGCATACTATAGCTCAACTAATAGTCAAATTCATATAACAAATAGGAACTGAAAGACTTGCCTGATTCGTAGTTTATCAATTACGACTTAACTGCTTAAAGCTTATCTGCACTGCGTATATTCCTACACAGTTATATAATCATGGATTCATATCCATCAGTCATACATTTCATATGCTCTTAATATAATAATAAATATTGTATCGTTTCCTAACTAGGATTGTAAAACCTTTATTTCGCTTTCTCATCATACTCTTAGAATAGCTAGGTATGTATAGGTATACTTAACCATCCGTACTTAATATCCACATTCATATACATTTATCACACACTTGACTCGCTATGTGTTCGACACATATTTAAAGTTTATAGATACGTGATCTACGTCGTTCATATTCAAACTACTTAGTTCCATAATGATTTATTTCAATCAATAAAGCTTAACAAATTTTTTTAACAAGATTCGATGTTATAAGCTTTTAAACCATATATTGGTACTAATAAGCCTCTACTAGTATTGTGACGCCCCCAAATTCAAGTATTTTAAACCCGAACTCGGTGTTTCATGATACCATTTCTATGAACGGAATAATACTAATAATTGTAACAATAATATAAATCCAAACTTAATATACATATCAGAGTCTAAATCCCCAGGTACACGAACTTTAAACATTCATTACATGATAATTAAGAAGTATCATCGTCTTATTAAAGTTTAATTATTACATAAGAGAACACAAACGTATTCTACCAGCTTTCATTTCCTTTTGTTCTTGGCAGAGCTTTCTAGTTAATCACGCTTAGTTGAAAACATTTAAATTAAGCAAGAATGAGCATTTGATTGCCCAACAAGTAATAGTAAATAATAAGTGTTAGCTGAACGAAGTAAATGTTTTCTTTGAATGACACTTCTACAACGAATCAACAGTTGTGAAGTAAGCTAAACCAATAATAATGACATATCTCCATATCAAAATTTTGAAACTAAGTACTGACTATACATGGAGATCAGTCGACATACTATGAACTTTGTTTTCAATTTTTTGATAAGGCTAGACAGAACTTCATCTGCAAAACGTCATAACTTACGTATCTGAAGGGTGATCGGCCCAGTTATGCCTGTATTGATCAATACTACACGCAAGAATGATATTATCATTCATCTTATCCGCCTTTGGCGCACAAAAGTTTTCCCCTTTACGGCATGTTCATACTTTAGTTGGGAATCCGAACCAAAACAATTTGATTAGATAATAATAAAGTTCCATCTTGTTCAACAATATTTTTAGGTTTGTGTCTAGCTGAATCAAATAGCTTAGACGGATTTTAAGTCAGCGTATACATACTAGAAATCAATAAGTATGTATCAACATGTGATTAAATACAATGATTATCCAAGTGAGGACATTTGTATAACCATATTTAGAAATTAACGAACAAAATAAATATCTGGATTGTACAATAGTACTGTATTGATAAACAATGATCAGATAATTTAAGAACTTGTATGAATACAAAAGATTGGATACATAATCGATAATAATAGAGTTAATAATCTGGCACAATAATAATATAATTTTGAAACTTTCTTACTCATGTCCATTGCATAAAGAAAATGCAAAGTTAGGATACTTGCCTTAACTGCTGCTTACAATTACGCAACTTATTTTTATCTTTTATATCACAACCTATCATTAATAAGGTCATTTGTTTGATTAGAATAACATACTATAACATATAGTACTGCTATTTGCAGTCAGCATATAACTTAATAACATTGTCACATAAGTTTAACAGTCATTGGTTCATAAGCAAACACTTATCTAGTCAAATTATATAAGTCTAGATCAATTTTTAGAACATTTCGGTGTACCGACGATTTTATCGGGTAAATATCGAGTCTAAAACTCTATTCTGTAGTTCAATATTACTTTAGACATTTTAAATATCAGTCGTATTATTTTTCATAGCCTTATAATAATTTTTAAATAATTATTATAATTTATCATGATTTTTCAAACACTGGAATCATTATTAAATGATTTAAATATTAAATAATTCTATTATCATTAATATTTAATTTATATTAAATTATTAATGAAACCTTTGTCAAAATATTAAAGTTATTTATAATAACTCAAAATATTTTTAAAACATTTTATTATCCTTAAATTATTTTTAAACATTTAAAATCATTTTTAAATAATTATCATTAATATTTATATATTAATGTACTATTTATCAAAATATTAAAATTCATTTATTATAACTTAAAATATATTTTTAAAACATTTATATCCTTTTTAAATGATTTTTAATTCAATAAAACCATTTTAAAACTATTTATTTAATATAATTATTAAATAACTCTAATATCATTTAATATTAAATTATTAATGAAATTTACCTTTAAATATTAAAAGTTATATTTTATAACTTCAAATATTTTTCAACTATTTATTTTCATTTAAAATGATTTTTCTAATATTAACATCATTTTTAAAATAATTTATTTAATATAATTATTAAATAAATCTAATATCATTAATAATAAATAATTAATGAAATTTTCTTTAAAGATATTAAAAGTTATATTTTATAACTTAAAATATTATTAAATACTTTATTATCATTTAAAATTATTTTTAATATAATAAAATCATTTTTAATTAATTTATTTAATGTATTTATTAAATAAATTAAATATCGATATTATTTAAATAAATACTAATATTTAAGGAAAATATGTCAAATTATTAAAATTTAATTTTTTTCTAACTTAAAATAATTTTTGTAATTTTTAGAAATTAATTTTTATTTTTAAATTCTTTTTAGAAAATAAAATAAATAAAATGAATAAACATATCGATATAGCCTTTAGCAACAAAATATATGCCTTAGGTGTTCTTGAGGCTCAAGAACATGCTTAGCAGATTATAGAGTGACCTACTTTGACGGTGATCATTCACTGTGTAATGCGTTTCTGGGCTAACTATCGATCAGATCTTGTAGTGTTAGTGTAACACTACAAGTATCAAGCAAGTTCTCAGTCAGATTACAACATACAAGCAAGATATGGAAGCTCAAACTATCTGTCAGAATTGTTCTTCGTTTTCTGGGTTACCCAGAAAACAAGAACAGTTCGACTGATCACTTTTGGGCTTCCACAACTTGCTTCCTATGTTATGTTATAGTGATTTAATGGGTGCAGTGTGTAGCCAGCATGACAAGGAAGAGATCCATCTCATAAAATAGATATAACATCAACAGAATCACTAGATCCATACCGGTCAAACCATGTCAGACGATATGATCATACATTTTCTAGGTTACCCAGAAAACGTATTTCATGATCATCCGGCTTGGTTTGACCGTCCACTGTGATAAACTTGTTTCATGTTTAGGCGATCTAAAAGCTTGAATCAACAGATCATGTAACATACTACAACATGGATACAATAACAAAATCAAAACAACAAACAACGGACAAATCATGGCTTGACAAAATCTTTTCAGGCACTGATTTTGAGTTTTTGGGTTACCCAGAAACTCTTTGGTCAAGCTCGGTCAACTGTGTTTGACCATGATTATCTGACATTCTATACATGATTTGGTCCTGCTACAAGTTCTAGATCACAGATCTCATAGCATACTACTTGCTCAAACATTAAAAACACAAAAATAATTAACAGAAAGAGATCTACAAGACCTGACATTTGGTTGTCAGACAACATAAAAATATTATCTGAGATTTTTAAAAACACCAAATCCGAGCCTCTAGATGTTATGGATCTAACATCTAGTAACCCAGATCACTTATATAGACTACAAATAACATGTTTTAACATTAAAACACAACATTTATCATGGAATCAAAGATCAGATTCGGCTTTTAGGGCTTGATTCTGGCTGCTTGATTTGTTAATGAAGGTAGTGGGGCTTGCTTTTGGGACTGAAATGCTACTAGAATTCGTGAGTGTGGAGAGAGAGAAACTTGGTTGGGTGTTAGATAGCAAATGAACCAATTCTTTGGACTTTCACTTTCTTTAATCACTCTAAATTGATTCTTGTGGTTAAAATTGTTATTAGGTGGCTTAAGTTGGCCGATGAAAAGCGTTTGATAGTGGCTCAAGAGATGTGGCACAATTCTTGACCATAACTATATTTAATTTTAAAAATTTAAGAAAAAAGGTAATTTGGTCATTTGGCTTACAAATTTAATGGCACAAATGTAATATTGGCAAACCCTTAGGGTTTGACCCTTAGGGTTTAACCCTAAGGGTTTTCAAAAAATGGATTTCTAGGTTTTTATTTAGGGTTTAAAAAAAAAAAAAAAAATTAGTTTCCTAAACATGTAATTTAGAGTTTACTAATCATAATTAGTTTTGTAATTACATTACTTGAACATTTATATAGGATTTAAGATCCAGTAATTAGCATTAGGACTTACAATTAGCAATTAGGGCTACCCAATTAGCAATTAGGGTTATTTATTTAGAAATTAGGGTTTCTAGTTAATTAGGATTTCCAAAAATTATTTAGGGTTTTCCTAATTAACATAAAATCTTAAAATACACAACATAAATCATATAACACAATTACTACATAGTCTTGAACTCATAATTGAGTTTCAAAGTAGGGTTTAACAATTTAATATTAGGGTTTTCACATTATACACCAATTGACCAACCATTATCAATACACACATACAATATATATTTATAATACTGAAAAATAATATTATATTTAATATAATATTATTATTCTCATTCCTTATTCCAAATCCAGAGTTAGGGTTAGGATTCCATATCTGAAATATCTTTCAAATACGTACCATTATTAAAATAATTAACTTAACTAATTTAAATAAATTCATATAATAAAATATTTATTATAATAATTATAATAATCATTTAATATATTATTTAAATAATATAATAATCATATTTTCATGGAAAATAAATAATAAAAATCATTTCTACTATAAAATTAATTATTATAAGAATATACTTTATAATGATCAATAATTCTAAAATAAAATTATTTGCAATTATTCATGTAATAAATATAATTTTATGTATCACATAAATACATATACCTTACCTTATATATATTCCCACCTTTAAAATAATATAAAAATTATATGCAAAATTTCTTATTTATTTATATAGAAAATATCGGGTTATTACAAGTATGCTTCACATAGACATATCATAGTTCATTATTTGAAGACGTATTTTAAACCACACTTGAAAGGTCCAATTCATGCTTAGCTAGATGACGAACATATTAAATCATGTCTAGGGCATATAAAGGCGTTCAAGTGCACTTTTAAAAGTCATTCTAGGCCAAGGTAAAGCAACTAGGTGCAACTTTTAATCTCATTTCATAGCTAACTAAGCCACGTATATATGTTATCACGTTTAGAACTTTAACTACACAAGTTACTTTAAGTTAATTCGTTCTTAAAGTTTCAAGTTTTCTTTAGAAATCATTTTCAACTAAGCTATTGTAAGTTGATAATAAGTAAATTAACTTTAAATTACTTCTCATTCTTAAGTATACTCATAACTCAACAAAATGTATGTGTTAAAATATCATAACTTCAAAGACTCAAGGTTCGTCAATATTCATTTTTGAAAACTCTGAGTTTCCTTTCAAGACACATATTAAGTCATGCTAAAACATTCTATTACGAGTAATGTAATCTTATATGTCATGTCTATTATCATGCATATTTATGTTTTATCACTTAGAATAATATATTCCATCGTTGAGAGCACTATAATTGCGTATGTGCTCGCTCGACGCCCTCCGATTGCCTTCAAATACATAACAATCACAAAGATGACTATTTTGACCCATTGTAACGACCTCAAATTGAAATACTTAAAGAACACAAATTGTAGTTCTATTCGTTCTCGTTCCGGATCATCTTGAATCTCTTCAATCGGAGTTCGTATGAAAAAGTAATGGTCATTTTACCAAACCAGATAAAATCAATCATTAGAACCCCCCCACCGAGGCAGGCCTTTATTCAAACAAGACCCCCACCGAGGCGGGCATAGCTGTTGAAATTGGAAAATTTCCTTTCCCCTGCTACGAGCTATTATGCCAAACTTCTTTTTAACCTTAATAATTTGAGTTATACATATCCAAATTAGTCCGTTTTCGATTCTATAGATTCGTAATTCATAGAACTACAACATATTAGAATTATAAAAATTTACAGAAACCCTAACTAACCTAATTCTTAATCCAAAACTCATGTTTATACTAATTTTCATGTTTTGAAAAGTTTAGCGACTTCATTCACTACGAATTCGTTCCTAAACCAAATTAGTTCGTTTAACTTTCGTTGATTTCGTACTCAACCATATTAACGATGTCTAGCATCAATTGACACATTCTATCATGCTTCTACCATAAACGTTTCGACTCAAAACAAGTATTTTAGTACTTTTCAAAGAATCTTGCAAAACATGAATTTAAGAACATAGTTTAAGAATTATACCTCTTGAAGCTAAATTTACAATCCTTGAATCTTAACTTCTGACTTGTCCCAACTTCTCAACCACTTGCTCACTAGAATTCTCAGAATTTCAAAATATGAGGAATGAAGAAGGGGGTCTCTATTTATATAAGAGCCATGGACCAAGTTTGGGTTTTGCTTCATGAATCAAACCAAAAAAAGAAAGAAGAAACTATTAGGTATTGAGGAGTTGGTCACCAACTTCCTCTTCCTCCATCATTCCCTTCATCATCACCGTGATTGCAAACTTTTTAGCCTTTTTCATTTCACTGAGTTTGAGAGTTGAAGAGGTAGGCTAGGCCAATGGCCTATTCCAGTGATAAATGAGATGAGACTCACAAAATGGGACAAAAGCTATAACTCAGCATTCTATATTATTAATAACATATATGGGTTTATTTGATATTTGTCCCCAAATGAGTATATACACCCACTCAAACATTACACATAGAATTTGTATAATTCTTGTACATTGGTTTATTTCAAATAATATTTTAATTGGGCTAATTAAAAATAGTTGAATATTCTCAACCCATCATTTTCCATAAAATTTATCATCTCAAATATACCCAATTATCATAATGAGAACTAATATCAATTATTTATTAACTCACCATTTATTTTCTTTTAACACTTCCTATTAATTCTCCCTTGGATTTAACTTCACTAGTTATGCCACACAAGACATAATTACGTGAACTTAGTAATTAATAGTCCACAAGCTTATAATAATATAATCTCACAAAATAATATTATTCTTAACTTTACATCTTATAATATGGTCATGGAAGTGGTCCATTGCACCATGTTACATTTTATTATCTCACTTGTACATAATGCTAACATACAAGCCTTTGTACGTATATATTCATATACTTCCTATATTATATAGTTACCATTGAAGTGTCACACTTCATTTCATATCATATAAATGTAGCTACTATATAATATATAATCATTGCACATACAAATTAATTCCTTCGATTATTCATTCAATAAATTATTTAATGAATGCTTATTCCATCACTTTTGCCACAATAGGCATATCTCACAAGCTTACATTAAGCTTATTACTTATTCTCATTACTTATTAATTTCCCGCCAAATTACTATAATCAAAATTATGTATTTTGCCACAAGATAACATAATCTGTTTTTATCATGTTTTCTCTAAATATAGGAACTAATCATAATAAAACGATTTACTCATTTTCTCAAGATATTACTCTTAATATAATATCTATGTATTATTAAAATATTTAAATGCACGACACACATACACACTATATATAGAAAAAAAGTTTATTTCCTATTATGATAAATTGTTTTCATCAACTTATATAGCAAATATGTTTTAATATATTTACCATATTACTTAATCATACACATTACCTCGTACAAAATTATATACAAGGTAATATCAAAATAATTTTTCGCTTTTTATTAAAATAATTAAATGCTAGAATTTATTTTAATATCCTTTAGTAGAAATATACTATAACTATTTCTCTTTCCTTTTTATAGATTGCCTTAACACAATTTCTTTAATCTATACATTTAACCATATCTCAATATTAATCAATAAATCTCTAACCAATCTTTATCTAAAGATATATCGATTTTCTTCTCTCGTCAACAACGTACATATATACAAGTTTAAACCTATTACACATCGAGTCTTTAATAGTGTTCAATATAGTACACTGAGTGGTTTTCCACAAACAACCATCAATTTAGTTTTCGTCTCGTCTACACTGTTTTCACAGTGAGTTAGATCGGTCACTAATTCGTATATACCTTCGCTCTCTGAAGGAATCGTTAGTCCAGCTCGTATACATCCACCATTAAAGGGTACGGTCGCACCGCCTTAGACTTGATACTTACTCGTACATACTCAAGAAACTGGTGATTATCAAAGATATTTAATGTCACCAACTTACTATGATAAAATAATTTCACATAAATTATTTAATATTGATAGATAAATTTCTATTGATCTTCTTTACTTCAAATAACTCGCCTCTTCAATAAATAACAAATATATAATAATAATATATTTAGTAAACACAGAAATCACTTATTGAATAGTTTATATTACCCCATGTAACACAATACCACAGACCTCACAATGAATATATATATATATATATATATAGGGGTATATGGCTGTGCACAGCTGTGTTCTTTTGTTTTGTACACAGTACACCAAAACGGTGTCGTTTTGTAAGATTTGTTTTTAAAAAAAAGCACGCTACAGTCTTCTCCCCTCCCAACTCCAGACTTCTTCCCTCCCAAATTAGAGCTTCTCTCCTCTCAAAAATCGCTCAAGCCCAAAATGAGAAATCGATCCAGCATGTTCTTTTACCCCAAAATGAGAAATCGATCTGGCATGTTCTTCTCTGACCCAGTTATTGCTCACCTCCATTTTCCACCCTCTCTCTCTACATGTATGTATATACGTATGTTTGTTAATTTTTATGCTTCTTCTCGCTGTTGAGCTTATGTTATATATAAGCCTCATTGTTGTTTGTTGGTGTGAATTGTGTACCGGGTATTGTCTAATTTTATGCGGTTTAAATTTTATTGAATTATGGTATTTTACAAGCTAGGGTTTTTTGTGGTGTATTTTATTAATTTGGGTGAATTACTTGTAACTCAGCTTCATGATTGTGTTTTTGTGTGGTTGTGAATTATGGTTCTCTCTAGGGATTTTTTCTAATATTTCAAGAACGAGTATATATATATATATGTGTGCTAAAATTAATTAGAGGCCAGGGGATTGGTGATGAGTAAAAAGAAGTGAGACTAGTAGTAGCCTAGTAGGGGTCTGGAGGAGAGATGTTGAGATAGAGAATGTGAATAGAGGAAAATGATGGAATAGAGAATCAATTATTGAAGAAAAGAAAAAGAAAAAAGAGAGGAAAAGATGGGGTCTGCATGGATATAAATGAATTGTTCACCAAACAAGTAGACACTTTCAGTCCAGTTGGAGTTGGGAGATGGAGTTAATTATTTATATACTATTAAAAACTATATTGAGCATGATAACCCACTTGCACATCTAGTTTTCCCATTTATATTTTAAGTCATATATATTTCAGGCATGCACTCATATAAATTCCTTTATTGCGCTGAAACACGAAGATAAATTATAATTTCAGGCATGTACTCATATACCACAGTATCATTGAGCATATTGTTTGACTTGAACTTCATGACAGGTCGTTGGAGTAACTGGTTTTGTTTTGACACTCTACCGATTTGGCAACACTTGAGGATGACACTCTACTGGGTTTTGAAACCCTTGAAGCTCCCTTTGGTATGAATTGGCATATTCGGAAGCGGGGGTAGGATTAAGAGGGGAGACAGAGCATGGTAGATTACATTTGGGTCCGGGTTCAAGTGTTATAGTGCAGTTTGGAAGGCTATAAGGACTCTAAATCCGGCAAATTAAGGAGAAAAGCGAGTGGATGAATGAGATTCAGCGGTTCCCGGTGGATGTTCCAAAGGTCTCTGCTGTTTGAAGTTCAAGCATTTAGCAACAGTAGTTTGTTTGTGGGTTTTCAGAAGTGAGAAATGGGCAATTTTTATTCATGTTGTTAGAATTTAGCAATTTATGATATGGAATTTGACTGGAGTATGCATGCATTTTAGTGGGTAGGAATTGAGGGTGTTACTTTGAGATTTTACAGTGTAATATGGTGGTTGCCTAAAATTAATTTTACTTAGCGAGAAGACGCGATTCATTGTATTGGGATTATTTCATGATTACTTCTGTATGGTCAAACTATCAATGATTGTTTTTTAGAGATCAACTTATTCATGATTCTGAATTCAGAGGCATAAGGCTGGTCTAATGTCCAGTGATCAAATGGTGTATTTTCTCCTATTTATTAATATTTATGAGCTATTATTATAGTTTCTTTGTAAGCGGCATCACTCGTGTATAGAGTTGAAAATATTAACTTGTATACATTTCCTTGTCTTCTGACTTTAGTGGTTTTACACGAGTTAAAAATATTAACTTGTATACATTTCCCTGTCTTCTGACTTTAGTGGTTTTGCATTAACCATTTCCTACATAACGCAATTAAAAAAGTAGAGCTCACCCAGCTATATGCCAAAGTCTTCAACATTCTTCGAGAAACAAAATTCATGTATCTAGCAGTCCACTAAATCCGACAACAAATTTGAAAATTAAAAGAAAGACAAATTGAGATGCAACCAAACAATTATTTTTCCATTCACATTTCATTACCATTAGTACTTCCCAAAACATCAATATATGAGAAGAGAATGGAACAAAAACCGACCAAAATCTGCACGTGTAAGACTACTACTATTTAACTACAGACACTATTCACTTTTTAGGTTCATCATCCCGTTACAACATAGTGCCGAGTGCAATAAAGTTCATTCCTTAGAGGACTTGTTGATGACTGACTTGTGAATGTTAGGGGTCACACCACCACCAGGTATTGTTCCTTTGATGAGGGTATCAATTCTTTATCACCACGTCTGTTGAAATGCAAATGCCTAGGGTGATCGTTTCACCTTAAAATCCTTGCTAGAATTACCAACCAATTCCAACACTTGAAATCGAATACTCTAGAATAGGCTGCGGAATACACAACCACTCTTGCACCAACTCTTCCACTAGGCAAACCCTTGACTTGAGGAGAGGGTGGATCGACTCCACTAGAAGGAGCGCAAGTATATGCATAAGAAGGTTAGAAAGTTCCACCATGACAGTAATGTTGCATTAGCTATGCCTATATAGTAAGTCCAAAGAAAATAATATAAGCTTATATAGTTGCTATGCCTAGTTATGACAGATAAGTTCTACCATGACTGTACTGTTGCAGTAAATTATAATTTGTATTTCTCAATTTACTTGTCACACTTTTTTTGAGGAAAACATCGTTAAAAGCATTTTCTAGACATATAACTTTTAATCTCTATGTCTAACATTATTAGTCTTTCCAATGAATAGAATTTCACACTGATTATCTGAAAGTGGAATTAAATTAAATGCTCCACTCGAAGCTAAGCTCAATAATACAAGAGTAAAGAAGCACTTACTTCTGCTCCCAACAAGTAAGCATGCACTGCAGAGTGCCCAAAGGGGTCAATTTTCCAACCCCCGTTTCTGCAACAAGAAAGTATAAAAATGTCTTAATAAAGATTTAATAATTACAAAAATCCATAAAAATCAGTCTCTCTAAAGTTTGAAGTGATGAAATTTATGCATGTGGTGCAATTGAAGATCACTAGTCAATGGTGACTTACTTCTTAGGACATTAATCTTGATTATTATCTATAACAGTTAGTGATACGGTATAAAAGTGAGGGGCAATTAATACTCCAACTTACATCAACTCTAGGTGACTCGAGCTAACTAGTTTGCTTGACCACACTTTGGATTTCTTTACTCTGGTCTCTCTACCAATTTGGAAAAAGGCCTGTACCAATCAAGCAAACAGTGGTCATATACATAACAACAATGATAGGGGTGTTTTTAACTAACAGATGGAAAGAACTGAAGATGACGTCACTATGCCAGTTCCTGGATACTTTTAGGAACCAATAAATTAGACAAATATAAAATACAATTCCTAATGCCATCAATCCAAAAAACTGCACAACTGGACTACGTTCATGGCCACCCTCCGTATTTTTGTCCTTGAGCTAGAGCTTTCACCATCGCATCAAGCAATAGCCCAAAATTTTTAAGAATATATATGTTGAATACTATTTCAGCAGCATTCTTATAAATAATGGTTGCAAAAGTAACCTCCAACTTCTAATTCTTTTTATATGGCATACTTCAAGTCTTCTAATGATGAATTGAAAAAACAAACTTCATTCTAGTTGAAATTCGTAGTAATTGATATCAAAATTCACTATCAAATATTAATTGAAAATGCCCTTAATGGTGTATATATTTAATTATAACTGTCAAAATTCAGGCCTCCATAGCTCATTCGGTGCTATGTGGATTAAAAAAATTTCATAACTTGATGTAATTGAAGTATCAGCATACCCAGATAAGAGAAAGAGCAAAAAACTTGCACATTCAACATAAATGAATTCTGATTCTTGTCGACCAACAATGCGGGCACCAAAGAGTCCAATACATTTTGCACACATGCTCCCTACACTCCCCAGTCCAGAAATCAAACACCGCTTCCACAATAATCCTTAAAAAATTGAACTCAAAAATATACATATAAGCATATGGAGGGAGTAATACCTGAATAGAATTGGAGAGTGAGAATCGGAGAAAATGGAGGAGAGAAGAGCAGAGAATCGGAGTAAAAGGAACCGTGTTTGGGAGGAGAAAAGAGTAGAGCCTTATACACGATTGATTTGGGAGGATGAAATCCTTATGCAACTAGGGAAGAGATGAGAGGAGATGCACGATTGGGGAGGAGAGGGAGAGAAGCCGTGTTTTTTTAAAACAAATCTCCAAAACGACGTCATATTGGAGACTGTGTAAAAATAAATTATGCACGGCTGTGCATACCCATTTTCCCCATATATATATATATATATATATATATATATATATATATATCTTATTCGAACCTTCTCATGCCTTAAGAATTTTATTTACTAAATTCTTATTTTAATATTTTCTAAAAATTCAGGTTCTTATATTCTCTCTCCCTTATAAGGATTTCATCCTCGGAATCACCGAAACCTCCTCTACTCGGTGTTATTCTTAATATTACATATTCTTTTGAATAATTTTATCCATTCTCTTTTCGAAAATTTTATTATAACTTGCTCACTTGCATTCTACCACTTTTCCTTTCTAAGGAACATGCTACTAATTACTACATTCATCCTTCAGAAGAATAAGAATCTTTCACGATTTTTCAATAATCGGGAAGTAGTATGAATAATCTTGGATTCTAAATTATGTTGAGGGGTCACAAAACCATGAACTCTTCCCTAGGTTTACAAATGCTTCAACAAAATCCTTCACACTGCAAACCAGAGTGTTTATCAATCACAAGACTGAAAACACCATCCAAGCGTACACTAGGTGGCCGACATATTGTACCACTATGTTGGGCCGCAACGTAGTGTGTTGTAACGACTATATGCGTTACGTTCGGAACCATTGTCCCCAAAAACATGTCCCCTTATAGGGTTGTTCACCTCAACTTTTCAACATCTGAATCCACACCAGAGAAATCTGGTTTGGCATAAATACTCAAGAATGCTTGAATTCCATAAATATTTTTCAACATCTGTCTAGCCGAATCAAATACCTTAGACTTTTAACAACTCAGATATCAATCAAAAAATTTAGCCAAATTAATTGACCTTCTTCATAATTTAAAAGAAAATCAAAAATTCTTTTATGACGTCATGATATCGTACCAAATTAATAGTACGTTGAGGTTTCTGCCATCATGTGACTTTGTCATATTACATCATACCATAGTGGGCTATGATCTTTCGATCACAACCAACACTAGGTTCGACTGCATTGATGACTCCATCATTTACCATTTTTGACACCATATCAAATGATGCACATGGTCAGAAATATGTTTTGAAAATTTTCAAATCATTTTTGTCATAGCCGAAACAATTAGCATAAATATATGAATAACGGTGTTGTTTTTAAACATCATTGGTTCAATCACATGATCCGATGCTTTTCAAGAAAATAGAAGCGCAAACATCAGCACAAAGTCAATAAATTTTTGAAAATCTAGTAGAGCTAGAAGAGTTAGAAAATCCATGTTTCTCCATCAACTTTAATCTTTACTCCATTGTTTCATTATATCAATCTATAACACCATCAAAGCTTACTATACCAAAATTTCTTAATTCTTACCTCAAAAGTTTTCTATACCCAGTATAGTTCATCAAACTTACCACACTTTGGAAGTTCAGGAACTTGCCATAATAATATGAGTTTAAGAACTTATCTTAGTCAAACCATAGGCGTCCATTCACTGAGGGGTTCAAAAACATGCATACTACTATAGTCATAAACATACCATAAGCATAAGTTTTATGAACTCGCACTTAATCTTAATATTTTCTAACTTAATCTTAATAGTTTCTAACTATCAAATATAAATATGAGAAAAGAATCACCTTTCCGCCATATGTACATTGATAGCGCGACACTAACATTCCAATGGTTATCAGTGTAATAAATTGAGTACAAGCACAAACCTTCGCCCATGCAAAGGTTTGTACAACTCAGTCATCACCTGAGTCCTCAATTGAAATCCCAACTAACTCTATCTTACTCTCAACTTTCACTTTGCCTGATATGAATTCTTCGTATCTTATCATGTACAACTCATCATGAGTTCATCTCGTACCATTTCATAGTACATTATCTTATAGCATCAAGATATAGCTACTTAGTTGTTACAGACTATTTATCATTTCATACCTCATTCCAATCACGTCGTGATCATCGGTTCACCTTAGGGTTCTTTTCCATTATCAACTAAACTCAATTCGAGTTCTTATCTTTGTCATCTTCATCTTATAGACATCATCTTAGCATTTTTATTACCAGTGTTGGGAAACTCCTGAATTCTCATTCTCTTATATACTTCAAGATTCTAATTTGAATCTTCACTTATATATATCTATATATTTAAATCTTTATCTTTCTCTCTCTCTCAGGATATAGCCTAACGTACTCTTACATAAAGTTTATAACCTACAGCTTTGATACCAACCTGTGACACCCCCAAATTCGGTTCCCTTCGAACCTCGGATCCGGTCTGCCACACGATACTACTATCGTCAAACTATTTATATCTTTATTCATAACTTAATGAATATAACTTTTCTAATTACAATTATGAATATAAATTCTTTTTATTTCCAGGATCTGTATAATGACCCCAAACTTTTATAAGTTTCTAATCTTGGTCATTTACTATTCCTATCTTATATCATATTCGATATTATAAAAATATGCGGAATAATTTAAACTTTTTCAATCTCCTTAAAAATAACTCTTTTATTGATATCTTAACTTGAATCAATTTATTTTATGATTCATTCTATTCGAATTTGTGTATAAATCTTTACATCTCGACTCAAATTCCTCTATGTATCTCATAGTACAACTTAACATGTATTACACATCGTAAACTACTATCATGTACATCTCCTAGAACTTAAACATGGTTCAAGGGCATATATTTAAATAAATCAATCAATCTCATTCGAAGTTATTGAACTTTATCTATCAAGTAGCACGTAATCTTTATCGTGAGTCCTTAACTTGCAAAAGTGATTATTTACAAGGGTGAGCTCGACAGCACAACAATTCTAACAGTTTTCATGCATCACATAACATATAATAACATACTCATTTTATGCATTCATAATCAATAAATATTTACTACGCATGTTGTTGGGCCCGGCACACAACGCACAAATGAAATTAAAATTTTAAAGCAATTTCAAAACCCTAAAACAGATCCATGCGAAAATCAATTAATTCGAGGGTTTAGAGATTATACGAGATATAAACAAAAAAGCGAGAATCAAACCGATCAAGGCCTCGAATCTCCAACGCAATACAAACCGATTAAGCCTCTCACGGCAGCATCCACCTAACGCCGCATACGAACCGTCGAACGATTCTCGCAATAAGAAGGACTTGCGGTACTAGCCACCAAAAGGAATGGATTTTACGGCTGTTTTCTCTCTAGTCTCTCTCTAAGAGCGGCTAGGGTTTTCAATTATGATATCTTACCCTAAGTAGTACGCTATATATCATATATATAGTAGTTAAAAGGAATTAATCAAATCAAAACCTAATTTTATAAAATCCGAATTTATATATATATAAATTTTTCTAATTTTTCATGAATTAAATAAATAAATACCTTTTATATTCCAAAAATATTAAATATTTATGAAATATACTCCAAACTATTTTTTGGATTTTAAAATAAATTTTAGAATTTATTAAGTATTTTTAATAATTAAAATCTAATTTTTCTAATTTTTAAATCATTTTCGAAATTACGAAATTAAAATAAATAAAATCAGTCACTAAAGGCTTTAGCGACGAAATCATCAGCCTTAGGTGTTCTTGAGCCTCAAGAACACTGACAAGGCAGTTTCAAGGTGCCTAGTTTGACCATTAATAATTCTCAATCCATTACGTTTCTGGGCAATCTAATACTTGGTTCTTGTAGTACTCATGTAATACTACACTTACCAACCAACATCATGACTAAACAACATCGGATCTAAGAGTTATTAGCCATCAAAAATTCGACAATCTTTGTTCTTCAAGTGAAGAGCGAACGATGAGATCTCTCTACTTTGGGTCCTTATAACTTGTAATCATGTATTGTTTAATGTGATATATAAGTTTCGATTGTAGACTACATGTAGGAATACTGATCTATTACTTAACACTATCATAAAAACAAGAAATCAAGCGACTAAAAGTAAGGTCAAACCTTGTCGGAAAAATCAACACTTAGAAAATTACGAAATTTTGCTTGAAATTTTTCCTCAAATCTTAAGTCAACCCACTTTGACCTTAAATAACTTTTGATCCACAACAAATATGGACTGATTCTTTTGGAGATTAAAGACCACATACGAGAACACATATCAACTTTCATAACATGAAAGCTCCAAACATCTTGAGATCTACAAGGCTGGGACATTTGCTAAAAAAATATTTTCTGGACACTTAGAACTTTTTCTGGGTTTTCCAGAATCAGTTTCATGATCGGTCAATGCACTTTGACCATCAATAACTTTTGATCCACAATAAATATGGACCTTATTCTTTTTGGAGCATAAAGACAACATATCAGGCTACACATAACAACTTTTAAACAACAAAACTCATGATCGAGCAAATATTTATGGCCTCTGAGATTTGGTGAAAAATAACAGAATTCGATTTTTCCAACTTGCTTAAATCTTCAAATTCGTACACTTTGATGTTATGGATTCATGATTTAACAACCCAGATCATCAATTAACACCCTATTACACAACTTTAAATAATCAATTACAAAAATTAACATGAGATCAAAGGATTTCAAAAATTTAGGGTTTTAATACCTTTTAGCTTTGATTTTTGATTTTGATCTTTGTTTCTTGATCTTGTCTTGCAGACATTGATATTAGCTTATCTCCTCACTCTCTCACACTCTGTAATTCGGATTTTTAGAGAGAGAAGGGTTTAGGAGAAATGAAAAATTAAAGTAGCTCATTTCTCTCTCTTTAATCATGTAATTAATTAATCTAGATGCATTGGATGCTCACAATGGCTGATAATTTATGGTGTAATAGCATAGTAGCATGAGGGAATTCTAGAAGGTGGTGGTTGGCTAGCTTTTGCAAAGATTCTAGCAACAATGCTACCAATAATACACTAAAATGGACAAAAAGGGTATTTTGGTAATTTCCCATATAATTTCAAGGGCAATCTTGTACAAGGCAATTAAATGAAATATTTAATCACTAGATTTTAATTCTTACCATTTACCAATTAATTTCTATCCTTTGGTAAATTAAAACACTTATATAATAACATCAAAATTAAACCCTAATTTAAAATTAGGGTTTTCGATTGAAAATTTAGGGTTCTATAATTATCCGTGTGTTATTACTAACACGGTCATTACTGATTTCTAACTTCAACCGACAAGGTTATAATAATTAGGGTTTGTCCTAATTATCGCGTAAAAATAGTAATTAGGGTTTATTCTAATTACAGACATCCTTATACACAAATAACTTCATATACACAAATCACTACTCGACCATATCTCATAATCGAGCTTAATAATTAGGGTTTCACAAAGACAAGATTACTATGCTATAACCTAATTGACCGTAATTGCTCAACATTATCTGTCACACATATACACAAGTATATACTTATGGTAATTTAAAATCATAATATCAATAATATTATATTGTTATTCTTATCTCTTAATCACAATCCCAATTTGTGGTTTGGATTCCATATCGACTTATTCTTCGTTCAATAGACAAGTTAAAATAATTAACTTAAATATTCTGACAATTCATATAATAAAATATTTATTATATAATTCTAATTGTCACTTCATATATTATTTCTAATCACGTTTTCATGGAAGATAATTAATAAAAACATTTCGGCTTACAGAAATTAATTACCATAACAATATAATTTGTGGTAATTAATTATTCCAAAATTATTTCTAATTTTTCAAGTAATAAATATATTCGTATTTATCGTTCACTTTACTTGACACTTAGTCTCGTCATTAAAAAAAAAAATTATACGCAAAATTTCTTATTTATTTTATATAGAAATTCTCGGGTTATTACAATTCACCTCCTCGATCGGATCGAAGGGCTTTTATGCTTTTGCCAAATTGGTTTTGAACTTCATTCTTGAATTCCTTGAACTTTTCAAAGGATTCGGATTTGTGTCTCATAAGATACACATATCCATATCTACTAAAGTCATCGATAAATGTAATGAAGTAATAAAACCTACCTCTTGCTAATCGAACTCATGGGTCCACATACATCACTATGTATAAGTCCCAATACATCGCTAGCTTAGATTCAATCGTGTCCAATGAAAGGGGCTTTAGTCATCTTGCCTAATAAACAAGACTCGCATTTCTCATATGATTCAAAATCAAATGAATCCAAGAACCCATCTTTATGGAGTTTGGATATGCGTTTCTCATTTATATGGCCTAAACGACAATGCAAGAGATATGTCGGATTTGAATCATTTGATTTAAATCATTTTGTATTTATGTTATAGATAGGCATTTCTAAATCAAGAATATAGAGACCGTTAAACAATTGTGTAACACCATAACAAATATCATTTAAGTAAAACAAACAACGATTGTTCTTTATTATAAATGAAAACCTTTCTTGTCCAAACAAGAAAGCGAAATAATGTTTTTGCTTATAGCAGTACAAAATAACAATCTTCTAATTCTAAAACTAGCCCGGTGGGCAAAGATAAATGATAAGTTCCTACGGCCAATGCAAAGAACTTTTGCTCTATTTCCAACTCGTAGGTCAACCTCTCCTTTCGCTTAAAGTTCTACTCCTTCTGAGTCCTGCACATTAACACAAATGTGAGAACCACATCCAAAGATCCAATACCCATGATGTAGAAGTAGATAAGTTGACTTCTATAACATATATACCCTAATCGAAAGTCGTACTTCCTTTTCTTTTCTTCACTTCTTCCGGATAAGCATGACAATTCCTTTTTCAAAGGTCCGTGTTTTCCACGTATGACATTCACCTTCTTTAGCCACCCCACCTTTAGGTTTTAAAGCTTTGTTTGGTTTTGGAATTGGATTTGGCAAAAGATTTAGATCCTATCTTCTTCTTGCCTTTCCAATTTCCCTTAGCATTCCTTTTGCACCATCATTATGGGGCGGGTCTGCTTTTTCATGTTGTTCTCGGCGCTTCTTAACATGCTCAACAACTTCGATGAGGGGGTTTCTCAATTTCATTCATAAGATAGTTCATAACAAATTGAGAGTAGTCATTGCTTCAAAGATTGCAAAACAAGGTCGGTTTGGGCTTCCTGGAGTGATTGGAAAACCCAACCTATCAAGGTACTCAATATACCCAATCATTTTCAGAGACATGTGGACCAACCGGATCACGTTCACCCATTTTGCGATGATACAACGCCTTGCTTGTATCATACCTCTCTGTCGAGCATGCCCTTCGAACAATTTCTTGAGATGCTCGATCATCTCATAAGCATCCATTAACTCATGTTTATTCAAAGCTCGGCGTTAGTTCATGGTTGCTAGCATGACACAACTCACATCCGAGCATCATCTTGATGCTTCTTGTAAGCATTGTGCTCTCGCACGTGGTGCGATGATGTACCTTGTCTTTGCGAGAATGGGCCCATCAAGGACATATAGCTTACGCTCTTGTTTGAGGACAATCCTCAAGTTCCTATGCCACCAAGGAAATTAATTCCACTTAGCTTTGTCCTTTTCAAGGACCGATCGTAATGAAAGACTATTTGTGTTGTTGTTGTTTGCCATTTGATATCTACAATTTATAAGTGCAACAATAATAAGTCAAATTACAGAGTTGATATTATATAATTGATAATAGTACATTCAAAATATACCTCCCACTATTTTATTCAAATTAATAGCCCTCACCATTAATTCGGAAAACATTTTCTATTAAATCTTTCTAGTGAGCCAAGATCCATATTTCATTATGCCTTAAGTTAGCTTTGGCTATTCTCTCAAAACATAATTATTTAGGTAGACAAACCTTTGTCAATTATATCATATATAACTCCTGGATAGTTTGGTAAACAACATTTGTTTCTAGTCCATCTAATGGTACTAACCAAACTCTATGCCTCTAAGTCCACAATCCTATTGAGATAACTTAGTTAAGTCGGGCCCAATGATTTTAATAGTCACAATTATCCTATCGCATCTTACCTAGATAAATAGGGTACTTTGCTTTGGCAAACCTACATCTATTGATCAAGGTCTTGATGAGTGTTATTCATTGGAAGGCATCTGATTTAGACTTAATAATTTAATGAGGGATTTTATTAATTTAGATCTCACCAATTTTAATCTTGTTAAGCATGCACATTATTAATCATATCATATCACATACAAGCATAAATAAAGTGCAAAATTAAATGTGTCACGATTATGGCCCAATCCATCGTCAATCTTTTCAAGCTAATGAAAGATTGAAGGTCAATCTAAGGTGGTAAAAGATCTTAAAATAAATAACTTCCTTGGATCTTCCTCTAGCATCGCCTCCTCTCCATCATCATCTTTCCATTGTGTTCTCCATCTTGACATCTTCATCAATTACGATTATTACATGACATAAAGAAACCTCGAGTTACATTCGAGGGGATTTAGATGAGAAGAGAATATTACATTAGAATTTATAGAAAGGCACTGACATACAATCGTATTTCAAAACCAAAACCACTAACCTATGGGTCAAAAGGCCATAATCATGCACCATGCATATCACAATAAGCACATAACAATTTATATATAATTAAAGAAAACTATATATAAAATATAGGGGACACGACCATCGCGATGCGCTTCTGACGGGGGTCCAAGGGGGTCTCTCCCGTGGCGGTGGTCCGGTGGCCAGGTCTCGAACTACATTACAGATTGCGATTTTTTTCCATACGAATCTCCTAAAGCAGTTTGAGAATCATACATTTTAATCCACCAAAACACCCATAATAACAAATCATATATGTCCGGCCTGATTTAATCATATTAAAACGAATAACAAGACACCAAATTTATCATATATTTCCGGTTTGATTTAATCATATTAAAACGAATAACAGTACACCCAGAATTTATCATATATTTCCAGTTTCGATTAATCATATTAAAATGATTCTTCATGCTTCTAATCCGATTAGAATAGTTATATTGTTATTCCACCGATTAAAGATACGATTAACAGTATCATCATATATATTACCGAATACATTCAACTAATATCATATATTCAATTTTATATCGGTAAACATGCATCATCATATATCATATATATCGAATACAATTAAAACACGTAATCTGAATTAATCTTTTCGCAAGTAGCTCGATACCACTTTGTTGGGCTTTAAGATTTAAACGCACAAATGAAATTAAAATTTTAAAGCAATTTTCAAACCCTAAAAGCAGATCCATGCGAAAATCAATTAATTCAGAGGGTTTAGAGATTATACGGATATAAACAAAAAACGAGAATCAAACCGATCAAGCGCCTCGAATCTCCAACGCAATACAAACCGATTAACGCCTCTACTAGATTCATCCACCACGAGCAGCCGCATGCGAATCGTCGAACGATTCGCAATAAGAAGGACTTCGCGTACTAGCCACCAAAAGGAATGGATTTTCTCGAACTGCTTTTCTCTCTAGTCTCTCTCTAGAAGCGGCTAGGGGTTTTCAATTATGATATCTTACCCTAAGTAGTCGCTATATCATCATATATATAGTAGTTAAAAGGAATTAATCAAATCAAAACCTAATTTTATAAAATCCTAATTTATATATATATCTCTTAATTAAGTCTTACTTAATTAATATACATATATACAAATTATCCTTTTAATTTAAATTAAATGATTTAAATACTATTAATCATATTAATATATTTAAATCCTTAAAATTTAAATTAATTCCCTTTAAATAACGTTCTATGTGTGACCTATAGGTTATTATTACGTTGGCAATAATTTTAAAATCATATTATAAAATTATAAACAATGAGCTGGCATCTAGTAATGCATCACTTTGCTACCCAAGTAATAATAAGATCGATGATTCGATGCAACCTTTTCACGACCAATGTTTCAATGTAATTTAATCCTTTTAACCTTAATATCCTAGATTAAACTCGAGTCATGGAATGTGTCATACTCTTCATAATTTAATCGAGTTTTCTTGATCAATGAGTAGACTATATGAAACAAATCACTATTTGAGCATGGCCATGCATTTCATAGTCCTACTCAATCAAGAGGCCTATGGATATCACCCATAATATATAGGATGGTTAAATTCCATCTAGATCACTCATATTTCTCACACGATTAATGATGAACCCAATAATCACCTTTATAGTCCACCCTATTAAAGGTGACATTTGATGATATCAAAGTACATAAATTCTCGTAGTAATATAGCGATTTCGTCGGAGGACCATTACATCATTGTCACTATGAGAATTGCTAACGACACTTCGCATAATGCTCCATATAGAATTCTCATGGTGGAGTCCATCCCGAAGACATCGTTCTCTAACATGTACCTATGCATTGACTTAATATCTCATATATTTATGACCAATGAGATTTGGTCATCAAATCGATCCACATACTAGTCTCCATGCATCATTGTTGTCCCATCAACAATGATACTTTCGACTAGGGACATTTAAGAACAACGATACTAATGGTAATATATAATCTCATGTTCAAGTCACATACTTGAAACTATATAATTTGTATCACTATTCTAAGGAATTTTATTATGTTAACAATTATATTACGCAGTAAATAAAACCATAATAAAATCATATATTTATTCAATCAAATATAATATCAAAACGTTAAGCAATTATATCAAATAATTGGCCTCTAGGGCATAAACTCTAACACATGTTACTTCTCACATAACAGACATAGATATTTACTTCACAAGCATGTCATCAAAGATCAACTTTCAATTTCATACGTATATCATATGCATTTCTTATATATACATCAACATTCTCATAGCATAATATAGCTCAACTAACAGCTATAAAATTCATATATCAAATAGGAACTGAAAGACTTGTTTGATTCGTAGTTTATCAACTACGACTTAACTACTTAAAGCTTATCTGCACTGCATATATTCCTACACAGTTATATAATCATGGATTCTTATCCATCAGTCATACATTTCATATTCTCTTAATATAATAAAACCTTCATTTCGCTTTCTCATTATACTCTTAGAATAGCTAGGTATGTATAGGTATACTTAACCATCCGCACTTGACATCAACATTCATATACATTTATCATACACTTGACTCGCTATGTGTTCGACACATATTTAAAGTTTATAGATACGTGATCTACGTCGTTCATATTCAAACTACTTAGTTCCATAATGATTTATTTCAATCAATAAAGCTTAACAACTTTCTTTAACAAGATTTGATGTTATAAGCTTTTAAACCATATATTGGTACTAATAAGCCTCTACTAGTATTGTGACGCCCCCAAAATTCAATTACTTGAAACCCGAACTCGGTGCTTCACGATACCATTTCTATGAACATAATAATACTAATAATAATAACAATAATATATATACCAAACTTAATTTATATATCAGAGTCTAAATCGCCAGGTACGCGACCTTTAAACATTCATTACATGATAATGAAGAGTCGGCGTCTAATCCACTCGCACCACTACCTCTGGTCGGTGGGTGATGACGAGATCTCGCAACAGGGACTATAGTGTAGGCTGGGACACGGGGAATGCCCACAACTCTACCCTTCTCCGCCCCCCATATAGCCTGCAGCCATTCCTCCATCTCCTCATTGTCACGCTCAGCATCATCCACTGGAGTGTCATCTCTCTGGCTGCTCCAGACCACATAAAGGTCCTCGAACCGTGTCTGAAAAAACACAGAAATAGGTGAAAAGCAAGTATTACACAAAAAAATACAAAAGAATTTCAAAGCCATCAAATACATATTAAATAAAATAATTAAATTACTTACCGCAATGTGCTCTGCCTCAGGTGAGATATAACCACCGTCTCCTTTCTTCTGGTGAGAGTGCCAGCAAAACTCGAGGTGGGAAGGTCGGTGCTTTAGACTCACCTCGAGTCTCTCCTTGTAGAGGTCGTACAACTGACTCCCAGTGCAGCGTGGGAAACGAATCTGCTGTCGGACAGCTGTACGCTGTGCCGACATCTTCTTAACCGCCTTTGTAAAGTCCCCGAATCCAGGTACTTGAAACCTGAATTCAGTGCTTCACGATACCATATCTATGAGAGGAATAATACTAATAATAATAACAATAATTGTAACTCCCCCAAATTCGGTCTATTCTCACACCCGGATTCCGTACGTCACGAGTACATCATTCATCCAACATACATCATTATATACTAAAAAATAACGACATACACTCTCAAATCCCAGGTTCTGGAAACCGTATAACCTTTTTCATTACAAATATTAATAAATATATTATTCATTTCATCTTACAAGAGTGACTTTATCCGCCACCAAGGATACATAACAGTTCATTAAACTAGTCTATAATTCAATTTCATCTTTTTATATTACAAGTCTTCACTTGATCTTCTCGCTCATTCACCTTCTGAATGGTACTTCATCTGGATATTGTCAGCTTGATCTTTACGGGATCTTTAAGTTCTTCTAACCTTATTCACTGAAAATTGTTTTTCATTTAAAGGAAGTGTGAGCATCAATTACCCAGCAAGTCATAACAGTTGAACAAACAACTTCAGAATTAAAACATTTCTTTAGAACTTTTATAACCGAACAAAGGTTATGAAGCAGTTGAATAATAAGAATAGTCTCGATTCCTATCATATTAAAACATCAGTCATTTTCACTTTGAAATACTTTCATTCTTCTACCTTTTTCATACACATCCTATCTGGCTAGAATCATTAGCACAGACAGACTTAACAATAACGGTTCATGTATAAACAGAACATACTTGTATTGAACAGCTCAATCACAGAACAATGCATATCATAGAAACATCGAAGTGTTCAAATTGTGGCTTAAGGCCTCATACGTTCTACCACATTGTACAAATATCGCATATTCGCATGTCGAAGTCAGGATTTTTGGATGTCCCTTTCCGTTACTTGTTCTTTGGTGTTCTCATTTTAGGTGAGATTTGTTTGAAAAAAACAAGTGAAAAAGGTCCGACATGTATAATGTCGACGATGGGACTGTTAAGAGTCGTCAGTTGGTTTTTTAAATGGTTGTACCAACACAACCGAGAAAAGGCACATTGACCCAGTGATGTGACACTGATATACGGGTCGGCGAAACCGAGATTCATTTAGGTTCCGGGGACTTGGTTATGCGGGGGGAAGGTTTTAGGCATCCCCCGACATCCGTGTTACCACGGTGACTGCCTCTTTTCAAGAAACTATTATTTGAGTGTGTGTATGTGTGTGTGTGTGTGGGTCAATGTGTCATTATATATGAAAGTTGTGCGAGGCCTCTTTCGAACCTATATACACAGAGTTTGAATTTATGTAAAAATTCAGCTTTTAGCAAGATATGGCAATGATGTTTTATAAAGAGGTTTTCAAACCTATTCAAGCTAAATAGAATTAAGACCTTTTACACTCCCATTTTATTAAGTGAGCTTTGGATTGATTTTATTTGGATTTAATCGCGAAGCATCCGTGCGAAAATAATATATATAAAAAAAATAATGCCGACTTCCTCGTGGGTATGGAAACCATCTCGAGGAAATATGTGAGACATCGCAGAATAATTTACAAAATTCTTACAATTTGAAAATGTCCATCATCAAACCGAATCTAGATCCAATGAGATGAATCTGTGATCACATGATTCCTAAAGCATGCAATCATCTGCAATTTGTATAAAAGCAATAAGCGTATATATATATAAAAGCGGTAAATATATATATATATATATACTGAGCGTGATCACCAACCACGAAGCACCTCCATGGGGATCAAAATATAAATAAAGCTATAGATATGATTAACCGCCACGAAGGAAACTCGGTAGGGGACGTAATGTAAATAAAGCTATAATGCATTAATCGCCATGAAGTAAACTCCAGGCAGGATGAAATGTAAAGATATATGTATATATATATACATATATATATATAAGAAAACAATAAACGCACCGGATGTAAAATCCAAGCTCATCGAACACGGTTAAACCACAGTTCATATATATAAGTATATATATAAAAGCGAGTAAACGCACTGCATCAAGTTCAGGCTCATCGAACAAAGTCCGACACACAATTGATATATATAAGTATATATATATATAAGTGAATAAATGCACTGCATCAAAGTCTAGGCTCATCGAACAAAGTCCGGCTGAGATAATTAATATATATAAGTATATATATATATATATATATATATATATATATATATATATATATATATATATATAAAGCGATGAACGCCTCGAATAATCAAGTTCAGGCTCAATCGAGGCATAACTCGATAATGTTAGTCAATATATATATAAATATATATATATATATATATATATATATATATATATATATATATATATACTGATGGAAGGAAACCACAGATGAAGTCCTGCAAAAAGCAAGCAACACGACTCTCAACGTGTAGAAAGGTATGTGCAAAGATGAAGAGAAAGACTCTAAAGTGTGTGAGAAGGCTTACAGCTGACTGATAAAAGGGCTTCTATATCTTTAGAGTGGGTAAACACTAGGCTTTTATGGGTACAAAAGAGGCTATATATGAGATCACATGTGTTTAAAAGTGGGAAAATACACTGTATGGCGAGTGCAGAGCAAAATGTGAAGGGTTTCCCCGTCTTTTTTCTCTTAAAAATCAGCACCCCAAGCCTCTTATTTATAGGCAAAAAGTGTCGCAGGTGTACCTGCGGCTCAATCACCATAGGTGTACCCAGAGCAGGTCTGGGGTCGGCCCTTGCTTACAGCCTTGCCCGGGTCGTCTTGAAGTATGTGTACTCAGGCACTGTAATGTCCACTTGGATTTTGAGAAGTGCAATTCGGGCATCCGTTTTGAGGTATTCAGGACCTATTTCGGACTGCCGTTGTCGAGATTTGTACGATGGCATGTGATTAGAGTTTGTATGAAGTCTTTGAAGATGGGACGATGCCCTCCGGTCTTCATGCTTCAACTTTCATCCGTTACCACGCACAATAGTCACTCGGGATTGGTTAGCCTTGTGGGACATTGTTGCTTAGAGACGAGATGTGGCATCGTGTTAGACGAGATGGCAATGTTGTCCCTCACCGGTGTTACTGCCGGATTGGGCCGATAAGCAGACGTTGCTCAGACTTCGCTGAGATTGGACTGCTGCATTTGTTGAAGATCCTCATTGTCATCTTTGAGATGTGTCTGTCTTCCCGATGTGATTGCCGTGTTGTCACAGTGTATTTCGTTGTGAGTGCCGAGATTGAAGCTGATGGCATTTGAAACAAGCATTTTCGTGTTTATCTCTGAAACTGCATTCCTTGGGGTTATCACCAAGGTTGGTGGCTATTCCCATGGTTGGGACTGAGACTGGATACCTCGGGGTTATCTCCGAGATTAATCAGTCTTCTCCGGTGTGTGTTCCGGTATTGTATCTGCAGGTCTCGGGGTTAAATCCGAGGTTGAAACTGTTACTCCCAGATTGTGATCCGGGGTTAATGCTGAACTTCCGGTAGTATCGGGTGTGGATTTAGATTGTCTTTCAGGATTCTCTCTTAAAAGACAAATCTATCCTCCTGTAATGTTAGTAACAATGAAGATGTAAAAAATTTCGAGTGTCTCACAGATGCCCTCTTTATCATACTCATGCATGGTGATGCATGGGTAGGATAAAGAATCCTAGACACTTGAAACGCAACAAGATAAACATGGGGCTAAGGGTAGCAACATGATGCAAATGTATGATGCATGTGTACGGGGTTGTGGCCCAACATGCTGGGGATGATTGCTCGTTCCCTATTGCTTTAACTGGGGATTGGCAATCTTGACCGGCGGAACCGATGTGTGCCCTAATCATTAGGATATTGGTGTTGGAGTTATCATCAAATTCCTGTGTTCTTGATAACGACTTGATGCTGAAGGGGTATCTCTTATGTGTAAGAGATATGTGGGGATAAAGCTTGATCTATTTGAGGATGTGTATAACATATTTCATCATCTATCCTCTTGGATAATGTTGACCTCTCCTGGTTAGTATCGCCAGAATACGTCATGATTCTGTTGGATTTACTGACAACAACAAATGCTGTCAGGGATGCCTGACCGTCGTTGACTTGTGAACCAACGGCTGAAATATCTTGTGGGATATGCTGTCAAGGTTGCTTGGTCTTTGCTGATGTATGAATCAACGGCTGAAACTCTGTGAGGAGATCGTCAAGGTTGCTTGACATTTGCTGATGTGTATATCAATGGAGCATTGCATTGTGACCCCTGCTGGAGATCCGCTGGGGAATATGAGCATCTGGGTATGAAAACATCGAACAGCTCTATATCTCCGATGAGTTTAAATGCTATCAATTTGAAATAATGTCAAGGTCGCTAACCTTCGTTGATAGAATTGTCAGCGGATGAACGTGTTGTAACCCCCCACCGGGATCTACGTCTAACCCGTCGGGACTCACGTTGTAACCCCCCCGGCCGGATTCATTCACGTTAACGCGTCGGGGATTCACGTTGTAACCCCCGTCGGGGATTCATGTAGGGTAATGACCCGGAGTCGGCGGCATCGGACCTATATAAGGTATTGCCGAATGTGATTTACGACAACTGAGGTCATTGGCAGAGTATACCTTGTGTTCAGGCGACTACCAATGAGTGATGTGTAGATTCAAAGTCTCATCTGAGAAGACCAGGATTGTATGCTATTTTTCTCAATCGCATGGCATTTTTATTCCCGATTTGACCTTTCTAGCCCGTAAGAACTCGATTTCAACTCGAACTGGACCGAGCTGGAGGGGTGGGACCCACATAGAGGAGCCGCAGGTGCACCTGCTATAGCCGTAGGTGGGCCTGCGGCCAGGCGTGGATGATAAATCCCAGCAGGCTTCACTTCACAAGTCACTTTCAACTTGTTTCACTTTAGAAAAACCGCGAGCCACTTCCAGATTTGCTGAGTTCGGGCTACTTTCTGCAAATTCTATCACCGTATAAGTGTTCTACACTATTCTGGTAACGCATGCATGTTTTTTTTTCCAGTTTTTGTCCGTTAGATTGTGAGATATTGAACGAAATGCATCTAAACACATAGTAGTGATTATGTATGCACAAATGACTTAATAAAAAATATTCAACATAGTAAATGTTAGTATTAAGCCATACTGAACATAATGATGTGAAAAAATTTAACTTTTGAGATAGTCAAATTGGCACCTTTTTCTGCTATTTTTTGTCTTATTTGAGGTCCAATGAGCAAAAGGTAGAAAGGCAAGATACTCCTAGCATTGAGGTTGGCCTTATGCATGATGAGTTTGATTTTTAATGCATATATTATGTATATGACTTTGGGGCAGGTGTGCTACTAAATGGCCACCTAGACATGCCTGTGTACATGTGGATAGTCCTATTTTCAAAGGGGACTATGGCGAAATTTTTCCAAATGTTGGCATTGGGTAGTCATGCATTCTAACTCTATTATATATTAAAGTAAATGCATGCATCCATATAGTCATATAATGCATTTTAGAAAGCTCCAGGTAAGGCAATACCACACCCTTTTTGAGGTGATTTGGAGACTTGTTGTCCAGATATTATGTATCCGAATCAGCCGAGCAGTTCTTACAGGACCGCCTCTGGCCTACGGCGGAGGGCTTCTGAAGTGCCTCGTCCACGTTCTGTCAGACAGCCTCGTCGGTTGGTGGAGGCTGTGATTCGTCCTGTCCAGGTAGGGGTTCCAGACATTGAGGACGAGGAAGTGGATATTGAGGATCCTGCTCCTGCTATACATATCCCTCGCATGGAGCTTCCGAGCATCCAGGTGGTGAACCCAGAGTTGCTAGGTGATTTGGGTAGACACCCATCGATGTACTTGCATGCTAACGAGGTATGACGTTAGACTTTATCTTCCTTCTTTCCTATTGATGAGGATTAAAAGGGTCCTGATGTTGATTTGTGCTTCATATGAGTTCCGGTTTTACATGTACCTCGGGAATCGGTTTAGTATCCACTCCATGTACCAAGGCGCTTCATCCCCGATTATAGAAGCGGATAGTGCGTGAGTGGGGATTTGGGGCATTTTCTCTATCATTCCCGTCGTTGTCCACGGGGTTACCTCAGGGCATTGTCTGAGCGATGGTTTCATCAGACTCAGTCACTCCACCTACTGGATTGTGAGGTGATGATGACGCCTATGGATTGACAATTTATCACAGGTATGGAGTTTAGAGGGGAGCCAGTTCCTTGCATGGCGAATATCACCCCTACTGCCGTCCGGTCCTTGTTAGGAGTTTCGGCGGGTGCGCTCAAAGGTAGGACTATCCGTTCAGGTCCTTTGAGCGTAGATGTTATGAGCGGGCTATTGAGTGAGCCCATTCTGGATGATGTCAGGATCAGGGATCGCGTTCTGCGACGATTGTTCCTGATGATCATTCGAGGCTGCTTCATAGCAGATAACTCTTCCGCGGTATCTTTCGCTCTGGTTAGCGCCACACGCGATGTGGACCGTATAGGAGAGTACGATTGGGGCTCTTACACCTTTGCCTATTTCCTTCGGGGCATGCGTCTGTGCTCATAGGATTTGACAGAGGCTTGGTTAGGATTTTACCCGTTTCTGCTGGTGAGTATGTCTCTTGTCTTTTCCTATCACAGGTTAAGAATTTTTACTGATAGCAGATGTTTTGCCATTGTGTTGTCAGTTTTTGGCCTATGAGAGGCTTCCATGTTTGCGTCTTGTGAGTGTGTTAGGCTTAGATACCTATCCACGAGGACGACGATGGCATCATTCTATTTTTCCAGAGGTCCCCATGTCACGAGGGCTTTGCTCATTCATTGTATCGCAAATGGAGTTCTTGACAAAGCGATGCCATCACATGGCTTCCATATTTAGGGGATCATTTGATCATTGGTTTTTAGGATGGACACCCTACTGGAGTAGAGTATTTGATTTCCACCTGGAGATTTCCTCTTTTCACCGATGGAGGCTGGGAGCTCTATTTAGGAGAGCGTGCTATTGGGAGCACCACAGGGGAGATTCGTATACCGATCTTACCTCCTGTTAGGCGTCATTGGCCTGTATCATAGTTACCCGCCATTGATATTCCATTGTTGGGAGTTGACGGTTTTGATTTATCTGAGGGTCCATGTACTTTCGGGGAGATATTCCAAATACTGGTGGCTCCCTCGCACTATTGGTGCCCAGTCCCGTGCCACACAGTTTATGGGGGACATGGTTCCAAGATCTTTGATGATGACGGATTGGGTGGCTTGTGTCCGAGCTCCGACTCATCTAACCCAGATTGATAGCTTGACCCGGCAGTTGGATCGGGCACAAATATTTATTCGGTATTTGGGCAGAGATCCAGTAGAGGCGGAGATATTTGTTCCTTCCAGCTTAGGTGCTGGCCCCTCAGACGACCCATTTGGTTTTGCCGGCGCAGATCCTCCCCATTATAGGCCTGAAATCCCTGTTGATAGAGATCCAGTGACTCAGGAGGAATTACATCAGGTGGACAGGATTGAGGATGTGGACATCGAGACCATTGTCTTCTTCTGATGTGTATTCTCGATATATCTTTTGATAGGCCTCTGTTAGATATTGGGTGGCTGTTCCCCATTCTCGCTATATCTTTAGATAGGCCTCTGTTAGTAGTAGGGCGTTTGTGCCCCATTTTCATGTACTGATAGCTATATAGAGGTGATGTATTAGATGATGATATATTTAGGAATGTATGCACCATTTTTTTCATTCCCTATATCATATTGCCATCCATTATCTGTTATGCATGTATCATGTTATGCATATATATGTATGTCTAGAGATACTCGGTATTGACCCATGGATGGTCTTATCACACGGCCCGCACAGATGTCTTCTTGACGATTAGTCAGTATAGATCATACCCCACCGTCGAATGGTGGTATTGGGTATCTTATTTCGTGTAGTGCGATAGCATGTCACCACCGATAGGGTGATTTATAGATCTGTTATTCTGAGATACCATGACCCTTTTGGCATTTCAGGTTCCTGTAGGATTTGTAGATGGGATGCTAGAGCATTGGCTAGCTGATAGGCAAGTATTTCGCTTTGGCACCCATGAGTTGCCTCCTACTCTAGAGGAGTATGCGCATTTGACGATGATGCCCCTAGACTGACCTTGCGTACACATGGCTTTGGGAGACATGAGTAGACGATTCATGACTCTCACTGGATTGAGGCGCAGAGTGGTGTAGGATGAGCTGACATCTGGCCATGTGATCTCTCGGCGTTTTCTGTGTGACAGATTTGGTGCGGAGGATAGCTACTCACGACATTCAAGGGATTTCACTGTGTTGGAGGATCATTGGCGTTCGGCCAAAGTTGATGTACTGATACTATGTGTACTGTCATACGTATACATGTCGCGGTACATGGATGAGATAGATATAGGCGTTATCACGGCGGTGAGAGCTCTCAGGGAGGGTCGTACCATTGTACCTATGATCGCGGGCGTAGACCTTGCGATCGGCGTCCTCTCCTGCCAGTGCTTCACCCGTCGGGTGTGTTTACGGGGGAGTTCGGTCATCTCAGTATGTGTGGTTTATGTCACACTTGCGACCGGTTGGTACCCTTAGGCAACACACGAGTATTGCTTCTCCCATGAGGTGGCTATGTCAGATTCCTTTCGACCATCGAGTGTATAGATGCTCGATCTTGGTCCGCATTTTTGGCGGATATCGAGATCCATTTATCATATTCTTTGTGCTCGGGGCTTTGCTCACCATACGACTTCATTACTCATGCTCCGGGCATGGATTTCCTCCCTTTAGGCTTGGCTTGGGCGTGACGACTTATCATCCATTGGCGTGATGTCGCAGTTTGACCACCCAGATTTTCATCCTTTCGAGGGGGCGGTGTCAGCCTTCGACTTCTCGATACCTCTCGGTGAGGACCGATCTCGTGTATCGCTTCTTTGGGATCGGCGTGAGCTAGCCGCTTTCCCCCGCCACCATCCGGTTATTCCAGTAAAATACTCCGCATGGATGGAGACGGAGGTTTTATCAGTTGTAACAGTATTTGCAGTACTGGAGATTGAGTTAGATGATGTAGAGCCTATAGAGGACATTAATACTTACATCGAGGAGGATACCGCTATTGGGTTGCCAGCATTTCTTCCGGATTCTCCTAGTACCAGTACTTTTGTGATCCAGCACTCGGCACAGTATTTGGAGCAGAGTTTTCATCTGATGACCTTTGAGAGAGACCAGATTCGATCTATGATGTCGACTGCTCTTGATGTGAGGGATGCCACCCTATTAGAGAGAGACGAGGCATTAGCTCGTAGAGATGTCGCTATTGTTGAGCGGGATGAGGCCAGGTTAGACAGAGACGCAGTGATAGTTGAGCGGGATAGTGCTATATCTGCCCGGGATGTGGCTGTCACAGATTGTACTGCAGCGAGGTCCCTTACCACTGGTATGAACGCAGAGATGAGTGCTTATATCGATGAGCATATGGTCATCATGCAGATGGCTACAGATCTGTTGGGTCGTGTGGATATTCTTATCCAGGAGACTACATCTTTACCTTCTTCTTCTGAGAGGGATGCCATGTTGGTCTTGCTAGCTCGCATGTACCCTGATTCATAGATGATCATGTATTTACCTGCACAGACTAGCTTAGCCATTTTGTCATGTACAATTCACATTGTATATATATCAAACAACATTATATATGATAGGGAAATATATTTTTGGATCACTTCCCTTTTAGATATGCCTTGCTTTTTGCTTGATATTTTGCCTGCTGCTTCAGGGCTTGTGATCTTGATGAATTCTGAATTCTTCCTTGGTGGATGGACATTGAGCTGTCTTTGGATAGTTCAGAATGGATCATCGATCTATGTATATCCCTACCATCTTTGGTGTCTTGGGACTTGTTTCCGAATGGAAATGTGGAGAGGAATGTGGCTTTCCTCTCTTGAGATTGACCGCACCACAGATGGTCGCCAGTACTTCTATTTAGGAGAAGCCTAGTTAATTCCACCTCTTATGGTTTAGTATTGCTGTTCGAGGTATGATCGCGACTTAGATGGTCGTCGAATCTCCTATTTGGGAGGAGTTCAGGTAATTCCATTCCTTTGGTCTGAAGTCAAATGAAATGTAGTGGATTGAAAGAGAATCCCAATACACGCTGGCAATGGTTTGTATTTTGGTAGGGGGTGAGACAGCACCATGAATGGCTGCCTACGTACTCCTATTGAAGAGGAGATCAGGTCTGCGTAGTTCGAACCTGGTGTAAGAGGTTCAACGCTGTATATGGCTAATATGGTGTAGGAATGTTTTTGGTTGTTTTTGCTTTTGTAAGGAGAAGAGGGTAGAAATGTTTTTGTTGTTTTTTTTTATTGCGACCGGGCCATGTAACATGGTTGCCTATGTATTCTTATTGAAGAGGAGATCAGGTCGACGTAGTTCACCCCTCAAGGCGAGAAGAAAAGCGTAATCCCATGTGCAGGTCAGAGTGCGGGGAGGAGAAAGTTTAATCCTAGGTTGAGGATAAACTGCAGGCAGGAGAAGTTTGATCCCATGTATGGGTAGCCAAACTGTGAACGCAAGAGGTTCAATCTGCAGTGGGATGACCTAAGTTGTATGAGCGCAAAGGAGAAAGCCAGGCTACTGGCTTTAAGAGTATGTTTCCGTGAGGGGCAAAGTGTAGCAAGTTGTAGGCGGTAAAGGGTTAAAGAACCAGAATGACTGGTGACCTGATGATGATGCACCACGGTGTTTGTTGGTTAATTTAGACATAATACCGTTTCACGGTGTCTAAGTTGATGAGTTGTAGAAATTCATCGCCGTCCATTTCTTGTAATCTGAGAGCGCCTCCTGTCAATACTTCTTTGACAATAAACAGGCCTTCCCAGTTAGGAGCGAATTTTCCTTTGGCCTGATCTTGATTGCCAAGAATCTTCTTCAGAACCAAGTCACGTTGTTTAAATTATCGTAGTCGAACTTTTTTGTTGTAGGATCTGGCGATCCTTTGCTGGTATAGCTGACCATGTAAGATAGTCGCGGTTTTCCTTTCGTCTATCAGAGACAATTAGTGATACCTATCTTGTACCCATTGGTTTTCATCCAACTGAGCGTCGATCAACACTCTGAGAGATTCCATCTCAACTTCTATGGGGAGCACTGCTTCCATCCCATAGGTTAAAGCGTAGGGGGTTTCCCTAGTTGAAGTACGCATTGTGGTTCGGTAGGCTAACAAAGTAAGAGGCAATAGGTTAGGCCAATCTTTGTGGTTGGCTGACATCTTTTGCATAATCTTCTTGATATTTTTGTTAGCCGCTTTAATAAAGACCGCTCATCTTCTATTTATAGATGACAAAGTTAAGATGTTTGATGTGGAATTTACTGCATAACTCCTCCATCATTTTGTTGTTTAGGTTTTTGGCATTGTCTGACACAATCATCTCTGGTTGTCCATATCGATAAACGACATTATTTCTGATGAAAGCAATGATGACTTCTTTAGTGACCCTGGGGAAGGAGGCTGCTTCTACCCACTTGGTGAAGTAGTCGATCGTGGTGAAGATAAATCGGTGACCATTACTGGTTTTAGGCTCAATGGGCCCAATAACGTCCATTCCCCACATTGAGAAGGGCCAAGGCGAACTCATATTGTGGAGCTCCCGTGGAGGGGCGTGTCTAGTATTCCCATGAATCTGGTACTGATAGCATCTTTTGACGTGGTCATGGCAATCAGCCTTAAGAGATAGCCAATAATGTCCCGTCCTGAGGACTTTCTTGACAAGGAGGGGGCCACACATGTGGGGGCCACAGACTCCGCCATGGATTTCATCCATAAGCCTTTGGGCTTGATCTTTGTCTAGACACCTGAGGAGACCTAGTCCTGTATCTCTTTTGTAGAGCGCATCTCCACTCAAGTAGAACTTCATAGCAAGTCGATGGATCCGCCTTTTCTCAATCAGGCTCGCCTCAGCAGGTGTAGATCCATCTCGCAGATATTCCTTGATATGCTGATACCAAGGAGGTTGGACGGGAGGTAGCTCATTCGATACTTCTCCAACGTAATTCCCATAGGCTGGGGCCTTGTGCAGGGAAATTGTGACGCTTGGCAAGTGTTCCTTGTCTGATATGCGAATCAAGGAGGCCAAAGTTGCTAATGCGTCCGCGAAATCATTCCTATTACGAGGAATGTGTAGAAAGGAGATTTCTTCAAACTCCAAAGCCATCTTCAAAACCTGTCGATGGTAAGGCAGCAAATGTAGTTCCTTGGTTTGATAGACTCCGATGGATTGTCTGATTACCAACTCTGAATCTCCATGGACAGTTAACCATTTGATGCCCATTGAACGGGCAAGTTTTAGCCCCATGAGACAGCCTTCATACTCAGTCGTATTGTTGGTGCTGACAAACTGTAATTTGACAGAAACGGGATACTGCTCCCCCGTATCAGATACTAGAATTGCTCCAGCTCCAGAACCTTCCATGTTAACAGCTCCATCAAAATACATCTTCCATGATTGGTGTGTATTGTACAGATGGTGTTGCTGCACTGTCATTACTCCTTCATTGGGGAAATATGTTTCCAAGGGTTTGAAATCCCCTGAAGGTGCAGCGACCAGTTGATCTGCGATTCCTTGACCTTTGATGGACTTTTGAGTCACATATACAATGTCAAATTATTGTAGGATCAACTGCCATCTGGACAGCCGGAAATTCCATATGGGTTTGTTGAACACGTACTTGAGAGGATCCACGCGGGATATGAGATGGGTTCTGTGACCATGGAGGTAATGCTGTAACCTCATGGAAGCCCATGCTAAAGCATAACACGTCTTCTCGATCAGAGTGTACTTGTGTTCACTGCTACTGAACCTTTTGCTGAGGTAATAGATAGCTCGTTCTTGGCCTCTATCGACTTTATGTCCCAGCATACAGCCCATGGCATTGTCACTTATGGACAGGTACATGAACAGGGGAACATCATCCCTGGGTGGTACCAAGATAGGAGTTTTGACTAGCTGTTTCTTGATTGTAGGAAGGCATTCTGGCACTCATCATTCCATTTCATGGAGGAGTTCTTCCTTAATAACTTGAAGATTGGCTCACAGGTAGCCGTGAGTTGGGAGATAAACCTGCTGATGAAGTTGATCCTTCCCAAAAATCCACGTATTTCCTTCTCTGTCTGAGGAATGGGCATTTCTGTGATGGCTTGGATTTTGGTAGGATCCAGCTCAATCCCTTTGTGACTGACTAGAAATCCTAGCAACTTGTCTGACTTGACGCCAAAGGCGCACTTAGCTGGATTTAACTTCAAGTTGTACTTACACAACCTGTTGAACAACTTTCTGAGATGGTCTAGATGGTCATCCTCCTTCCGGGACTTGACAATGATGTCATCCATGTAGATCTCAATCTCTTTATGCATTAAGTCATGGAAAAGAGCCATCATAGCTCGTTGATAGGTAGCTCCGGTATTGATGAGGCCGAATGACAACCGTCTATAGCAAAAAGTTCTCCAAGGAGTGATGAAAGCAGTCTTCTCACGATCTTCCTCGGCAACCATGATCTGATGGTACCCCACAAAGCAATCAGCAAAGGAGTACATGTCGTATTGAGTAGTATTGTCAATGAGAATGTGGATAAATGGCACGGGAAAGCTATCTTTTAAGCAAGCTTTGTTCAAGTCCCTGTAATCCATGCAAACTCGCACCTTCCCTCCAGGTTTAGGTACGGGCACGATGTTGGATATCCACTCAGGATATGTAGACACCATGATGATGCCGGCTTGAAATTGTTTCACAATCTCTTCTTTCACCTTTAAACTACACTCAGGTTTCAATCGCCTGATCTTTTGCTTGATCGGCTTAAATCCCTCTTTAATGGGAAGGCGATGAAGGACAATGTCAGTGGATAAACCCACCATGTCATCATGAGACCATGAAAACACATCCTGGAATTGTGTTAATAACATAATCATGTCATTGTCCCAAATGATGGCCATTACGTTAGGGCAATCATCATCTGGGGTGTATCTGTTGGTATGTTCATCATGGACGATGATGCGCATGCCCGACATTATTCAGATAACGTTTTTTTTGATTCTCCACTCCTCTTCTTCGATTGCGGGATTTGGAATAACGATTTTCTTTTCCTCCATCGGTTTTGGCTTAGGAAATAACATGGCCATGACATTGGCTGACACCTGTACTGGAGGTTGTGCGGACTCGGAGTTTGAAGGCGAAGCCAAATGTCACATGGTTGAAGCCAAAGGAATCTGCTGATGCTTATGAGGATTCCTATGACTAGAGCTGGCAGAATAGCCTAGTCCAGCTGTTCCAACTTGCTTGGTTAATCGAATGGGGTACTGGATACCCTGGCCATCTTTACCCAACCCTTGTCCTGGCTTATAACCTAACGACATCATTTTTGAGTGGCTGACATCACCTCATCAGAAATAAGGGGTTTGAGCAATGGTGCTCCAATAACATGGTATTGGGTGTTGCTTATTTCCAAAGCATGAAAATTGACTGGTTCTACGTCTGCATTGGCATTGATGAACAGTATATCCCCATGTTGAGGAATCTCTGGTTCAGCGTTGACCGTGACCAGGCTATTGTTGATAATGTACTTTAGTTGTTGGTGAAGGGTGGAGGGGACTGCCCCTGCCATGTGGATCCATGGTCGTCCCAAGAGCAGGTTGTATCCCGAATCTATCTTGAGCACATGGAAGGATACGCAGAATGTATGAGGGCTGATTTTGATTGGCAAACTCAATTACTCCAACCGAAATTCTGGCGGGCTCCATCAAAAGCTTTGATGATAGTATGGCTACTCTTCACGAATTAATACCGAGATTGATATTCATCTTCACCAAGGTGGCATATGGGCAGATATTCAGAGAGGAACCTCCATCTATTAAGACTCCAGCCACCATATATCCGGAGGACAAGACCGTAATGTGCAACGATTTGCAATGACCAGTCCCTTCGGGCGGTATGTCATCATCAGTGAAGGATATCACATTAGTGTTGAAAATGTGATGAACCATGTGTTGAAATTTTTCTGTATCCTCTGATGTCGGAAGATAGGCTTCTTCCAAAACCTTTAACAAGACCTTCCGGTGATTCTCGGAAGTTAGGACCAAGTCCAAAATTTATATTTATGGTGGAGCTTCCTTTAGGCTTAAAACCACCGAGGCTTCGTTATGACCCACAGCGCGGAGGAATTTTTCTATGGGTATTTTCCCCTTTGATTTGGTGGTGGGGTTCATCACCCGATGGGGAAGATACAGTGGATTTTTCTTCGACACTGCAGCAGTGGTATGTGAGGTGGATCCTTCACCTTCTCCATAATTCCACGGAACCTTGCGCAAGATAACAATAGGATATTGTGCTCTACATGGCAAGTTGATTGGCTCGGGAGGGGCCACTTTCAAAGGATTGCTTCCTCATTTGAGCTGAATTATCGGTGTTGTGAGAACAGTATTAATCCCTTCACCTTCAGTAGATATAACTGCTACCACACTTTTCCACTTAGTAGGGCCTGCATTCTCACTTGCTCGTAACACAGTGTCGTTATCTGCCAAGCGCAGTACACCACTGTCGATTAGATTTTGAATAAGGTGGCAGAGTGCCCAGCATTCTTCTGTGCTATGACCGCGAGACTGGGAGTGGTATTGACATACTCCATCAGAGTTGTACCGTCCCGAACGGGGGTTGATTGGAGGTAGAAGGGAACTGATCCTTCCTTCATTGATTAACATGTGAAGGATTTCCTCCATGGGTTGGCCCAAATAGGTGAATTCCCGTTTGTTGGCGAAATCCCGACGGGCTTTGGCATTTGCTCTCTTCGTCACTTTGTCTTCCAGCATTTCATTTTCTGAAAGGGACGAGGGAATATTCATGACGATTGGTAGGAGACTGGCATGCTCCTGGCTGATTAATTTCCGAGTCACTTGATGCTGATAAGTCACCAGTTCCGCCAATTGCTAAATTTATTTGCAGAGAGCTTTCATCTTTCATTCTATTGTGAACTGGAACTTAGCATAATCCATCTGTCATCACCGTCTTTGCTGGTCTGGGGGGAGTCACAGCTGAAGTTGGAACTTTGTCCACTGCTCCAATTAATCATGTTGACCTCTTCTTCTTTGTGTTGAGGAAGAGGGTTGTCTTGTACGTGAGGCTGATCGGGTTTGGTGACTATGATCTCTCCATTATCTATTAGGTCCTGGATCTTGTGTTTTAAGGCCCAACAATCCTGAGTATCATGTCCAGGTGCCCCGACATGATAAGCACGTTTCCTAGTAGCATTGAAACCCCGTCCATTAGGGCTGGCTGGTGGAAGAAGATGCGTAATTTTCTTCTGTGTTGTCAGAAGATTAAGAATGTTCTCGAGGGTATCCCCTAAGGGTGTAAACACTCGATGGTGTTTGACTTCTCCACCTTTTGGTACTAGAAGGTTTGCAGACTGTGCTGGAAAGGGAGTGTAGTTTCTTCTTTGAATGGGCATACTTTGATTGCCTTTTTGTCCCTGTAGTATTAGGGAAACATCTTCCTCTTTCTTTTTATGGACCCTCCGGGGGTTCCCATAATTTCCAGATTGGATGTGATCAGCAACAACTTTGAGTGCGGCTAGGTCTTGAATCTTTCCTGACTTCAACCCCATTTCAGCCATCTCCCCGTGTTTAACCATTTCGTAAAAGCGGTTTGTTAGATGCCAGCTAAAACTCTCTCATAGAAGGGAGCTTCTTGTATGTCTATGAATGTTATGACCATTTCTGATTCTGTCATGGCAGGACTAACTTGGGTAGCCAGGCATCTCCACCTTTGGGCATACTCTCTGAAAGACTCATTAGACTGTTTTTTGATCTTGGTAATTTGATACCGATCGGGAGCCATCTGAGTTTGAAAACTGTATTGAGTGAGGAAGGCATGTGCTAGCTCTTCCCAACTGTGAATTTTGGAGTTGTCTAATCTTGTGTACCACGAACGGGCTTCTCCAGTTAGACTCTTTTGGAACAATTACATTTTGAGTTTTTCATCCTCTGCATAAGATCCCAGTTCTCCAATAAAGACTTTTAAATGTGTATAAGGATCCCCTAACCCGTCATATTTTTCAAAGTCAGGAGTTTTAAATTTTTCTGGATAGTGAACACCAGGAAAAATACATAGATCGAAGATATGAAACACTCCCTGTGTTCCAATTCCTTTGATAGCCTTGAAGGGTCTCTTCTATTTGGAGGACTTTCTTTTGATGTCACCATTGTCTGGATCTCCAGTGGAATGGGCAGCATCCTGCATTTTGTTGGTCGTATCCAATTGTGGCTCTGGTATGGTAATGACCGGAATTCCTCCTTGTGTGGAGGGCTCAGTATGTACGGGTATTTTCTGACCCTGTGTAGACAGTCAATCTGTTTTCTTAATCCGTCGAACTCTTTGCGAGAAACTAGATTAAGTTCAGTTTGGTCGGATGACGACATGATTGACTGTAGGCCTGTTGCCTTTTTGGACTTTGAGCGGGTAGTAGGTCCGATTGATTCCCTATGAAAGACTGGCATAGTTTAGTCCTTAGGGAAGGTGTATAATGACATGCTATGTTATGTGTCTATTTTAGGAATTTTATCCTGCAAAACGGGTGTCAGCTGTTCGTAGCATGTATGTGGACATATTGCTTCATATTTCTCATTACATGGAGATAGATATGGAATGAAATTACAAGTAATTGTGTTTACAAGTAATTAAAATGAGGGCATGAAGAGACTTTCCTTCGTTTTGGGTTTATCGAGGTCAACCTATCTTAGGTTACTCTACATGCTTTTTTGGTATGAAGGTTCCCAAATCATCGCAATCTACTAGACGGGAAGTTAATCCGGGTCTTTCAACTGGAGCGAATTTGGGTGGTGCCTTTCCTGAGCCTCGAAGAATTACTCTTCTCACGAGTCCAAAGAATCAAACACCGACGGGATAGCCTCCCGGTGGAGGGACCACACAACATACATTCACATACATCGCGTCTCTCACCGTATGAAATGATGACATGTCTGAAGCACTAATATCATAAGCGATTTATAGTCTGACGAAGCACTAACATCACACGCAGATATTATGCGAAGCACTAAGCTCAAACAAGACATGCATTCGTATACATTCATCCAATGTAAATGCAACATCCACACACAAGCAGATAATGCTTTTGAAAAGATTGTAGTAGCGGCTTAAGTCCTCTTACTGGAGGTCCCCACCAGAGTCGCCACCTGTCGACGTCGGGATTTTTAGATGTCCTTTTCCGTTACTTGTTCTTTGGTGTTCTCATTTTAGGTGAGATTTGTTTGAAAAAACAAGTGAAAAAGGTCCGACATGTATAATGTCGACGATAGGACTGTTAAAAGTCGCCAGTTGGTTTTTTAAATGGTTGTACCAACACAACCGAGAAAAGGTTTGCACATTGACCAAGTGATGTGACACTGATATACGGGTCGGCGAAACCGAGATTCATTTAGGGTCCGGGGACTTGGTTATGCGGGGGGAAGGTGTTAGGCACCCCCCGACATCCGTGTTACCACAGTGACCGCCTCTTTTCAAGAAACTATTATCTGAGTGTGTGTGTGTGTGTGTGGGTCAATGTGCTGTTATATGAAAGTTGTGCGAGGCCTCTTTCGAACCTATATACACAGGATTTGAATTTATGTAAAAAATTCAGTTTTTAGCATGATATGGCAATGATGTTTTATAAAAGAGGTTTTTCAAACCCTGCTACTCAATAGGAATTAAGACCTTTTACACTCCCATTTTTATTAAGTGAGCGACTGGATTGATTTTATTTGACGAATGCGAAGCATCCGTGTGAAAATAATATATATAAAAAAATAATGCCGACTTCCTCGTGGGTATGGAAACCATCGAGAAATCTGAGACATCGCAGAATAATTTACAAGTCGCCATAAATTGAAAATGTCCATCACTGCAACCGAATCTAGATCCAATGAGATGAATCTGTGATCACATGATTCCTAGGCGCACAGAATATTGCAATTTGTATAAAAGCAATAAGAAGGTATATATATAAAAGCGGTAAATATATATATACAGACAGGATCACCAACCACGAAGCACCTCCATGGGGGATCAAAATATAAATAAAGTCAGATATACGGCCAACCGCCACGAAGGAAACTCCAAAGCGGACATGTAATGTAAATAAAGTCAGAATGCGGTCAATCGCCACGAAGTAAACTCCAGGCGAGAACGAAATGTAAAGAAAGCTGTAAAAACTATCAACTACCACGGAGGGAACTCCAGGCAGGACAAAACAAATATATATATATATATATTAGAAAACAATAAGCGCACTGGATGTAAAATCCAGGCTCATCGACCACAGTTCGACCACAGTTCATATATATAAGTATATATATATAAAAACGAGTAAACGTACCAGACCGAAGTCTAGGCTCATCGAACAAAGTCCGACACACAGTTGATATATATATATATATATATATATATATATATAAGCGAAATAAACACACCGCATCAAATTCTAGGCTCATCGAACAAAGTCCGATGAATAATTAATATATATAAGTATATATATATATATATTAAAGCGATAGAACGCCGCATCAAGTCTAGGCTCATCGAACAAAGTCCGACAGACAATTAATATATATAAGTATATATATATATATATTAAAGCAGTAAAAGCTCCAGACCGAAGTCTAGGCTCAATCAAGGCATAACTCGATAATGTTAGTCAATATATATATATAAATATATATATATATATATATATATATATATATATATATACAGACTGGAAGGAAACCACAGACCAAAGTTCGGGCAAAAGCAAGCAACACGACTCTCAACGTGTAGAAGGGTGTGTGGAAAGATGAAGAGAAAGACTCTAAAGTGTGTGAGAAGGCTTACAGCTGACTGATAAAAAGGGCTTCTATATCTTTAGAGTGGGTAAACACTGGGCTTTTGTGGGTACAAAAGAGGCTATATATGAGCTCACAGGTGTTTGAAAGTGGGAAAATACACTGTATGGCGAGTGCAGAGCAAATTGTACAGGGTTTCCCCGTCTTTTTTCTCTTAAAAATCAGCACCCCAAGCCTCTTATTTATAGGCAAAAGGTGCCGCAGGTGTACCTGTGGCTCAGTCGCAGGTGTACCAGAGGTGGGTCGGGTCGGCGTCATCTCAAAGTACGTGCACTTAGGCACTGTAATGTCCACTCGAATTTTGAGAAGTACAATTCGGGCATCCGTTTTGAGGTATTTAGGACCTATTTCAGACCGCCATTGTCGAGAGTTGTACAATGGCTTGGGATTAGAGTTTGTACGAAGTCTTTGAAGATGGGACGATGCCCTCCGGTCTTCAAGCTTCAACTTTCATCCGTTACCCCGCACAATAGTCACTCAGGATTGGTTAGCCTTGTGGGACATTGTTGCGTAGAGACGAGACGTGGCATCGTGTTGGACGAGATGGCGATGTTTCCCTCACCGGTGTTCTTCTTCTTGGGATTGGGCGATAAGGGACGTTGCTCGAGACTTCACGAGATTGGATCACCGCATTTGTTGAAGATCCTCATTGTCATCTTTGAGGTGTGTCTGTCTTCCCGATGTGATTGCCGTGTTGTCACAGTGTATTTCGTTGTGAGTGCCGAGATTGAAGCTGATGGCATTTGAAACAAGCATTTTCGTGTTTATCTCCGAAACTGCATTCCTTGGGGTTATCACCAAGGTTGGTGGCTATTCCCATGGTTGGGACTGAGACTGGATACCTCGGGGTTATCTCCGAGATTAATCGGTCTTCTCCGGTGTGTGTTCCGGTATTGTATCTGCAGGTCTCGGGGTTAAATCCGAGGTTGAAACCGTTACTCCTAGATTGCGATCCGGAGTTAATGCTGAACTTCCGGTAGTATCCGGTGTGGATTTGGATTGTCTTTCGTGGTTCTCTCTTAAAGACCGAATCATCCTCCCAGTAATGTTAATAACGATGAAGACAAAAAATTTTGAGTGTCTACATCGCACATAGACAGAACTTCTCAAGTATAACATCTGAGAAGTTTAAGAAACTGGCGTTCATGTAATATGAATGAAGTTAGGAAACTTTCCTTACACACAGCTATAACTTACGCTGAACTGCTCATCCCAATTCCTATATAACACATAAGGAGAAAACATAAACACCAATTAGTCATATATTGAACTTACGCATTGGTTTACTTAACTTTACTTCTTAGGGTTCGCGTTCTTGCAATATAAGTTTACGCGACTAACTACCTTTACTAGTTTACGGTTTCATGACATACGGAGATGTCTTACTCAAAGCGTTCATAATCTTTGATGATTTATATTCTTATCTTCTTTTTATAACTTCTCTAGGACTCAGAACACATCGCGTCTCTGCTAGTAATCCATATGGTACTCTGAGTGGTTTCCCACAAACAACCAACAAACAATTTCACATCTCATCTACACTGCCATCACAGTGAGTTAGATCAGTTGCCAGTTTCGCATATACCTTCACTCTCTGAAGGAATTGTTTAGCCCAACTCCCATATTTCAACCATCAAAGGTTACGATTGTACCACAAACTAAACTTATCTTAACTTATCCGAACCATTAAACTTAATGTTCGTTAAATCCATTTCTGATTCTTTACGGCTTTTTGGCAACTAAATGCCATACCTTAGGATTCATTCCTTATCGACCCACATTCGGCTTTCATTAATCTTATTACTGTTTGTTACGGCTTTCTTTATAATTTCTATCTTTTTAATACTTTCATTATTCATTACCTTCTTGATGTTTTAACCTCTTTCGATCATTTTTGTAACGTCCACGAATTTGAAACTCTTTATTAATTAAATATGTGATTTAATTTTAATGAGTTAGCTTTGTGAGTTTATTTAAACCTTATGTGGTTATGTGAATTTATGAAATGATTAAAGGGAGTCACTAATAGTTATCTAAATTAGTGGACTAACCCTAAGAGTTTGATATCAAAGAATTGATAGGTTTATTATTAATTAAATATTCAATTTATTTGAATATAGTAGCAAGAGTTGAACATATTGATTAATTTCAATTATGAGTAATTAATTAAGAATGTGTTAATTAATATTTATTATGAATAAATAATAATTAATGAGTATGAGATTAATAAATATAATATGATTTTATTTACTTGATTAATTTGTGCAAGCATGAATAGTAAACCTTTATTATATGGTAGTTAAATATATATTTGATATTGTACAAGGTAACACATTAATATGTCAATATAGAGGCTATATAATAATGAATTATTTATGAATTATGTGTATTTAATGTACATGGATTATATAATGTGAGTACATAAATAATCCCCAAATTTCCTTGTGTTGTAGCATTTACACATTTATATTATATTATGGGAATTATAGTGTCCAAACAAAGCCTTAATCAAGCTAGTTGCTGAGATGGGATTATTGTCCCAAAATAAGTGTCACAAAGGTACAATGAATAGTAACCTATCATCTAACTTACGTATTTTGCAAAGGGCTAAAACTTAGACAATGATTTCAAGGCCAATGGCCTATGGGGAGTTGTTGAACCACTTCTTAACAACCAATGTGTTTTTCCTTTGCACCATGAGCTCCAATCTTGTGTAATGACAATGTCTAGTTCATAGTTTCTTCTATAAATGCAAGCTTCAAATTCAGGTTTTTGTTGTTTGTCAAGTCTTAGTTTGATAGTCTTAAGTTGTTGAGCATATCATAGAAGCATATTCAAAGTGTAGGAAGTCTATTTAGCTTCAAAAGGTATAAATCCTAAGCTTTTGTTCTTAGTTGGGTTTGTCAAATTCTTGAGAATTGCTTGAAATTATTTGTTAGTTAAAGTGAATTAGCATGCTATAATGTGTTTAGGAAGTTTACTTACATGTTTGAACTCTCAAATGATGGTTTGGAACATGTTTGAAACAAGTAAAACCAAGTTGGTTAAGGTTCTGCAAACAGAGTCTGCTTACTTTCTCTGATGAAGACACGGTGCAGCTACGCCCTATTTGTACTAGGGTGCTAAATGCTAATTGCTACTTGAACTCTAATTCAATTTTGTCTCGTGCATGGCATGCAATTGCTACTTCTAATTAGATTAGGGTGCGAGACCAATTGCCATTTCGCTACTGAGATCTGATATTTTCTGTCAAGTTTCTATTATGGTAACTTGTAAGTATATGGTTAGAGCAAACATGTAACTATTGTAGCACACACACATAAGCATGTGCATGTAGTATGAACAAGTATAACCATGATTGACACAATACTTGTAGTCTTGAAATGTTATTTGTGATTTCAAAAGTGAATTTTGTCATGAACACATCATGTGAGCATTTTGACTTTATGAACATAATGATATTGTTTATATTGACATGAAATGTAAGTCTAAAGTAATTGAACAAACTAGCATACATGATTGAAAGATTTGACTATTTCAAAGATAAGAAACTTAAGACTTTTCAAAGAGAACTTGACAAAGATTTTAACCTATTGAGTTCTGACTTTTAAGCATGTATATGTGACTTCAATATATCTTGTAAATACATGGGAGTTGTATTATTGTATATGCTAAGTTGACTTAGTGTTAAATTCAAATAAAGTTAGAATGAAAAAGCTAATATCATAAAGTAATGAGTAAAGAATGTTATGACCATTCAATCATGTGTATTAGGATTCATTATGCCTATAGACATATTGACATGAACATCGTTTGGTTAAGATATGGTTTTCACTTATGCACACATAGTCATAAAGAAAAGGAAATTTCTAGAACATGAACTATGTGAGTAAAAGTATACATGTGTTGTCTATATACGTGCATGACTACTAAGTATTGTATTGCCAAGATTGTAAAGCATGATGATTACTTAACCTTTTACGTTTTAATGACATATAGATTGTAAGTTAAACTTGAAGTAATGAATTCAAGTATGATCATGAGCTATATGTGAAACTCTAGCATGTATGTATGTTAAAATAGGTGTTTAATTAGCATGTTAGAGTTGGACTGAAGTCAGGAGAGCAAAAGCTCAAACCCTGGTCCGGCTGGGGGCCATCATCACAACAAGCTGTATCCCTAACCTAGACCGGCATGCAATTGCTTGTATCCTCTATGCTCATAAATAGATTCTGTTTTTGGTTATTTAATTTAAGGCATGCTTATATGATTACTTTACCTTGTAATATATGACCAATATGCCATATAATGTGTTGAGAAGCATGCTATGTGATGACTTGATTCTTTAAGTTTGTACTCATTTTAGTTTACACGTACTAATTGAAAGACCGACTTGTTAATGTTAGGTCGTTTCAACGCAAGTAGTTAAAGCTAGTATTATATTATAGTTGAGCAAATAGGCAAGTTCCCTAAACTTACTCCAATTATTGTTGAGCAAGTATCCTAAACCCTTCTATTACTTTAAGTAACGCATATTGTAAGCAAGTTTCTTAATTCTTACTCTTTTATTAGAGCAAGTATCTAAACCTTATGCACTACCTTTATTTTGTGTAAATAGGTATATGTTTATGCAAGTTCCTTGAACCCTACTTTTGTTAAGCAAGTTTCCCTAAACTTACCCCAAATTATTATTGAGCAGGTTATTGTTGAATTGAAAGTTATTAATTTAAGCTTGAACTTTATTTCCAAGCATGATTATTAAGTGGGTTAATTACCTTACAATTATTCCACATCGATATTATTGACATTTGCACTTAGTGCACTTGAATTCGTATAGTCTTGGACTTGTACTTCATTTAAAGTTCTATAATTCTTGAAGTATGTAAGATAGAGTCTGAACCTTTGTTCGGTCAGACAAATATATGAAATTTTATAAAAGCTATCCTAACCAATTGATGGTAAGGATTCTTAGACTGAATGAACACCCCTCATATGATAGGGGAGTACCCCAAGTATCTAATATAAGATACAAAAGAACAGATTTAAATGTTATGCATATACATGGTGTACGCGAGGCTGATCCCCTTAAGTACTTATTCTGTAGGCAGTAACCAAAGGGTCAATTAATTATTAATTCCATTGGAGTGTTATAGTTCAAAGTCTACTTGACTAACAGTTATTCTAAAAGCAAATTATTGTCTTTGCTTCTAATATTCATATTGTTGAATTCCTTGTCAGATATTTTCCTTTCATCATGATATATCCTTACTGTTGTATTTAAACTTGTTGAGCAAATTTGTTGCTCATCCTTCCTATATCATGAATATATTGCAGCTAAGCCCGAGACCTCATGGAAGGACAAGGGTAAAGGGAAGATGTAGACTAGTGACAAGAAGCAGATTTTACCTTGTGCTTAGTTTAAATTACTATTATGTAATGTGAACCCTAATTATTAATTTAGGGTATGTTTGTAAGATTATTTTAAGGTTATCGAATCTTGGGACTAGTAACACCTTTTGAATGAACGACGTACGTTTATTATTTTTCGCATTTTAGTTGTCGTATGTTGTTTGGAGGTGGATGTTTGTACTTTATTGTGATGACCAAACCGGGGTCAAAGGACCCGGATTTGGGGCTGTCACAGGTTGGTATCAAAGCCTAGGTTATAAAATGTTAGGAATGCGAAGCCTAGGTTATAACCTTAGTAGAAAACTCAAGTAGAGTATGTAAGTGATGGGATGAAGAAATCCATCAAGTTTTATTGTGATATTGAAGTTGTTTATTTAAATCAAAATGATTGATAGACGTCTTAAACTTCTTAATACTAGCATGAATAACATATCACATAAAGCCTAAATGTTGCTTCCTTTCCTCAGATCATGCCACCTAGGAGACTTCAGCGGAATCAGAGGGAGGAAGGATCCGTTAACAATGGTGGAGGGTAAAATGTTGATCCAATGCAGAACTTTGTTAACCTGTTAACTGAGGCAATATAAAATGCACTTCACAAAGAAGTAGGCGACAACATGACAACACTTGGCTAGCTTTAAGGACTTTAAATTGGTAGGACCACCGGAGTTCTGAGGAACCTTGGACCCAATTGAAGCCCAGACATGGATAGAAGAAATAGAGAAGGTGTTTGAGGTCGCACGAGTGGCCAAAGCACAGAAGACGAATTTTTCCACTTTCATAATGAAGGGCGAAGCTAACTATTGGTGGAAAGCCAATAGGGGCTGAGCAGACGAAGGAGTTATTCCATGGGACAGATTTAAGGATCTATTCCTCAAGAATTACTTCTCGGAGAATACGCAACAGGATATGGAGGTTAAATTTTTGGAACTGAAATAAGGTAGTATGACTGTCGCAGAATACGTGACTAGATTTAACGAGTTAGCCCGATTCGCTTCACATCAGGTTGACATGGAGGCTAGGAAGGCAAGGAGGTTCAAATTAGGACTGAAACCATGGGTGCAGAAGGCAGTGGATGTGTTGAAGATCAAGACTTACTCTGATCTTTTGGAAAGGGCTATCATTGCCGAAGGAGGCAATGAGGCCATCGCTCGATTCAAACAAGAAAAGAAGACCAGTCAGGATGGACAGAAAGGGGGAAGCAGCGGAGGCAGCAACCTCAACAAGCGTAAATGGACGAAGAGTCAATCATTTGGGGTTAATAAGTCCGGAGGGGAGACCAAGAAGAGTATGAAGTGCAACAACGGTGGGAGGAATCACTCGGAGGAGTGCATGAAGGGAAAGAGTGTTTGTTATCGTTGTGGACAACTGGGGCACATGGCTCCTCAGTGTCTGAATAAATAGAAGGGAGGATGTTTCTCGTGTGGAGCCACAGACCATCAAATCAAGGACAGCCCAAAGAAAAAGGGCGATGCATCTAACGGCAACCGCAACAACAACAACAACAACAATGGACTAAACATTGGTGGGTCAGTCAGTCAAGACAACAGACCAACGGCACGAACATTCAACATGACCGTACAGGATGCGGTGGAATCTAAGGACGTGGTGTCAGGTATCATTCTGATCAATGATATATATGCATACGTGTTATTTGATTCGGGTGCTACTTGCTCTTTTATTTCTGAAGAATTTGCTAAACAGTTAAACTTACTCCGTGAGAGATTAAAACAACCTATGAACGTAGAAGTAGCGAACAAGGAAATTATTCCCGTAGAATACATTCATAGGAATTGTTATGCCGACTTACGAGGATTTAAGCTCAGAGTGGAGTTGATACCGATTCGTTTGGGGGAGTTCGATGTAATCCTTGGAATGGATTGGTTATCGGTTCACGGAGCAGTTATAGATTGTAAGAAGAAGTGTGTACACCTTAAGACTCCGAATAAGTCAAAGGTGGTATTTTATGGTAGTAAATCGCCTAGACAATCTCATTGTCTAACGATGGTGCAAGCACAGAGATTGCTTAGGAAGGGTTGTATAGGTTATTTGGCTCACGTGGTTGATACTCGATGAGTCGAGGGTGAACTGAGTCAGATACATATTGTAAGGGATTTCGTAGATGTCTTCCCAGATGAGATTCCAGGATTGCCACCGGATAGAGAGATTGAGTTTGTTATTGATTTGGCACTGGGGACAACACCGGTATACAAAGTGTTGTATCGTATGGCACCGGTAGAGATGAAAGAACTGATGGCTCAATTACAAGAGTTATTAGAAAAGGGATACATTCGATCGAAGGCGTATCGGTGATGGGGGAGCGCCAGTCTTATTCGTGAAGAAGAAAGATGGGTCGCTAAGACTTTGTATCGACTACCGAGAGTTGAACAAGGTCACCATTAAGAATAAGTACCCGTTGCCTAGGATAGATGATTTGTTTGATCAGTTGAAGGGGGCAAATTACTTTTCAAAGATTGACTTGAGAACCGGTTATCACCAACTGAAAGTGAGGCCGGAAGACATTCCAAAGACGACATTTAGAACTCGGTATGGACACTTTGAGTTTCTGGTAATGTCGGTTGGATTGACGAGTGCGCCAGCAGCGTTTATGGATTTGATGAACAGAGTATTTAAAGAGTATTTGGATAAGTTTGTTGTCGTATTCATAGATGACATACTTGTGTATTCAGAGACGAAGGAAGAACACGTCGAGCATCTGGTTGTGGAGAGTGCAGTTTTTAGGGCACGCTATCGACAAAAATGGTGTTTCAAAAGATCCAGCGAAGGTAGAAGCGGTTATCAATTGGGAGCAGCCGAAGACGCCGACAAAAATATGGAGTTTCTTAGGATTGGTGGGATACTATCGAAGGTTTATTTAGGATTTTTTGAAGATAGCATCACCGTTGACCAATCTTACAAGAAAAATAGTTCAGTTCGTTTGGACGGAGAAGTGTGAGGAAAGTTTCCTAGAATTGAAGAAGAGGCTTAGTGAAGCACCTGTGTTGGCTTTACCGGACAACATGGGAGGGTTTATGGTGTATACTGATGCGTCACACAAGGGTCTTGGCTGTGTACGGATGCAACACAGCAGGGTCATTGCGTACGCTTCACGTCAGTTGAAAGATTATGAGAAGGGATATCTGACTCATGACCTGGAGTTAGCAGCGGTAGTTTTTGCCTTGAAGATTTGGAGGCATTATTTGTATGGCGAGAAGTGTGATATATACGGATCACAAAAGTCTGAAGTATATCTTCACGCAGAGAGAATTAAACATGAGGCAGCGCCGATGGTTAGAATTAATCAAAGATTATGATTGTGAAATTCTATACCATCTAGGCAAAGCAAATGTAGTGGCAGATGCCTTGAGTAGGAAAGGCAGAGAGAAGTTATTAAAGTTGACTATTCAAGAGGAATTGGTGAAAGATTTCGAACGACTAGACTTGGAAATTAGGTATCCGATGGAGACCGAAGAGCAATTATTTACGGTGACAGCGAGCCCGACTTTATTGGATAAGGTTCAAGAGGCACAAGAAAACAACGAAGATTGTAATAACATCAAGAAGCGATTAACTGAAGGTGATGAATTGAAATTTAAGGTTGATAGCACTGGACTGCTAAGATTTGAAGGAAGAATTTGGGTACCGTTAGTACCAGAACTGAGAGAAGATATTTTACAAGAAGCGCACAGTACGAGATATTCGATACACCTAGGAAGCATGAAGATGTACCAAGATTTGCGTCACCACTTCTGGTGGCCAAACATGAAGAGAGAGGTTCTGGAATGCGTAAGTAGATGTCTAACTTATCAGAGAGTTAAAGCAGAGCACCAACGACCAAACGGGTTATTACAACCATTGGAAATTCTAGAATGGAAATAGGAGCACATCACAATGGACTTTGTGGTGGGACTTCCGGCAACGCAGAAAGGGCACGATGCCATATGGGTGATTGTAGATCGTCTAACTAAGTCAGCTCACTTTTTACCGATTAGGATTAAGTATAGTTTGGACCAATTAGCCAAATTATATGTCAAGGAAATTATCTCGAGACATGGGGTGCTGGTATCTATTGTATCAGATAGAGATCCGCGATTCACGTCAAACTTCTGGAAGAGTCTTCAGGAAAGAATGGGGAAACAACTACGAATGAGTACCGCATATCATCCGCAGACCGATGGGCAGAGCGAAAGAACAATTTAAACACTTGAAGACATGCTCTGAGCTTGTGTGATGGACTTCGAGGGTAGTTGGGATGATCACCTTCCATTAGTAGAGTTCACGTATAACAATAGTTATCACGCCAATATTGGAATGCCACTGTACGAAGCACTGTATGGGAGAAAATATAGAACGCCCTTATGCTGGGACGAAGTTGGGGAGCGTCGACTATTGGGGCCAGAATTGGTACAACAGATGGTGGAAATCATCAAGGTGATAAGAGCACGATTAGTAGCCGCTCAAGATCGCCAGAAGAAGTATGCGGGTTTACATCGCAAGAAGAGAGATTTTGAAATAAGAAGCTATGCTTTTCTAAAAGTATCTCCCTGAAAAGGGAAGATTCGTTTTTGGAAGAAGGGCAAGTTGAGCCCTAGGTTCATAGGACCGTTCGAGATTTTGAAGAGAGTCGGTGAAGTGGCGTACGAGGTAGCGTTACCTCCTGAACATGAGCACATTCATAACGTGTTTCAAGTGTCAGTATTGCAGCCGTATAAACCGGACTATAAGCACGTTATATCCTATGAACCAATTCAAGTCGAGAAAGACTTATCATACGAGGAAGTTCCTATCCAGATAGTAGATAGGAAGGAACAGAAGCTGAGGAATAAGATTATCCATTCCGTTAAGATTCTCTGGAGAAATCATGCTGTAGAAGAAGCTACGTGGGAGCTATAAGAGAAAATGAGAGCGAATTATCCATTTTTATTTTAGTAACCTTATTTTTGCAATTCCGAGGACAAAATTTTTATAAGGGGGGAGGGATGTAACATCCACGAATTTGAAACTACTTATTAATTAAATATGTGATTTAATTTTAATGAGTTAGCTTTGTGAGTTTATTTAAACCTTATGTGGTTATGTGAATTTATGAAATGATTAAAGGGAGTCACTAATAGTTATCTAAATTAGTGGACTAACCCTAAGAGTTTGATATCAAAGAATTGATAGGTTTATTATTAATTAAATATTCAATTTATTTGAATATAGTAGCAAGAGTTGAACATAATGATTAATTTCAATTATGAGTAATTAATTGAGAATGTGTTAATTAATATTTATTATGAATAAATAATAATTAATGAGTATGAGATTAATAAATATAATATGATTTTATTTACTTGATTAATTTGTGCAAGCATGAATAGTAAACCTTTATTATATGGTAGTTAAATATATATTTGATATTGTACAAGGTAACACATTAATATGTCAATATAGAGACTATATAATAATGAATTATTTATGAATTATGTGTATTTAATGTACATGGATTATATAATGTGAGTATATAAATAATCCCCAAATTTTCTTGTGTTGTAGCATTTACACATTTATATTATATTATGGGAATTATAGTGTCCAAACAAAGCCTTAATCAAGCTAGTTGCTGAGATGGGATTATTGTCCCAAAATAAGTGTCACAAAGGTACAATGAATAGTAACCTATCATCTAACTTACGTATTTTGCAAATGGCTAAAACTTAGACAATGATTTCAAGGCCAATGGCCTATGGGGAGTTGTTGAACTACTTCTTAACAACCAATGTGTTTTTCCTTTGCACTATGAGCTCCAATCTTGTGTAATGACAATGTCTAGTTCATAGTTTCTTCTATAAATGCAAGCTTCAAATTCAGTTTTTTGTTGTTTGTCAAGTCTTAGTTTGATAGTCTTAAGTTGTTGAGCATATCATAGAAACATATTCAAAGTGTAGGAAGTCTATTTAGCTTCAAAAGGTATAAATCCTAAGCTTTTGATCTTAGTTGGGTTTGTCAAATTCTTGAGAATTGCTTGAAATTATTTGTTAGTTAAAGTGAATTAGCATGCTATAATGTGTTTAGGAAGTTTACTTACATGTTTGAACTCTCAAATGATGGTTTGGAACATGTTTGAAAAAAGTTAAACCAAGTTGGTTAAAGTTCTGCAAACAGAGTCTGCTTATTGTCTCTGATGAAGACACTCACAGCAATTTGCGCCTCTATTTGTACTAGGGTAAGTAGCAATGCTACCAGAATTCTCAATTCAATTTTGTCTCGTGCATGGCAAGCAATTGCTTTAATTGTACTAGGGTAGCGGTAGCAATTGCTACCATCCGCACTGATCTCGATATTTTCTGTCTAGTTTCTATTATGTTAACTTCTTAGTATATGGTTAGAGTAAACATGTAACTATTGTAGCACACACACATAATCATGTGCATGTAGTATGAACAAGTATAGCCATGATTGACACAATACTTGTAGTCTTGAAATGTGATTTGTGATTTCAAAAGTGAATTTTGTCATTAACTTTTGACTTTATGAACATGATGATATGGTTTATATTGACATTAAATAAAAGACTAAAGTGATTGAACACACTAGCATACATGATTGAAAGATTTGACTATTTCAAAGATAAGAAACTTAAGACTTTTCAAAGAGAACTTGACAAAGATTTTTACCTATTGAGTTCTGACTTTTGAGCGTGTATATGTGACTTCAATATATCTTGTAAATACATGAGAGTTGTATACTAATATGCCTTGTATATGCTAAGTTGACTCAGTATTAAATTCAAATAAAGTTAGAATGAGAAAGCTAATATCATAAAGTAATGAGTAAAGAATGTTATGACCATTCAATCATGTGTATTAGGATTCATTATGCCTATAGACATATTGACATGAACATCGTTTGGTTAAGATATGGTTTTCACTTATGCAAACATAGTCATAAAGAAAAGGAAATTTCTAGAACATGAACTATGTGAGTAAAAGTATACATGTGTTGTCTATATACGTGCATGACTACTAAGTATTGTATTGCAAAGATTGTAAAGCATGATGATTACTTGACCTTTTACATTTTAACGACATATAGATTGTAAGTTAAACTTGAAGTAATGAATTTAAGTATGATCATGAGCTATATGTGAAAATCTAGCATGTATGTATGTTAAAATAGGTGTTTAATTAGCATGTTAGAGTTGGACTAAAGTCAGGAGAGAAGAAGCTCAAACTGGTGCGGCGAGGGGCTAAGCCTTGTTCTTGCTACCATTCCCTAAGCTTTAGACCAGACCAGCATGCTACTGCCTTGCGATCACAAATAGATTCTGTTTTTGGTTCAGTAAATTTAAGGCATGCTTATATGATTACTTTACCTTGTAATATATGACCAATATGCCATATAATGTGTTGAGAAGCATGTTATGTGATGACTTGATTCTTTAAGTGTGGACTCATCTTAGTTTACACGTACTAATTGAAAGACCGACTTGTTAATTGTGAGACCCCAGATTTTATGAATAAAGATTTAATTTTTTTGAAATAATTTTTTTTAATATTATGGTGTTGATTTGATGTAATGTTATAGTTGTGGGTAATATTTATAAATTTTGCAAAGTAAGCAAGTGGTTATATAATATTCGATTGGTTGGGGAGTATTCTTTTTGTCGGGAAATATCCGTGACAAGAGACAATCATTCTTTGGACCCATGAACGCAATTATTGTCGGATTGAGAAAATGACAAAAATACTTTATGAAAATAACGGCGGAAGTTTTACCGTTAACTGTTGAAACACCCGGTGTTAAAAGTACAGTAATACGCGTAGTTGCATAGTAGCATACGGTATTGATTATTGATGCTTACGTGAGAAGTCACTCAGTTATACTCAATTATTGCTACAGTAATTGCTGCATCATATTTCTCATATTATTGATTCAATTATTGTTACAATATCATCTGCATTATATGATATATTATTAAATCAATGATTGAGAGGACAAAGTTATTCATTTTATTATTTGCAATATTGACAATGTCTAGAAGTTCTGTCAAGGAGAGGTTTGGTCACCTAATTGCGCGCCAATAAGGAGAAATCCTTATCGGAAAGCCCCACCTTTCCTGGGAACGACCTGGTTGTTAAATATTGTGAATTATAATATTAATGATGAATAAGTTTGTGTTGATTAAAGATGAATTTTATAGTTCCATTGTGTTGGAATTATTTGTGTTAGTGGAAATCGACATTTGTTTCGATAATAATTGATGTCTGGAGGTTATATTGTTCAATCGGGTATTCGGGGCACTTTTCGCGTCGGAGTTGTGATGCCCCCAAAATATGTATACATCACCCATCTTGAGTCGCCAGATACATGGTACAAAATTCAAATACAACTTAATAATACAACTGTCATATACATTACGACAAAACATAAACTGTGAGTTTAAATACAAATATTGTCTACTAGAGAGTATACAAACTCAAAAGGAGTTCTCATTACAATTATTATTACACTATTTCATAGAATAGTGAGGACTACTAATGCTATCATCTGGACCGTCACTCCGTTCCCCGACCAGTCCCTGCTACGTTCTCATTTCCTAAAGAGAACAATGAAAGCAAAAGGGTGATCACAACTAGCCTAGTAAGAAATATTATGACTAAGATAATGCAGAATAAATTATCATTAGCCTTCAACAGTGTTAAACTGATAAAATATAACAAACATCAAGTTTAACTGCAGCGGAACAAGCAATCCATTAGAAGAGTCAAGTAGAGAATAAAATTTGCTATCTTCTATGATTTAAAAGGTTTTTCATCACTTTTATCGTTGGGACTCAGCTTAATAAATAATCCACATCATCGAATCACCCTCGCACTACTTCTGACGAGGATATTCTTTAGTATCACGACCACAAATTATCCATGCGCTACTTGCTAAGGACATTCAGATATTTCATTAATGGTCATGATCATGCCAACAATCGTCCATCAATGCACTACGGGCCAATGAGGACTTTTTTCCAAATCATTTGTAACATTACTACCATGATTACACCGAATAATCCTTGGTCATAATCATACCAAGTCCATCTATGCACTATAGGCCACAGATGACTTTCAACAAAATATAAATATGAGGATGATGACAATGATATAAGAATTCAATAAAACAAGTTCAAGAATTAATTTATCCAAGAACCAATAACGTCCAAATTGTCAACATGATACTGCTTTGTAGAGTAAAATTCAAGAATGATTAGAAGAATATTTTCATAAAAAGATACTGAATGAAGGGCAAATATCAAGGATATTTCACTAATTTCATGGAGTATAAAAGTCAAAACTTTAACCAACTGAGTATAATAAGGAATGGAATAACAAAAGAAATCACCAGGCATGCGCTAGACCGCACATGCATGTTATTCCAATAGAATAATAATTAACGGAACGAAGTCCGGCGTAAAACGCACAGACATGATATTCCAACATAATAATAAAGATTTTAATCGTGTCCGGCGTAAAAGCATGCATGTGGATATTCCAAATGTAATAATAAAGACTTTTAATCGCATCTTTAGAAAAAAGCACGTATATGATATTCCAACAAAATAATAAAGACGGAATCAGGCCCGACGTAAAACGCACAGATAGGATATTCCAACAGAATAATAACGAATAGAAGAATTTCACCAAGTATAGGGTAGCCCGCGTATACAGGTTATTCTAACCGAATAATAAATAATGGAATAACAAAAGTTCTCTTCATGAATACAAAAGAAATAATACCCCTTACCGTAAAAGAAACTAAATATAAGAGTAGGGAAGTAGCAGAATACTTTTCTATAGTTTCTTTATAATTTCTCTCTCTAGAGTTTTAGTGAATTCGTAAGAAATAATGAAGGAATGAGCTTCTATTTATAGGAGAATGGAAAGGTGTTGGCACGCCAAGTCAAGGTGTTGGCCAATGATGCTACCACCCATGCATCATTTGTCAAGGTGTTGGCCAATTAGAAGAAAGAGAAAAAAAAACTAGTACACGCCAAGTTTGAGAAAATGGCTTTATGCACATATTTGATAGCATTATTGGTTTGCTCAACCAATAAGGTGCAAGCTTGAAAATCATATCACATATCATGCCAAACATCATCCTCCACCATAACCCACTCACCCACATTTAATATATATAAACCTATTATTCACACACACCACAACCCACTCACCCACATTTAATATATATAAATATTTACTATTCTCCCACACTTCACCACTCTCCCCATTTACGATTGAAAATTTCTCCACCCAAAATCCTCCATTAGTGGCCCCAACCAAATATATATATATATATATATATATATATATATATATATATATATATATATATATACCAAAAACTTTCTACCGATTACTTTGAAAAAATGGGTAAATGGGGGTCCATAAAATAAGCAAAACTTATAACAACAACTTCATAGAAAAAAGCCTCTCAATATTTCAACAACATTTATCATCATTATTATAATTCACGGTATTAATCGACCAGGTCGTTCCCAGGAAATAGGAGGCTTTCCAATAAGGATTTCTCCCTATTGGCACGCAATTAGGTGACCAAACCCTCCTTGACAGAACTTCTAGACATCGTTAATATTGCAAATAATAATATTAATAACTTTGTCGTCTCAATTATTGATTTAATAATATATAAAATATTGACTATAATTGAATCAAATAATGTGAGATATTATGCAGCAATTACTGTAGCAATAATTGAACAAAACTGAGTGACTTCTCACGTAAGCATCAATAATCAATACCGTAGTGTCTACTCTGGCAACTCACGCGTATTCATCGTACTTTTAACACCGGGTGTTTCAACAGCTTAATGATAAAACTTCCGCCAAGTTATTTTCATAAAGTATTTTGTCATTTTCAATCCGACAATAATTACATTGTGGGGTCCACCAATGATTGTGCAGTTGTCACGAATATTCCCTGCTAAAACGAATATTCCCCGACCAATCGAATATTATATAACAACTTGCGTACTTTGCAAAATTTATAAATATTACCCACAACTATAACATTATATCAAATTTATTCCATAATATTAAAAAAATGATATTTATAGAAAATTCATTTTTATTCAAAAAGTTGGGGTCTTACAACCTCCCCTTCTTATGAAATTTTTCCCTCGAATTTAGGGTACGTACCTGGTATATCGAAGAGGTAAGGATACCTTGACTTCATTTCAGATTCTAACTCCCAGGTCATTTCCTCAACATCGTGGTTTCTCCACAAAACTTTGACTTGAGGTATAAACTTGGAGCGTAGAATATGTTCCTTCTTATCCAATATTTGAACAGGAACCTCTTCATACGTCAAATCTTCCGCTATTTCGTCCGGTTCTAACTCAATAATGTGGTTCGGGTCTTTCACATATTTACGTAACATGGATATGTGAAAAACGTTATGAACAGGAGACATACTTAGCGGTAAAGTGAGTCTATAGGCCACAGTTCCTATTCGATCGAGGATTAAAAATGGGCCAATGAATCGAGGATTGAGCTTTCCTCTTTTTCCAAATCTCGTAACTCCTTTCCATGGAGCAACACGTAACAACACATGATCTCCTATATCGAATTCCACGTCCTTTCGATGAAGATCAGCATACCTCTTTTGTCGATCTTGTGAGGTCTTTATACGTTGCCAGATCGTTTGAATCTTCTCTGTAGTCATACGTACCAACTCCGGTCCCAACAACGTTATTTCTCCCACCTCATCCCAGCATACTGGAGAACGACACTTTTTTCCATACAACGCCTCAAATGGAGCCATGCCAATACTTGCTTGATAACTGTTGTTGTAGGAAAACTCCACCAATGGTAAGAACTTATCACAACTTCCCTTGAAGTCAAGGACACAGAGTCTTAATAAATCTTCAAGAGTTTGAATAGTCCTCTCCGACTGCCCGTCCTTCTGAGGATGATATGCCGAGCTAAATTGTAAATCTGTGCCCATAGCTTTTTGCAAACTAACCCAAAATCATGAAGTGAACCTTAGGTCTCGATCAGAAACTATGGATATTGGCATACCATGCAGTCTTACAATCTCTTTTATGTACATACGAGCAAGACGTTCAAGTGCATAAGTTTCTCGTATCGGTAAAAAATGAGCAGACTTGGTTAATCTATCAACAATGACCCAAATAACATCTATACCTTGAGAAACCTTAGGAAGACCGGTAACGAAATCCATGGTAATGTGCTCCCACTTCCATTCTGAAATTTCAAGTGGTTATAATGGACCTTTTGGTACTCGATGCTCCGCTTTAACTCGTTGACAAGTTAGGCACCTTGAGATAAACAGTGCTATCTCTCTCTTCATATTGCTCCACCAAAATGTATGACGAATATCATGATACATTTTGGTACTCCCAGGATGGATTGCAAACGGTGTGTTGTGCACCTCCATCATGATTTTATACTTTAAATCAGGGTCGTTAGGAACACAAAGTCTGGAGTTGACTCAAATTATTCCTTCTTCATCGATTCTTGCTTCCGGCATAGCACCTTCTTGCACTTTCTTCCTCATACGCATCAACTCCAGGTATGTAGCTTGAGCAGCTTTAACTTTATCAATTAAAGTCGGTTCTACTCGTATATTCGCCATCATCACATGGGTCCCTGGAGTCTTTAACTCTATCTCCATCCTTTGCAAGTCACACAAAATGGGCCTTTGTGTTGACAATATCGCACTCGTACTTGCATATGATCTTCTACTCAATGTGTCAGCTACCAAGTTCGCTTTGTCAGGATGGTATTGGATGGTATGATCATAATCTTTCAACAGTTCAAGCCAACGTCGTTGTCGCATGTTGAGTTCCTTTTGAGTGAAGAAATATTTGAGGCTTTTATGATCCGTAAAGATCTCGACTTTCTCCCCATACAAGTAATGCCTCCAAATTTTAAGTGCAAAAACAACAGCTGCCAACTAAAGATCATGAGTAGGATAATTCCTCTCATATTCTTTGAGTTATCGCGAGGCATAGGCTACGACTTTCCCATGTTGCATGAGAACACATCCCAACCCTTTGCCCGAAGCATCACTGAAGATGACAAATCCCTCCAAGCCAGATGGTATTGTCAGAACAGGTGCTGAAATGATTCTCCTCTTGAGTTCTTGAAAACTCTTCTCACATTCTTCGCTGCAACCGAACTTTGTATCTTTCCAAGTCAGCTGAGTTAATGGAGTAGCGATTCGAGAAAATCCTTCCACGAATCTCCAATAATAACCAGCTACACCGAGAAAGCTACGTACTTCGGTCACTGATTTAGGTTGCTCCCAGCTTTAAATAGCTTCAATCTTGTCAGGTCAACAGATATTCCATGACTTTATACTACGTGCCCAAGAAATGCTACTTCCTCAAGCCAGAACTCGTATTTCTTCAACTTGGCATAAAGCTTGTATTCACGAAGCTTTTGGAGTGTCAGCCTCAAGTGTTGCTCATGATCTTCACGGCTTTTAGAATAAATAAGGATGTCATCAATAAAGACGACCACAAAGTGATCCAAATATTCCTTGAATACTCGGTTCATCATATCCATGAAGGCAGCAGGAGCATTAGTTAATCCAAAGGACATGACTAGGAATTCATAATGCCCGTCATCGAGTTCCGGCCCGTCTTTGGAATGTCATTGGTTCTAATCTTCAATTGGTGATATCCTAACGAAGATCAATTTTAAAAAAATTTGGCTCCGCTCAACCGGTCAAACAGGTCATCAATACATGGCAATGGGTACCTATTTTTATGGTGACATGATTCAACTCCCGATAATCAATACAAAGTCGCATACTCCCATCTTTCTTCTTCACGAATAGAACAGGAGCACCCCAAGGAGAAGTACTAGGATGAATAAAGTCAATGTCTAACAATTCCTGCAGTTGGGTCTTTAACTCCTGAAGTTCAATAGGAGTCATTCGATATGGGGCTTTGGAAATGGGTTGTACCGGGTTCAAGGTCGATACAAAATTCAATTTCACGCTCTAGGGGTAGGCCAGGAAGTTCTTCAGGGAATACGTCAGGGAATTTATTAACAATAGAAATATCATTCAAAACTGACGTATTTTTGTTTAGATCCGTGACATGAGCTAAGAAAGCTTGACATCCGTTTTTCAATAAACGAATAGCTTTATAGCTTGAGATGACCGTGGTTGATTTTAATGGTTTGGTCGCTTGAATTCGCATAATAGGTTGATTAGGAATATGAAAGCTAACAAACTTACGAAAACAATCAATTTTTGCATGATGAGTAGTTAACCAATCAATCCCTAGAATTACGTCAAATGCACGTATTTTCAATGAAATAAGATCGAAAGGTAATGTGAGGGTACCAATTTGAACCAAACAAGACTTATAAACAGTGGATGTAATTAAGGTTTCTCCCAATGCAGTTTCCACAGATAAGTCAAAGTCTAATTTCTCCGGAGTCAAATTTAATCGTTGAGCGCAAGTAGGAGAAATAAAAGAATGTGTAGAACCGGTATAAAATAAATTATAGACTTCGCTAGAGTTTATGATAAGCTTACCCGTGATGACCTCATTCGGGTTCCTTGCTTTCTGGGAGGTCACAACAAACGCTCTCCCTTGTACTACCGGTTTTGACTTTTTTGGGACGGCCTTTGGTGCCTCTGTGACACCCTCAAATCTTGTTACTTCATTTCCTCAAGATTTGGTGCTCACTTAATCAAAACATTCATTTATAACTACCCAATTATAATAAAATTGAATAATAAAAACCTGCCCATACAGGATTATACTCAAATAAAAATCTCCCCAAGTTGTCTAACCTTTAACAACAATCATTCAAATGCGAAAATTAAATAAACTTCATTACAATCTTTAAACCAAAGTCTAATAATAATACTATCAAATCTATTACAAGTCTTGAAGACTTGTTCATCTTTCCTTTTCCTTTATTTGGTGCTAGGTACGTCACCGCTTCAACTTTAATCAAAGAAATTTTACAGCAAGAGTGAGCAAACAAGGCCCACTTGAAATAACAATAAATAAATCTTTAAACTTTTACATCAATTGCCAATACTAGGCTCAATAGAACCGAACAATATATTCTATTAACTTTCTAAAATTATAACATTCACCGAGGGTCTGAGGTCCCTTTAATCCAGATACTTGAAACCCTAACTCTCAGACACATCACGATACCATTTCTATGAGCTTTAATAATACTAATAATAATAACGATAATATAAAACTTAACTTAAGTTTACATATACATCGTAGTCTTTCTCCCAAGTACGTAACCTTTAAACATTCATTACATGTCATAATATATATATATATATATATATATATATATATATATCATAGTCTTCTTCATAATCTAATAAAACTATTACAAATACCGCCGCAATTTTATTTGTTAGCTTTCCTTTTCCTTTGTCTCTACCAACTTTCTCGGGTCCTTCACACTTAGTCGAAAACATTTAAATTAAGCAAGGATGAGCATTTGAGTGCCCAAAGAAGTATTATATATATATATATATATATAGTCGAAAGAATTTAAATGTTTTCTTTATAATATCTTCTACAACTAGTCAAGAGTTGTGAAGTAATCTGCACTAATAATAATTCATAACAACCCTCTTCAACTTTTGAAATTACGTATTGATCAGATATGGGGTTTCGTGACATACCATGAACATTATTTTTCATTTTCAAAAGGTTTAAATGTAAATTCATCTCAGAACCGTCATGACTTACTTGCACGAAGGGTGATCTACCCTCATTGTACCTCTCGATTGATCAATACTACATTTATACGAACGATGTTATCGTCATTCGTCTGTCACTTGGGCGCATAAAATTTTCCCATTTTCGGATGTTCATATCTCATTCGTGTTCATAACAAAGGTCTTATATAATTCAACATATATTTATATCAAATGTGTATCAACATGCGATGAAAAATAATGATTATCCAAGTGGGGACACTTGTATAATCATTTATAGAATTAACTAATGTAATAAATTTATCCAATTATCATATACTAACATGTTGATAATCAATGGGCATATATTATATAGCTTAATAACTGCATAATAATAACAATAATTCTCAACTTCTCACTTCATTCCATCAGATAAAGAAAAATGCAAAGTTAGGATATCTTGCGATGCTACCGCTTACTATTCTCAACTTAGTTTTATCTTTTATGAAATCACCTATCATTAATCGATCATTTTACCGATTAGTATATCATATCGTAATATATAACACCGCCTATCAGCAACAAAGACATTCCTAATCACATTGCCACACAATCTTTAACAACCATCAATCACAAATAAACATTTATCTAGCCAATTATCTAAGTCCAGATCAATTTCTCGAAATACGCTTACCACCGACAAATTTTTTCGGTAATAATCGAGTCTAAGACTCTATTCTCAGTATCACAATATCCGATTAGATAACTTAAATATTAGTCACACTATTTTTCACGGCCTTATAATAATTATTAAATAATTATTATCATTTATCATAATTTTTGAAATATCGTAATCATTATTAAATGATTTAAGTATTAAATAATTCTATTATCATTAATATTTAATCAATATTAAATTATTAATGAAACCATTGCCAAAATATTAAAGTTATGTATAATAACTCAAAATATTTTTAAAGTATTTATAATACCTTTAAATGATTTTTAAAACATTTAAAATCATTATTAAATAATTACCATTAATATTTAAATATTAATGAACTAATTATACAAATATTAAAAGTCAATAATTATAACTTAAAATATTTTTAAATCATTAATATCCTTTTTTTTAAATGATTTTTAAATAAATAAAACCATTTTTAAACTATTTATTTAATATAATTATTAAATAAATTTAATATCATTAATCATTAAATAAATATCATTAATATTAAATTATTAATGAAATTATTCTTTAAATATTAAAAGTTATATTTTATAACTTAAAATATCTCTAAACACTTTATTTTTATTTAAAATGATTATTATAATAATAAAATCATTTTTAAACTAAATTATTTAATATAAGTGTTAAATAACTTTATTATCATTAATCATAATTAATTAATGAAATTTACCTTTAAATATTAAAAGTTATATTTTATAACTTAAAATATTTTTAAATACCTTTTTATTATTTAAAATGATTTTTAATATAATAAAATCATTTTTAATTCATTTATTTAATTCATTTAATAAATAACTTAATTATCATTAATATTAATTTATTAATGAAAATTATCACATAATATTAAAAGTTATTAAAATAACTTAAAATATTTTTCTTATATCATAATATAATTTTAAATGATTTTTCATGAATTAAAATCATTTTTAAATAATTTATTTAATATTATAATTAAATAAATTAATTACTTTTAATATTCCAAAAATATTAAATATTTATGAAATATATTTAAAATAATTAAAAACTAATTTTCGTAATTTAAAATAATTTTTAATAATTTATTTTGTATTTTTAATAATTTAAAACTAATTTTCTATAATTATTAATTAATTTCCTAAAATATTAATCTGTTCTGTCAAGAAGGTTACCTATAGCGGCGTGTAACTGGCCGCTATAGGTGTTCTTCATGTTCATACTTAAACCCAGATCTTCATAGGCAAATGAAAGTGGCATGTTCACCCATTTAATTTTAATTCTCTCAGATATCAGGTTTCCGAGAAATACAAAAGCTAGATTTTGTAGACAAAGTTCAAGACTACATGTTCTAATAGACCACATGATCTAACAACCTAACATAAGCTAGATCTAAGCTGCCCAAGATGTCACAGAGTCGTTTCTTCATTTTCCTCGGGTTGCCTGTAAATGAAGAACAGCCTCGAGTGACCACACTTTCGATCGACTATAACGCAAACACATGAACTGCTCTTTGTGATATAAAGGGTTCAGTCAGAAGCTAGCATGCAAGAGAGTAGATCTATTACATAAAATACAACTAACATGAACAGAATCCAAAAGAGGACTCTCTATTAAATCCATGTCACGACATAAATCATATTGTTTTCCGGGTTACCCGTAAAATGTAGAAATGTGCTCGACCTCGCTAGTTCGACCGTCCATAAAATCCAACCCATTTACGTAAATAAGTGATATTAAGGCATGATGATGTAGTCTAACAAACATACTACAACTTAGATACAAGAACCATAACGATACATCAAACAACCGCCGATTCAAGCCATTTAAAACTTGTCGAGTTTCGGCTCTTTTCTCGGGTTACCTTAAATGGCCCACCAATGTCAATCAACGACCTTTCGACCTGCTATAACTTATAATCTACAACCGATCTAGGTCCGATTCTTGATCCAGAGCAAAGATCTCATAACCGACTACCATATTCAACACTTATAACACAAAAATCAAACACCTACAGAGATCTACACGACCGACATTCGTCGCTGTCGACGCCTCCTTTAAAAATTTCCAGATTTTGAAAATCTTTAATTTCGAGCACTTTAATGTTATGGATTTGATAAATACCAACCTGCATCATCATAATATCTTATAAACAACATATTCTAACACCCAAACATAACATCTAACAACCAAAAATTGGATGATTTTGAATTAGGGTTTCATACCTTTTATGCTCAATTCTTGATTTCGCTATCGATTTGTTGTTGGATTTCGTGGGGCTGATAATGGGTCCGATATACTATATATTTTCTGAGGTTTGGGGATTGAGAGTGTTAGTATGAATGTTGTGCAATTTTTAGTAACCAACTCCACTTTCTCTCTCTTAAATCTATTTATAGGCAACTCGATGCATGTATGGGATCGATCTAGCAGAATTTGTTGTTGTCATCAAATTGCAGCATATCGAGTTGTTGGGAGTTGTTGATTTGGTGAACAACTTTCTCCTATTGTCAAAACTCTATTCCTAGCTTCTTTAATGCACTTAAGGGCATTTTGTCCTTTGATAATTCATTTTATGGCAAAATGGTAACTTACCAAACCCTTAGGTTAGGGTTTGATTTAGGTTTAGGGTTTGAGCCAATTTGGGTAAACAAAAATCTAGAATTTCCAATTTAGGGTTTGCACACTAAATAAATAACATTAAATAAATAAAATTAAATAACTTTTAGTTTCTAAAATTTTGAAAAATAAATATTGTTAATTAATTAAGTTTGTAATTACATGAACATTAGGGTTTGTACCATATAATTATCATCGACTTTGCTAATTTAGCAATTAGGATTTATTCTTTTGGTAATTAGGGTTACCAAATTACTATTAGGGTTTTCTAAATATTAGGTTTTAGTTTAGTAATTAGGGTTTAACAATTTAGGGTTTCTAAATTTAATAATTATAATCACAATACTTGTTAATTAATCACATTATACATACTCACCAACAATCTCAAACTCAAATTTCAAATTAGGGTTACTAATTATAGCAATTAGGGTTTCCGTAATTTTAATTAGGTTTACCTAATTAATACATTAAATACACGTATATAATTAATATTACATACTTATAAAACAATCTCATACTCTAATTTGGATCTCAAATTAGGGTTTAACATTATTATTAGGGTTCGGGTCAAAATACAATCGTAATTGACCAACCATTAACAATACTTTTATATACCGCATATATTCATAAAGAATCGAAAAATCAAAATATAAGTAATATTATATTATTATTCTCATACCTTGACAATAATCCAAAATTAGGGTTTGATTCCATATCCGATTATTCTTTCATATTTAACCTTAATAATTAAGGTAAAATAATTAACTTAATAATCTGCATAAAAATTCATATAATAAAATAATGATTATATTTATTCTAAAATCACTTCATATATTATTTAAATAATATATGATTATATATTCATGGAAAATAAATAAAAACATTTTTATCTTAAAATTAATTATTATAAAAATATACTTTATAATAATCAATAATTCTAAAATAAATTTACTTGAAAATATTCATGTAATAAATATATTTTTATTTACCACATAAATACATATACACATAATCTTGTACAAATCCTCATCCTTAAAAAAAAAAAAAAAATATACGCAAAATTTAAGATTTATTTATATAGAAAATATCGGGTTGTCACATTCACCTCCTTTATAAGGATTCCGCCCCTAATCACCACTTAAAACCTACACATAACTCGGGTTCATAGCATACACAATCTTCGCAAATAGATCTCGATTAACTCTAATCGAACCGATCTTTAATTAATCACATTAAGCTTGTTTTTCGATAAACGGAAATTTGATTTCTAAAAGAACTCAAATTTCTCCCTCAAAATTTCTTTTTATAAAATAATTTACTATAAATAGAAAAATTCTAATTACGCAAATAAAAGTTATTCAATATTACCTAGCATCGCATCGCCAAATGCCACCGTGTCTTGAACCGTCATGTTGAAGACCCTTGATGTCGACTTTGTTGGTTTGTTCGATGATGTCATTCCGTGATTGCTAATGTTCCACTACCCTTACCAATATTCACACTACCAAATTTCTACCCTCCCTGTTCTCACAATCCTTAACCCTATGCTCCAACGATCCACAAATAAAACAACCATCGCTCATTCTAGGATTTGGGCAATGGGAGAGATGTGACCTCCCGCCTGCACTTATAACACACAAATTTTCCTTTTAAACATTCTCCTGAGTGGTTCTTTCCACATGTCTCAGACCGAATCTTCCCTTTTTTTCACTCCCTCTCGCTTCACCCGCACGCTTCCAAAGTAGTTTCCTTTCTTTTCCATCAAGACTCCTCGCTTCCACTATTAATTCTCACCTTCTCACCCCCTCGACCTTGCCCTTGTTTTTCTTCTCCTTATTGTAGAGGCTCATAGCCTCACTTCCTCCTCCGCAATTATCGCCTTTCTCCATGAGTGCTGCAAATGTTGGGATCTGCAACACCGCCACCTTATTATAGAGCCAAGGTTTTAATCCCACCAAATCTCCTAGCCTTCCTAGCCTCCGTGACGACTTGATGCGAGAGCAAACCTAGCTAACTCATTAAATTTCACATGATATTCCGCCACCGACATATCCCCTTGCTTCAACTCCGTAAATTTTACCTCCATTCTAGCCTCACAGATTAGTCAAAAATAATTCTCAAAAATAAGGTCTTAAATCTATCCCATGTTACCACACCTCGCCTCCCGCCTCATCCGATTCGCTTCCCACCGTAAATTTGCCTCACCCTTCATCATGTAGGTGGCAAAAGAGGTCTTTGCCCCTCACCACCCTAGCTATTACAAACGCCTTCTCAATTTCTTTAACCCAAGTTTGGGCTTCTACAGGTCATTTGTAGATTTTGAATTCGGCTGTTCTACGCCTTTAAAGTCTTTGAAATTCGCCAAATAATTATCCTACCGTTCCCTTTGTTGCATGGCTCGAGCTACCATATTCGCGAATCACAGATTGGTCCGCTTTGTTGTTGTCCTTCAACGTTGTTGATGTACTCTTCCGCCTCCCGATTTCGAGTTTGACGCTCATGCATTATCCGTTAAGTAAAAACCATACATTAACTTACATTCTAAACCTTATCATATAAGTTTAAACTTATTAAACTTGTTTCATAACTCAAACTTTGATTCATATTCATTCATCGCTTTCAAAATACTTTTTATATATCACAAAGACATAGTGCTTTTTAAACATCACCATCCCATCAGGACTACAAAAGCTCTGGATTTACTTCACCACTTGTACAAAAGTTTTATAATAATGCATTACATGTATAAACTAAACACACATATTATATTAAACATGCTTACACCCATATAACCTATACTACCTATTTACTAAGTCTTCTTTCTTGATGCCTTCTTGCGATGATCTTCTTTTTCCACAAACAAAACATGCTCCCCATTTTATAGTGATAATACAGAGTGGTATGCCCTTCATAACCGCAAGGATAACATATTCTTTTCCATTTCTTCTTCCCGTGTTTTCCTAAATCATGGTCTTCTACCTTCCTTTTTCCCTTATCTCTGAGTCGCATACGAAGTGTTGCTTGAGGCTCCCATCCGATTGATTTGGATTTGAAGCTTATCCTCGCTTCTTCCATTGTTTCTATTAACGCTTGACGCAATTGATCATTAAGCGCTTTTTCTATCTTCCACAACCCTTCTAGAGAAGATACCTTGTTCCTCAATTCTCAGATCTCCAATGATGCTTGATCGCCTTCAAATTTTAGGGTCCTAATCATTATCCGCCGATCCACTATTTCCTGGATCTCGGTACTATGTTTTCCACGATAACCACCTCGCCCGAAGTTTTGTTTCATCGTGAGCTTCTATTTCCGCTATCGGCTTCGATAGTAGCTCCTTCTTTATGATCCGGGGTATCCTAATCCTTTTCACCGACATCTACACACATCAATTATCCCGATTAGCATATATTATATACACATAGTCAAATAATAGTTTTGTATGAATTATCTTTTATTTTGTTTGACGATGAATTGATTCAATTCATCTCTTTTAAACTCTATATGAGTTATTTATATTTTCAACGCTTCCTCTGTTTCTAAGGTTATAGCCTAAGGTCTAACCTACCTAAGGTTTCTAACCCTATAGCTCGATACCATTCTCGTGAGGTCCCCGAATCCAGATACTTGAAACCCTAACTCTAGACATCACGATACCATTTCTATGAAATGGAATAATACTAATAATAATAACGATAATATAAAACTTAACTTAAGTTTACATATACATCGTAGTCTTTCTCCCAAGTACGTAACCTTTAAACATTCATTACATGTCATAATATATATATATATATATATATATATATATATATATATATATATATATATCATAGTCTTCATAATCTAATAAAACTATTACAAATATCGCCGCAATTTTTATTTGGTTAGCTTTCCTTTTCCTTTGTCTCTACCGAACTTTCTCGGTCTTCACACTTAGTCGAAAAACATTTAAATTAAGCAAGGATGAGCATTTGAGTGCCCAAAGAAGTATTATATATATATATATAGTCGAAAAGAATTTAAATGTTTTCTTTATAATATCTTCTACAACTAGTCAAGAGTTGTGAAGTAATCTGCACTAATAGTAATTCATAACAACCCTCTTTCAACTTTTGAAATTACGATATCGATCAGATATGGGGTTTCGTGACATACCATGAACATTATTTTTCATTTTCAAAAGGTTTAAACAGAATTCATCTCAGAACCCGCCATGACTTACTTGCACGGAGGGTGATCTACTCACAGACTTTCAGATTGATCAATACTATATGTATACGAACGATGTTATCGTCATTCCTCATCTCACTTTGGGCGCATAAAATTTTCCCATTTTCGGATGTTCATATCCGCATTCGTGTTCATAACAAAGGTCTTATATAATTCAACATATATGTATATCAAATGTGTATCAACATGCGATGAAAAACAATGATTGTCCAAGTGGGGACACTTGTATAATCATTTATAGCAATTAATCTAATGTAATAAATTTATCCAATTATCATATACTAGCATGTTGATAATCAATGGGCATATATTATATAGCTTAATAACTGCATAATAATAACAATAATTCTCAACTTCTCACTCTCGCCCATCAGATAAAGAAAATGCAAAGTTAGATATCACTGCACGATGCTACCGCTTACTATTCTCAACTTAGTTTTATCTTTTATGAAATCACCTATCATTAATCGATCATTTTACCGATTAGTATATCATATCGTAATACATAACACCGCCTATCAGAATCAAGACATTCCTAATCACATTGCCACACAATCTTTAACAACCATCAATCACAAATAAACATTTATCTAGCCAATTATCTAAGTCCGTATCAATTTCTCGAATACGTCGGCTTCACCGACAAACCTTTTTTTGGTAATAATCGAGTCTAAGACTCTATTCTCGTATCACAATATCCGATTAGATAACTTAAATATTAGTCACACTATTTTTCATGGCCTTATAATAATTATTAAATAATTATTATCATTTATCATAATTTTTGAAATATCGTAATCATTATTAAATGATTTAAGTATTAAATAATTCTATTATCATTAATATTTAATCAATATTAAATTATTAATGAAACCATTGCCAAAATATTAAAGTTATGTATAATAACTCAAAATATTTTTAAAGTATTTAAAATGATTTTTAAAACATTTAAAATCATTATTAAATAATTACCATTAATATTTAAATATTAATGAACTAATTATACAAATATTAAAAGTCAATAATTATAACTTAAAATATTTTTAAATCATTAATATCCTTTTTTTAAATGATTTTTAAATAAATAAAACCATTTTTAAACTATTTATTTAATATAATTATTAAATAAATTTAATATCATTAATCATTAAATAAATATCATTAATATTAAATTATTAATGAAATTATTCTTTAAATATTAAAAGTTATATTTTATAACTTAAAATATCTCTAAACACTTTATTTTTATTTAAAATGATTATTATAATAATAAAATCATTTTTAAACTAAATTATTTAATATAAGTGTTAAATAACTTTATTATCATTAATCATAATTAATTAATGAAATTTACCTTTTAAATATTAAAAGTTATATTTTATAACTTAAAATATTTTTAAATACCTTTTTATTATTTAAAATGATTTTTAATATAATAAAATCATTTTTAATTCATTTATTTAATTCATTTAATAAATAACTTAATTATCATTAATATTAATTTATTAATGAAAATTATCACATAATATTAAAAGTTATTAAAATAACTTAAAATATTTTTCTTATATCATAATATAATTTTAAATGATTTTTCATGAATTAAAATCATTTTTAAATAATTTATTTAATATTATAATTAAATAAATTAATTACTTTTAATATTCCAAAAATATTAAATATTTATGAAATATATTTAAAATAATTAAAACTAATTTTCGTAATTTAAAATAATTTTTAATAATTTATTTTGTATTTTTAATAATTTAAAACTAATTTTCTATAATTATTAATTAATTTCCTAAAATATTAATCTGTTCTGTCATTAAAGTTACCTATAGCTGCGTAACTGCCGCTATAGGTGTTCTTCATGTTCATACTTAAACCTGCATCTTCATAGGCAAATGCCAAAATGGCCATGTTTAACCCACTTTAATTCTCTCAGATATCAGTTTCCGAGAAATACAAAAGCTAGATTTTGTAGACAAAGTTCAAGACTACATGTTCTAATAATAGACCACATGATCTAACAACCTAACATAAGCTAGATCTAAGCTGCCCAAGATGTCATTGTCAGAGTCGTTTTTCATTTTCCGGTTGCTCAGAAATGAAGAACAGCTTCGAGTGACCACTTTTGATCGACTATAACGTGCAACACATGAACTGCTTTCTTGATATAAAGGGTTCAGTCAGAAGCTAGCATGCAAGAGAGTAGATCTATTACATAAAATACAACTAACATGAATGTAATCCAAAAGTTATGACTCTATTAAAACCATGTCACGACATAATCATATATGTTTTCTCGGGTTACCCGTAAAATGTAGAATGTGCTCGACCTCGCTAGTTCGACCGGCCCATAAAATCCAACCCATTTACGTAAATAAGTGATATTAAGGCATGATGATGTAGTCTAACAAACATACTACAACTTAGATACAAGAACCATAACGATACATCAAACAACCGCCGATTCAAGCCATTTAAAAACTTGTCGAGTTTTCGGGCTCTTTCTCGGTTACCTAAAATGGCCCACCAATGTCAATCAACGACCTTCGAATTCTGCTATAACTTATAATCTACAACCGATCTAGGTCCGATTCTTGATCCAGAGCAAAGATCTCATAACCGATCTACCATATTCAACACTTATAACACAAAAATCAAACACCTACAGAGATCTACACGACCGACATTCGTTGTCGACGCCTCCTTTAAAAATTTCCAGATTTTGAAAATCTTTAATTTCGAGCACTTTAATGTTATGGACTTGATAAATACCAACCCGCATCATCATAATATCTTATAAACAACATATTCTAACACCCAAACATAACATCTAACAACCAAAATTGGATGATTTTGAATTAGGGTTTCATACCTTTTATGCTCAATTCTTGATTTCTCGCTATCGATTTGTTGTTGATTTCGTGGGGCTTGATAATGGGTCCGATATACTATATATTTTCTGGGAGGTTTGGGGATTGAGAGTGTTAGTATGAATGTTGTGCAAATTTTAGTAACCAACTCCACTTTCTCTCTCTCTTAAATCTATTTATAGGCAACTTGATGCATGTATGGGGATCGATCTAAGGCTTTGTTGTCATCAAATTGCATATATCGAGTTGTTGGGAGTTGTTGATTTGGTGAACAACTTTCTCCTATTGTCAAAACCTATTCCTAGCTTCTTTAATGCACTTAGGGGCATTTTGGTCCTTTGATAATTCATTTTATGGCAAAATGGTAACTTACCAAACCCTTAGGGTTAGGGTTTGATTTAGGTTTGTGGTTCGAGCCAATTTGGGTAAACAAAATCTAGAATTTCCAATTTAGGGTTTGCACACTAAATAAATAACATTAAATAAATAAAATTAAATAACTTTTAGTTTCTAAAATTTTGAAAAATAAATATTGTTAATTAATTAAGTTTGTAATTACATGAACATTAGGGTTTGTACCATATAATTATCATCGACTTTGCTAATTTAGCAATTAGGATTTATTCTTTTGGTAATTAGGGTTACCAAATTACTATTAGGGTTTTCTAAATATTAGGGTTTTAGTTTAGTAATTAGGGTTTAACAATTTAGGTTTCTAAATTTAATAATTATAATCACAATACTTGTTAATTAATCACATTATACATACTCACCAACAATCTCAAACTCAAATTTCAAATTAGGGTTACTAATTATAGCAATTAGGGTTTCCGTAATTTTAATTAGGGTTTACCTAATTAATACATTAAATACACGTATATAATTAATATTACATACTTATAAAATAATCTCATACTCTAATTTGGATCTCAAATTAGGGTTTAACATTATTATTAGGGTTTGGGTCAAAATACAACGTAATCGACCAACCATTAACAATACTTTTATATACCGTATATATATTCATAAAGATCGAAAAATCAAAAATATAAGTAATATTATATTATTATTCTCATACCTTGACAATAATCCAAAATTAGGGTTTGATTCCATATCCGATTATTCTTTCATATTTAACCTTAATAATTAAGGTAAAATAATTAACTTAATAATCTCGTATAAAAATTCATATAATAAAATAATGATTATATTTATTCTAAAATCACTTCATATATTATTTAAATAATATATGATTATATATTCATGGAAAATAAATAAAACATTTTTATCTTAAAATTAATTATTATAAAATATATACTTTATAATAATCAATAATTCTAAAATAAATTTACTTGAAAATATTCATGTAATAAATATATTTTTATTTACCACATAAATACATATACACATAATCTTGTACAAATCCTCATCCTTAAACAAAAAAAAAAAAAATTATACTGCAAAATTTAAGATTTATTTATATAGAAAATATCGAGATAATCGAATTGAAAACAATAATTAGCTCAATAAGACAAAGGATTAGAAAACTTACATCGTCATGAGTAACTAGATACAATGACTTACTCAATCATAAGAAATCTAGCTCTACGAAAGTGTAGAAGTAGCAACTTACAACAATTGTAATTGAATTTGAAAACAATAATGTACCAATTGAAATTAAACTTGCACAATGAAGTTTTGAGTTAGAAAACTTATCTTGCTCGTAGACTAAACCGAATCAATTTGAATCACAATATCCTATATACATATGTCATCTTGACATAGTTAGTCATTATCACATAACTAATACATTCATTACATAGGTTTGATTATTTAATCACATGATCAACTTATAACACAAGTTAATCCTTAATAACATAATTATTCATAGTATACAAATACTAAAATCTATATTTTACAGTCCTACTATCATCACAAAAATGTTTTCTTAAAATTTCGTGTACAAAAAGAACACTGTCAGACCATTCTGCTAACTTGCGCATGCGCCACGCTTTACATCGTGGAATTCGTGATGTGCTATGCTTCGTGATGGCTATGAAGACGATGATTATACTACGGAGCCGTACACAAGCATATGGCGATAATACTATTATGCCCACGAAACGTCTTGATGGGCCACACCAGACTAAATCGCATTTTCGATTGATGACTTTAATAGCGATACAAAAAAAGCCAAATTGGCCTAAAAGCTCGAATCTAATAGGTGATTATCATGTAATTTATATATAGACTTCATATAAACATATTGTGAAGACTTCTAACATGTTTATACTCATAAAATAACACAAACATCAAATATACAACACCCAATTTTAATGTTCTTGGAAAAAACTCCATTTTTTATACTTTCAATGAAAATCAACACGGTGATTTTGTTTTTCAACCAAAACAGTAAATTCAAAACATCAGAGTTATGATTATACATACTCTATCAATTTCCATAATCAATTTATCAATCTAATAACTAATTAAACCTTAATTTCAATTTTAAATTAAGCCATGTTCATATATTTTTTCATGTAAACACTGTAATATATTTTCTTCCACAAAACACATACATACATGAATTACTATATCTATAATCATATACAATTTCATGAAACAACCTTTTACAAACAATTATTATACTAAACTATATACATATTAACAATTCATCTTTTACAAATATTTTACAAAGACTTGTTGGGAAGAGGAAAACTAAACTTTTAAAAAATAAAATAAGAGGATTATTATCCTACCTTTGATTAAGAAGATGATGGCTATCCTTTTGATTATCAAGCTTCTTTTTTCCAATTCCTTTCTCAAATTCTCTAGCCTCCCTTCCTCTCTTCTTTTCTCTCTGTAAACTTTCTTCTTCTCTTCCACTGAGTTCTTTCTCCCTAACTCCAACTACGTACTAACAATATAATGTAAATAGCAATAATATATATTAATTATATAATATAAATATAGATATAACTTATGTCAGTTATATAAGTTTTGAAAATCAAAAGTCATAAGGCTTGTTTGGCTAACATAATAAAAAATAACCTATTAACTTATATACCTTGTTTGGTAAAGCTAATTAAAATAAATCAATTACTCCTTATACCTTGTTTGATAAAACACTATTATATTAAAGACTTATTATGCAATAAGACATGTTTGGCAAAACTAAATTAAACTCTTTTAATTTATTTTGGTAAATCCTTTATAGCAAGGTTATTAGTCACACTTTTATTTAATTAAATAATCAATTTAATCAATTCAAATATTAATCTATTAAATTACTTTAATACATAAATCATTATCACAAAACTACAATTTCTTTATAATTATAATTTTATTTAACCAACTAATATTTTAAATTACAATTTCCCATTAAAAATATTATAATTTATTTAAATCACTATAAGCTCTCTAACTTACTTATTAAATTACATTGGTATATAATCTCATAACAATTAATTTACTTAGCTCCTTAATTATTTATTCAACAAATAATTAATTAAACCACATCAACTCAAATTGCCATATAATTCAATAAATATTTAATATTGCAAATAAATATTTAATATTTAATATTTTATTATTTATTCAACAAATAATTAACTAAATCACATCAACTCAAATTGAACAATTATTTATTCAATAATAAACATATCCATTAAATATTTATATAAATCAATAAATATTTAATATTACACTTAAAAATTCGGAATGTTACATCATTCCCTCCTTACAAGGATTACATCCTCGAGAATCACAACTCAAACAAATCATTCGTTACATTCTTCCCTACTTACAAAGATTACTATCCCCGAATCGAAGACACGAATTAAACAAATAACTTCAGGGTACTCTTTCAACATTTTCTCTTGAGTTCCCACGTAGCTTCTTCGTTGTGGTTCCTCCATATCACCTTCACGAAAGGTATCACTTTATTCTGAGCACTTGTTCTTTCACATCGACTATCCGGATAGGAACCTCTTCATAAGACAAATCTTTCTCGAATATAGCAGTTCGTATTTTCGATCATATGTTTGTAGTTGGGTTTATATGGTCGTAACACCGAAATGTGAAAAACAATATGAATGTTTTCCAACTCTGGAGATAGAGCTACCTCGTAAGCCACTTCTCCCACTCTTCGTGAGCACTTCAAAGGGTCCAATAAACCTCGGGCTTAGCTTTCCCTTTTTACCGAAAATGAATTTTCCCTTTCGAGGAGAAACTTTTAGGAATACAAAAGTTCTACGTTGAATGCACGATCTTATGCATGTTGATCAAAGCATACTTTTTATGTCTGTCTTGAAATTGCTACTAATCTTGTCCCCGATGAGTTTAACAATGTCGCCGATTTGTTGTACCGATTACGGTCCTAACGGTTGGCGTTCAAACTTTCATCCCAAAGCCAATGGAGTTCTTCACTTTCGCGTGCATACAATGCCTCGTAAGGTGGCATCTGATCTTTCGTGATGATAAGCATTGTTGTAAGAAAATTCCACCAACGATAATTGTTCTTCCCACTTCCTTTAAAGTCCATAACACATGCTCTCAGCATATCTTCCAATGTCTGAATTATTCGTTCGCTTTGGCCATCTGTTTGTGGATGATAAGCCATACTCATTCGCAACTGTGTCCCCATGCATTCTTGTAGTCTCTTCTAGAAATTTTATGTGAATCGCGGATCTCTATCGGACACAATTGATACTGGCACTCCATGCCTCGAAATGATCTCATTAATGTACAATCTTGCCAACCGATCAAGATTGAATCTAATCTTTATTGGTAGAAAGTGTGTTGATTTAAATCGATCTATCACTATCACCCAAATCGCATCGCATCCTCTCTGAGTAGTTGGAAGACCCACCACAAAATCCATCATGATGTGTTCCCACTTCCATTCCGGTATTTCAAACAGTTGGAGTAATCCATTGGGTCTTTGATGTTAAACTTTTACTACTCGACATGTCGAAGCATTTCTCTCGCATTCAAAGAACATCCCTTTTCATGTTTGGCCACCAAAAATGTCGGCGCAAATCTTGATACATTTTCGTGCTTCCTGGATGAATTGAATATTTTGAGCTGTGAGATTCGGTCAAAATTTCTTCTTTCAGTTCTAGCACTGCTGGAACCCAAATTCTTCCCTTGAACCGTATTAATCCTTCGGTATCGACCTTGTATTTTACATCACCGCCTTCAACCAAATTCTCTTTGATTTTCCCACACTCTTCATCTTGTAGTTGAGCATTCTTCACTTTGTCCACTAAAGTTGGACCAACTTCTATCTGGAATAGTTGTTTGTCAGATTCTTTTGGAAATTTGATTTCCAACTCCAGTTTTGTCATTGTTGAAATGAGCTCCTCCTGAGTTGTTATCAGCATCAACTTCTCTCGACCTTTCCTGCTTAAAGCATCTGCAACCACATTCGCCTTTCACGGATGATAAAAGATCTCACAATCGTAATCTTTTATCAGTTCCATCCACCTTCTTTGACGCATGTTCAAATCCTTACGAGTGAAAATATACTTGGACTTTTGTGGTGCATGTAGATCTCACATTTCTCTCCATAAAGATAGTGTCTCCATATCTTCAGAGCAAATACAACTGCAGCCAATTCCAAATCATTAGTCGGATACCCTTTCTCATAATCCTTTAGTTGTCTTGATGCATACGCAATAACTTTTCCGTTCTGCATAAGAACACAACCCAACCCTTTATGTGAGGCATCACTATACACCACAAAATTTCCTGTATTATCTGGTAATGTCAACGCAGGTGCCATACTTAACTTCTTCTTTAAAGTTTGGAAACTCTCTTCACATATCTCCGTCCAAACGAATTTTACAGCTTTCCTTGTCAAATTTGTTAGCGAAGTGGCTATCTTAGAAAAATCTTGAATAAATCTTATATAATAACCAACCAGTCCCAAGAAACTCCTCACTTCTGACGGTGTTCTTGGTTGTTCCCAATTGATTAAAGCTTCCACTTTTGATGGATCCACTGAAATCCCATCTTTGTCAATCACGTGACCCAAAAATTATACATGGTCGAGACAAAATTCGCACTTAGAGAATTTCGCGTACAGCTTTTCCTTCCTTAGTGTTTCCAATGTCAAACGTAAATGTTCCACGTGTTCTTATTGAGTTTTGGAATACACCAGAATGTCATCAATAAATACCACTACAAACTTGTCTAAGAATGGTTTAAACACCCTGTTCATCAAATCCATGAACGCTTGAGGGGCATTAGTTAAACCAAAAGACATCACCGAAAACTTCGTAATGTCCGTCTGCAGGAGTTCTAAATGTCGTTCTAGGTATATCCTCCTTTCTTACCTTCAATTGGTGATACCCACTTCTCAAATTAATTTTTGAGAAATATTTAGCACCCTTCAGCTGATCAAACAAGTCATCTATTCTAGGCAACGAATACCTATTATTAATAGTGACCTTGTTTAACTTCCTATAATCAATGCAAAGATGTATTGATCCGTCCTTTTTCTTAACGAATAAAACTGGCGCTCCCCACGGTGATACGCTTGGTTGAATATATTTCTTGTCCAGTAACTCTTGCAACTGTACCATCAGTTCCTTCATTTCTCTGGAGCCATTACATGCACGGGCCTTCGATATCGGTCTTTGTTCTCGGCCTAAGTCGATCACGAACTCAATTTCTTTGTCGGTGAAGTCACAGCAAATCTTCTGAAACACATCTTGAATTCTCTCACTACTAGGTATTTCTTCTAGTTTCACACCTTTCTTACGAGTATCGACTATGTAAGCTAAATAGCCCACACAACCTTGACTCAACAATTTCTTGGCTGCGTAGTCATCGGACATTTCATTTGTCTAGGCGACTTGCTACCATAAAATAACCTTTGCGGAGTCATAAGGTTTACACACTTCTTGTGACAATCGATTCTTTGCTCCATATTTGAACAACCAATCCATCCCCAAAATCACATCAAATTCCCACGAGTCTAATCGTCAGAATCAAATCTACCAACAAAATATTTTCCTTAATGTTCACCCTACGGTTCTTGTATCACGAATCTAACAGGGATTACTTCCTTATTACGCAATTTCTATGTTCAAAGAAAAATTCGGTTCTTCTCTAGGCAATCTAACCTCTTAGCAAATTCATCGGATATAAGCGAACAAGTAGCTTTTTAATCAAATAATACATAAGCATTTATATCATTGATTGGGATATATACGACACTACATCTTTTGATTGCACATCATCTTGCACGATCATGTTGAAGGTTACAGGCGTGGGTTTGTTTTGATGTTGCGGAGTCCTGCAATAGCCCATTACCTCCATTATTACCTCCATTGTTTACGGTTGTCACTCCTTCCCTCTTCTTAGGGCATTCACGAGCAAAGTGATCCTTGGATCCGCCGCGTGAAGCATACATTCTTCTTCGGTTGAGTGAAATTTGGGGATGTGACCCTCCACGTAGCCACAATTGTAGCATACTCAGCTTCCCCATCAAGCAGGCACCCTTATGGAATTTCCGCATGTAAATACATGCTTCAAACTTTTTGTTTTGTTGGTTACCCTACTGGTGTCCAGCACCCATGCTCCCATTCCACTTCATCTTTAAGTTGTTGTTGTTGATATTGTTGTTTCCACTTCTACCACCTCCATTCTTAGTCTCATTCTCATTCCTCTTCTTCTTTTGTTCCTGGTTGAACTTTGTCATGCCTCGCCTCCACCTTCCGCAAGTACTGCTTTCTCCATCACTGCTCCAAATGTCTTCAACTCGAACAGGGAGACCCTCTTTTGTCTGACAACTAGGGCTTGATTCCTGTTCAAATCTCTTAGCCTTACGCTCAAATGCATCTTTGACTTGATATGGCGTACAAACCTCGCCAATTCGTTGAACTTGGCGGCATATTCGAGATCTGAGTCATCGTTCCTTGCTTTAGTTCCGAAGCGCACTTCTAGTGACTCTTGAACTCTCCGGAAAATAGGTCTCAAAGAAAAACTCCTTGAACCTATCCCAGGTCATCACTCCTGGCCCTTCCCAAGTTTTATTGGCCTGCCACCAATAACTAGCTTCTTCTTTCAACATGAGCGTTGCAAAAAGCGATCTTGGTCATCCCTTACCCTAGCGACATCGAATACTTTTTCTATCTCCATAATCCAGGTTTGTGCTTCGACTGGATTCATGGACCCATAGAATTCAGGTGGTCCAACCGCCTTGAAATCCTTAAATGTTGTACCATGGTTTTGTGGTTGATTACTGCAACGCTCTGTCGATGAGTGTCACTAATTGTTGAGCAGGGGTTCTGGTCGACATTGTTGTTATTGGTAGTTCTCTCATTGTTTCTCTATTGGGGTGGTTCACGTCTGGGAGGCCTTTTCTGTTAAAATAAAACATCTATTAGACTATTACTCAACTTCTCTAAGTATTTCTAATTAACTTGCCTCCATAAAAGAAATAGCCACATAACACATAACACTTTGAATAAAGTAACAACTTTTATTTATTCAAAACCTTTTTGAAAAAAAAAACATAAAATAATAGCATCACTACTATCTACATTACTTTCCTGAACTACAAAAGTTTCAGGACAACATCATAGTCATATCCCATAGGTTACATAACACTTAGGATTTACAATTTATTTAACCTTTCACTCATCGTGCAACACTACAATGTTCTATTAAGATACTTCTTAGCCCTATCACGTTCTTCCTCCATGACTCGAAACATTGTTCTGCGATCTAACACGAATGATGGCAGCGTCTCGAACTGAATCGGATATTCCATGACCCGATCTTGAGCTCGATTAATTGTGGTGTCAAATAATTTATCCATCACTTCCATCTTCAGCCTTTTTCCCTGTGGGTTCCTTACTGCTCTTCCAGTTCGTTGATAAGCTTCCTCGTATGCATCTTCAGCTCTTGCCCTCGTAGCAGCTTCTTCTCTTAGCTTGTTCTTCAGTTCAGCAACCATCTCGATCAATTGTTCTTCCTCTCCTTTAGTCTGTATTAGTTTCTCCTCGGCGTTTGTCAGTCGTTCCTCACGATCCACGGATCTCGCGATCTTTTTTGTGTCATTGCGATTGTTGTTCGACTACTATCTCCTCGCAACTCCTCAACTATATCCACGAAGTTCTACATTACGGTCATGCACCTCATCGTATATACGGCTAGCTATCGAGTTAAGTGGAATCCTTTCCTCCTCATCCACGTCATCCTCATCCTCCTGTGGTAACTCTACGGGATCCTCCTCGTCTGTCTCCACATCATCATCCTCATCTTCAACTACTGTGTCCAACGGGGATGACTCCCATGGTAGTAGTTGTTCCCAAACTACCTGAATGTCGCGAGGCTCCTCCTCTATAAGCATTTGAAGTCCCTCCTCCCTAGCCTAACTGGATTCTCCGACATTAGTCATCTTGACAACAAAGTTTTAAAGTTTTAATTATTAACCATTACTATTCGACACTCACGATTACATAATTTAAAATCACATAAGCACGTAAGTGTTTTATTACTTCTTTCTTAAAACTCGATAAGAGTTATCTCCACTATCTTTTCAAAGGTTACTTCCTAAGGCTTTTCCCCCTACCTAAGGTTCATAACCTAAAGCTTTGATACCAACCTATGACACCCCCAAATCCTGGTACTTCATTTCCTCAAGATTTGGTGTTCACTTAATCAAAACATTCATATATAACTACCCAATTATAATAAAATTGAATAATCAAAACACCTTGTACACAGAGTTAAACTTAAATAAAAATCTCCCGGGTTGCCTAACCTTTAACAACAATCATTCAAATCACGGAAATTAAATAAACTTCATTACAATCTTTAAACCAAAGTCTAATAATAATACTATCAAATCTATTACAAGTCTTGATGCTTGTTCATCTTTCCTTTTCCTTTCTTTGGTGCTAGTACGTCACCGGTTTCAACTTTAAATTGTAAGAAATTTTACGAGCAAGAGTGAGCAAATAAGGCCCACTTGAAATAACAATAAATAAATCTTTAAACTTTTACATCAATTGCCAATACTAGGCTCAATAGAATCCAACAATATATTCTATTAACTTTACGAAAATTATAACATTCACCGAGGGTCTAATGACCACGAATCATGTCCACAGATTATAATTAATCTTTCAACTTTAACTTTAACGATCATAAGACTATAAGGACTCCCACGTGCTTAGGGGGATCAACCCTTCGTACAATGTATTGTACACAACCATTTCAACGCAAAGCGTAAACCTCTATTAAAAAAGTTGTTCATCTCAGTATTTAGAATACAAGTCCGCACCAAAGTAAGTTTGGTTTGGATAAGCTTTCAAGGAAATTTGGAATTTAACGAACATCAACTAAGGAGTAGTTGAATAAGACCAATAACACATACTACAGAATAATAGTGATTGAATCAATCAAAGTAACTAAAGTCATGCATTAGGAATAATCTAATAGCATACAATTTGAATAAATATAGCATACCTTGCTTGAACAATACTAAGCCAAGGTTAATTAGGATTGAATACTAAACATGGATGGCAATTCAGTTATGCATGTTAATCAATAATTGAAATACAAGAATAACGTGTTCAACATCAAACCAAAGTTTAGACCACTTACATCATTATAAGATAATCGAATTGAAAATAATAATTAGCTCAATAAGACAAAGGATTAGAAAACTTGCATTGTCATGAGTAACTAAATACAATGACTTACTCAATCATAGGAAATCTAGCTCTATAAAAGTGTAGAAGTAGCAACTTACAACAATTGTAATTGAATTTGAAAACAATAATGTACCAATTGAAATTAAACTCGTACAATGAAGTTTTGAGTTAGAAAACCTGGCTTGCTCGTAGACTAAACCGAATCAATTTGAATCACAATATCCTATATACATATGTCATCGTTACATAGTTAGTCATTATCACATAACTAATACATTCATCACATAGGTTTGATTATTTAATCACGTGATCAACTTATAACACAAGTTAATCCTTAATAACATAATTATTCATAGTATAGAAATACTAAAATCTATATTTTACAGCCCTACTATCATCACAAACATGTTTTCTTAAAATTTAGGTGTACAAAAAGTACCTTTGTCAGACCATTCTTTTAATCAAGATCATGGCGCCACAGTTTTACACTGGGTGGAGGTACTATGACGGCATGATGATAATACTGGCCATGGTGATTATACTTGAAGCCGCCACTGCTTATATTATGGCGATGGCGCTCTTGAGCCACGAAGCGTCTTGATGAATACCATGATAGCGAAATTGGCTAGATTTGATATGACAACTTGACAGCGATACGAAAAAAGCCAAATTGGCCTAAAAGCTCGAATCTAATAGACTGATTATCATGTAATTTACATATAGACTTCATATAAACATATTGTGAAGACTTCTAACATGTTTATACTCATAAAATAACACAAACATCAAATATAGAACACCCAATTTCAATGTTCTTGGAAAAAACTCCATTTTTTATACTTTCAATGAAAATCAACACGGTGATTTTGTTTTTCAACCAAAACAGTAAATTCAAAATATCATAGATATGATTATACGTACTCTATCAATTTCCATAATCAATTTATGAATCTAATAACTAATTAAACCTTAATTTCTATTTTAAATTAAGCCATGTTCATATATATTTTCATGTAAACACTGTAATATATTTTCTTCCACAAAACACATACATACATGAATTACTATATCTATAATCATATACAATTTCATGAAACAACCTTTTACAAACAATTATTATACTAAACTATATACATATTAACAATTCATCTTTTACAAATATTTTACAGAGACTTGTTGGGAAGAGGAAAACTAAACTTTTAAAAAAATAAAATAAGAGGATTATTATCCTACCTTTGATTAAGAAGATGATGTCTATCCTTTTGATTATCAAGCTTCTTTTCCCTATTTCCTTTCTCAAATTCTCTAGCCTTCTTTCCTCTCTTCTTTTCTCTCTGTAAACTTTCTTCTTTTCTTCCACTAAGTTCTTTCTCCCTAACTCCAACTACGTACTAACAATATAACGTATATAGCAATAATATATATTAATTATATAATATAAATATAGATATAACTTATGTCAGTTGTATAAGTTTTGAAAATCACAAGAATAAAAAAATAACCTATTAACTTATATACCTTGTTTGGTAAAGCTAATTAAAATAAATCAATTACTCCTTATACCTTGTTTGATAAAACACTATTATATTAAAGACTTATTATGCAATAAGACATGTTTGGCAAAACTAAATTAAACTCTTTTAATTTATTTTGGTAACTCTTTTATAGCAAGGTTATTAGTCACGCTTTTATTTAATTAAATAATCAATTTAATCAATTCAAATATTAATCTATTAAATTACTTTAATACATAAATCATTATCACAAAACTATAATTTCTTTATAATTATAATTTTATTTAACCAACTAATATTTAAAATTACAATTTCCCATTTAAAATATTATAATTTATTTAAATCACTATAAGCTCTCTAGCTTACTTATTAAATTACATTGGTATATAATCTCATAACAATTAATTTACTTAGCTCATTAATTATTTATTCAACAAATAATTAATTAAACCACATCAACTCAAATTGCCATATAATTCAATAAAATATTTAATATTGCAAATAAATATTTAATATATAATATTTAATTATTTATTCAACAAATAATTAACTAAATCACATCAACTCAAATTGAACAATTATTTATTCAATAATAAACATATCCATTAAATATTTATATAAATCAATAAATATTTAATATTACACTTTAAAATTACGGAATGTTACGACCTTAACAACAAAATTGGTCTTGACGTCTTTCCATCATTGTTGAATCTCCTCTTCTTGAAATGTCCATTCTTATTATTTTGGCCCGATTACTTCAAGTGGTTACCATTTCTGGCTTGTTGATTCCCTCCATGCTTGTTGTCACCGCTTCGATGACTGCTCTCACTGGTATTATCATTTTGCCGGCTGCTCCCTTTTGGTTGTGTTGACTCGTTATCGTGCTCCACTAACTGAGCCCTATTTACAACATCTGAATACAAACACAGTTTATGATAAATAAGATGTTGACATATCTCCGGCTTCAAACCTCTTAAAAACATCCGCGTCATTCTCTCTTCATTATCCACCAAGTGGGACGCAAACCGGGACAACTCAGCAAACTTGGCTTCATACTGCGACATGATCATATTATTCTGTTCCAACTTGATGAACTCCACCTCTTTCATGTGACGAATACTTTCGAGAAAGTACTTGTCGTTGAATAGTTCTTGGAACTTCTCCCAAGACATTTTCAATGGTGGCGTTGTTGAGTACGCTTTCACCGATTCCCCACCCGTGAATCGCCTCTCCTCGCAACATAAAGGCGGTAAGGAAACCTTTTGCTCCTCGGAGCATCCAAAGACATTAAATATCTTGGTGATCTATTTTATCCATGCTTCTCGCTTAAGTGGTTTTGGCTCTCCATAAACTCGGTGGTCCCACTCCTTCAACTTGCTTAGCGGTGACCGTCAGGAGTTTCAATGGCTCCACCTACATTTTGGACAGAGCCGCCTCTACTTCATTTGTTGCATGAATTGCATAAAGCCTCCTAACATTCCATCATTCATCATTTGGTCATTGTTGTTGTTTGCATGAGGATTGTCGCCTTTCGATGCACATTATCCACGATTATTGATATGTGGTGAATCAACAATGCCTGTGCTCCATTGCTATTCTCAACATTCTCTCGATGTCATTTTTATCATCGCCACAAAACAAAAGGTTAATTGACATGTAACATATTATCCCTATATTCTGATCGACCAATTAAATACCAAAAAAAACTTAGGTAGGTCATACTAGCAAAGGAATTCCCTGTCTCTCCCTTCCTAGTTCTGTTCTCACATCTTAGCCAGGGATCATATCCCTAAGCTTTGATACCAACTATGACGCCCCCAAAATAGGTATACATCACTCATCTTGAGTCGCCAGATACATGGTACAAAATTTAAATATAACTTAATAATACAACTGTCGTATACATTACGACAAAACATAAACTGTGAGTTTGAATACAAATATTGTCTACTAGAGAGTATACAAACTCAAAAGAAGTTCTCATTACAATTATTATTACACTATTTCATAGAAATAGTGAGGACTACTAATGCTATCATCTGGACCGTCACTCCGTTCCCCGACTAGTCCCTGCTACGTTCTCATTCCTGAAGAGAACAATGAAAGCAAAAGGGTGAGCTCAACTAGCCCAAAGAAGAAATATTATGACTAAGATAATGCGTAATAAATTATCATTAGCCTTCAACATCGTTAAACTGATAAAATATAACAAACATCAAGTTTAATCTGCAAATGGAACAAGCAATCCATTAGAAGAGTCAAGTAGAGAATTAAATCTACTATCTTCTATGATTTAAAAGGTTTTCATCACTTTTATCATTGGGACTCACTAATAAATAATCCACATCATCGAATCACCCCGCACTACTACCAAGGATATTCTTTAGTATCACGAACACAAATTATCCATGCATGCTACGGCCAAGGAAATTCGTGTATTAATTAATGGTCATAATCATGCCAACAACTATCCATCAATGCACTACGGGCCAATGAGGACTTTTTCCATATCATTTGTAACATTACGGTCCATGATTACAATCAATAATCCCTATTATAATCATACCAAGTCCATTTATGCACTTATAGGCCATGGATGACTTTCAACAAAAATATAAATATGAGGATGATGACAATGATATAAGAATTTAATAAAACAAGTTCAAGAATTAATTTATCCAGGAACCAATAACGTCCAAATTGTCAACATGATACTGCTTTGTAGAGTAAAATTCAAGAATGATTAGAAGAATATTTCCATGAAAAGATACTGAATGAAGCGCAAATATCAAGGATATTCCACTAATTTCATGGTGTATAGAAGTCAAAACTTAAACCAACTGAGTATAATAAGGAATGGAATAACAAAAGAAATCACCAGACATGCGATAGACCGCACAGGCATGTTATTCCAATGTAATAATAATTAATCTTAACCAGTCCCAAGCATAAAACGCATGTATATGATATTCTAACAAATAATAAAGATTTTAATCGATTCGACGTAAAAAGCGCATGCATGTGATATTCCAATGTAATAATAAAGACGAATCAGTCCGTACAGAAAACGCATGCATAACATGATATTCCAACAAAATAATAAAGATTTTAATCGGTCCCATGTAAAACGCATGCATGTGATATTCCAATAGAATAATAACGAATTGAATAATAGAAGAATTTCACCAAGTATAGGGTAGCCCGCGTATACAGGTTATTCCAACCGAATAATAAATAATGGAATAACAAAAGTTCTCTTCATGAATACAAAAGAAATAATACCCCTTACCGTAAAAGAAACTGAATGTAAGAGTAGGGAAGTAGCAGAATACTTTTTATAGTTTCTTTATAATTTCTCTCTCTGAGTTTCAAAGAATTAAATAAGAAATAATGAAGGAATGAGCTTCTATTTATAGGAGAATGGAAAAGCACTCTGTAATTCACTAGCTGAAATCATACGCTAGATTTTCAAAATCAAATTTTTATAATATATATATATATATATATATATATATATAATATAACATATGCTATATTAGAAAATTCTACCACCCATGCATCATTTGTCAAGGTGTTGGCCAATTAGAAGAAAGAGAAAAAAAACTAGTACACGCCATGTTTGAGAAAATGGCTTTATGCATATATTTGATAGCATTATTGGTTTGCTCAACCAATAAGGTGCAAGCTTGAAAATCATATCACATATCATGCCAAACATCATCTTCCACCATAACCCACTCACCCACATTTAATATATATAAATATTTACTATTCTCTCACACTTCACCACTCCCCCCATTTACGGTTGAAAATTTCTCCACCCAAAATCCTCCACTAGTGGCCCCAACCAAATATATATGTATATATATATATATATATATAAATATATACCAAAAACTTTCTACCGATTACTTTGAAAAAATGGGTAAATGGGGGTCCAAAAAATAAGCAAAACTTACAACAATAACTTCATAAAAAAAATCCTCTCAATATTTTAACAACATTTATCATCATTATTATAATTCACATTATTAATCGACCAAAATGCTCCCGAGAAAGAGGGGCTTTCCAATAAGTTTCTCCCTATCATGCCGCAATTAGGTGACCAAACCTCTCCTTGATGTAACTTCTAGACATCGTTAATATTGTAAATAATAATATTAATAACTTTGTCGTCTCAATTATTGATTTAATAATATATAAAATATTGACAATAATTGAATCAAATAACGTGAGATATTATGCGTGAATTCACCGTAGTAATAATTGAACAAAACTGAGGACTTCTCACGTAAGCATCAATAATCAATACCGTGTGCTACTGTGAAACTACGCTTATTACTATACTTTTAACACCGGGTGTTTCAACAGTTAATGGTAAAACTTCGACTGTTATTTTCATAAAGTATTTTTGTCGTTTTCTCAATCCGACAATAATTCCGTTGTGGGGTCCACCAATGATTGTGTCGTAGTACGAATATTCCCTGCTAAAACGAATATTCCCCGACCAATCGAATATTATATAACAACTTGCGTACTTTGCAAAATTTATAAATATTACCCACAACTATAACATTATATCAAATTTATTCCATAATATTAAAAAAATGATATTTATAGAAAATTCATTTTTATTCAAAAAGTTGGGGTCTTACAGGAGTACTATTCATGAGTTACTATTCACGAGTTACTATTCACGAATTACTATTCACGAGCTACTATTCATAAGTTACTATTCACGAGTTACTATTCATGGGGTCCACCGACACACAAAACATGTGTTTATCATTTAATGCAACAAAAATACTCTTTCTCCTCATTTACTCATATATCACACATTCATTGTAAAAAATATCACCATTATTATATTATTAAAATATAATAATATATTTAAAAGAATTATTTTATCAGAAAAAGATAAAATATTAATTTTCAACAATTGTCACATTAAAATTTTTTTCCATCTATATCCACATAAAATCAATATTTTCCTCATCATATAAATCAATAATTAATTATTCATAAATAATATTACCGAATCACAATAATGACAACCGGCCCATTCCTCAGAAGAGGGGCTTTCAATAAGGATTTCTCCTTCTTTGGCGCAATTAGGTGACCAAACCTCTCCTTAGATGTAACTTTCTAGACATTGCCAATAATGTTATCTAGTAATATTATTAAAATAATATGAATCATTGATCTAATAATGTGAAATATTGTATAGTGACAATTATTAAAACAACAATAATATAAAATATCAACGTAGCAATTATTGAATCAATAAAATAAAATATTGAATAAAGAATTATCGTAACAATTATTGAGTAGTGCCTTCTTACATAAGAATCAATAATTCAAAAATATCAACAAATCTGGTATGCGGTTTGTGAAGCGGCGCGATTATTGTATTTTAACCACCGGGTATCCCAACATGTTAACGGTAACAATTTACGCCATTATTTATAAAACCCCATACTTATCGTTTTCTTCATCCAATCGCTTTCCGTTATGGGGCCCACAAAAGGCTGCGCCGTCGTACGAAATATTCCCCAACGGAAGAATATTCCACGACCAAACGAATATTCCCCGACAACAATGAGTATTTTATAACCACTTGCTTATTTAAAATATTTACATATATCACCTTTAACTTTAAACTTTTATCAATTTAACCATTTCTTTGAATAGTAATTATAAGAAAATTGAATACTTTTATTTAATAAAATTCGGGGTCTTACAATCTCCCTCCTAATGAAATTTCGTCCCCGAAATTTACGCACTCAGTATTTCAAAGAGTTGAGAATACCTTTGCTTTCATTTCGATTTCATCTTCCCTGTCATCATGATTTGTCCATTGCTCATCTCCTCATATTTGGGATATCATTCTAGAATACAACTTCAAAACAAAGGTTAATTGACATATCACAATTTGTCAACTTAAGTAAGAAAATTCAAATTTTAGGTAGGACACACTAGCGAAGGATTTACTCGTCTCTCCCCTACTAGTTCTATTCCCCGATCTCCGCCAGAGATCATATCCCTAAGCTCGATACCAACTATGACTCATGTCCCAACCGTGGATAGCACCTCACGGTGGTACTCTATCGGTTTGCCACACAGTGAGCAGGCGTCCCCTACGGAGAGTCTAGCTTCGGTGCATCCCCCATCAACAGGAAGTCACCAGCAAGAGGCTCGGGGCTCTTTACTTATAGCTCTGATACCAACTGTGACGCCCCCAAAATAGGTCCAATCCAACCAACCTATTCTGAGTCGCCAAAAATATTGTACAGAAAACAACTACAACTTTATTACAACAATTGTCGTGCAAAATACAACAACACATATGTTGTGAGTTTTGATACAAATATATACCGACTTTGACTCTAGACACCAACTTGGATAGCACGTCACAATGGCACCTTACATAAAGGTACAGTCAATAACTGCTTTAGAAATTAAAATCTTTGGAAAATAATCAAGAAAACCTTCGTACATGGGAGGCCATGCGTCTAGGTTATAATAGATATCATATGCCCACAGAATTATCCTTGGTTGACCTAATAGACCCCAAAGAAAAACGAGAAGATTACTATCATATTCTTTCCGGTGGTGAGTCTTCTCTTGACATATAATTATCTCCGTTGTCTCCAAGTGAGAATTACATTTCAAATAAACTCCAAGATCATATAGGTAGTGCTCGTAGATATACTCAGCAAGTGGATGTGCACAACCCTGTCTTATGATAACACGAGTTTGTATGTCATTAGACATCTTGTATGATAGTGGCAAAACACCCTTCCAAAGTTGAGTTCACCTCACCCTATTCGGTTCACCAAGATTAAATATCAAATGACGTATACAATACGACACACTTATCTAAAGTTTTCAATAAAATTATTTCCATACTATTTAGGGAGAACCTCAACAGCTATAGACCACCGTTCTATTCCCCTGTTATCCCCGCTCGACCCAGATACACTCTTATTAACTGAAAGGAATTGTGAAGCAAAAGGGTGAGCACAACTAGCTCAGTAAATAATATCATGACTAAAGATAATTAAATTCTCAATAGCCTTCATCAGTAATAAATCAGAGATTTAGAACATATGGTAGATGATAAAACTTTTCAACCATAGTTGAAGCAGAACGAGCAATCCATTAGAAGAGTCAAATAGACCATAAAGTCTATTATCTTCTCTATGTTAAAAATCCACCAACAATGTTTTATCCCTGTAACATCAATCAATAGTTCTGGTCCACAATCATATGAATAACTCAAAATCATAATTGTGATTCTAAATTCCTCTTTGCATTCAGGACGAAGATAATTTTCATCACCTGTCTTTACTTGAAACATCAAAGATCATAGTTATACCAAATCACAGTTCCTGTTTATAATCATACTAATAAATTCATCTTTGCACTACGGGCCAAATATATTCATTATCATTTCATCTTTGCACTACAGGCCAAAGATATTCACAACAGGTCATCTTTGCACTACGGGCCAAAGATATTCAACAGCAGATCATCTTTGCACTACAGGCCAAAGATATTCAACAACAGATCATCTTTGCACTACAGGTTAAAGATATTAATATCTCAAAGAAATATATAATCATTTCAGAATTTATATAAACAATAATTATAGTCATGTTGATCATTTCACCTTTGCACTTAAGCTAAAGATATTCAATTATAAATTCAATGGTCATGATTATATCAGTCAACGATTCAACTTTGCACTACTGGCCAAAGAGAATCCATAGTCACGATCATACCAATAATCTACTCATCTTTACACTCAAGTCAAAGAGAAATTTCTTCACCAGGATTATAAAAATGTTATATATGATAATAAAAACAATATGATCAAAACATGGATTTAATTTCAAGAGTAAGATTCATAAATCAACGATAATTTGGTCAGAAAAAGAAACCAATTTTTGTCGTGAATAGTAACTCGTGAATAGTAACTCATGAATAGTAACTCGTGAATAGTACTCTGTATTTGTACATAGTACCGTATACGTAAATAATGTCATATACATGAATAGTGTCGTATACGTGAATAGTAACCCTAACACAAAAAAATAGAACTTCCACAATAAAATCCATACCAATATTTCGGTATAATGATATTGAAAGAATAACATCCTTACGAAAAAATATCCCCTACAATCCCTTAAAATTTCTTACCATCCCTTACCTCAAAAAGACAGTACTTCTGACTGGGATACTGGATATAGTGCTGAAGGAACTTGCACCGTATAGCAACACTCAAAGTATCAAAATTCTCACAAAAATACGCTCAATAATATAGAGAGAGAAAACTTCAGTTTCTGGTGTGATTTTCAATTCTAACCTAAACTCCCTATTTATAGGAAAAATGCTTAGAACATCAAAGCAGAAAATTTAATAAAATATTAATATATATATATATATATATACAAATTTCTTACGCCCACTTTCCTAGATCTGAATTCAGCAACTACATCACATGCAAGACCCATAATTAATGACAAAAACGTTTTTCATATTAAAAATAATTAAAACTTCCAAAAATCAATTATTTCGGAACTTCAGAACTTCAATAATTCATAATAAATAGCCCTTTTGTCAGAAATATTACCTCATGTCTTTCTCATAGGAAATTCCATTATCTACAACTTTGCAGAAAAAAGGTTTTCCAAATTCCAAACAGAAATTGATCGAAATCCATAAACGAGCGATTTTACAGGCTATAATCAAATTTCATTCAAGAAATGGGGTACACCGACACACAAAACATGTGTTAATCATTTAATGCAACAAAAATACTCTTTCTCCTCATATACTCATATATCTCACATTCATTGTAAAAAATATCACCATTATTATATTATTAAAATATAATAATATATTTAAATGAATTATTTTATCAGAAAAAGATAAAAATATTAATTTTCTACAATTGTCACTTTAAAAATTTTCTTCATCTATATCCACATAAAATTAATATTTTCCTCATCATATAAATCAATAATTAATTATTCATAAATAATATTACTGAATCACAATAATGAATGACGGTAGTTCCCGGGAAAGGGGTTTTCCAATAAGGATTTCTCTCATCGTGCCGCAATTAGGTGACCAAACCTCTCCTTGATGTAACTTTCTAGACATTGCCAATAATGTTATCTAGTAATATTATTAAAATAATATGAATCATTGATCTAATAATGTGAAATATTGTATAGTGACAATTATTAAAACAACAATAATATAAAATATCAACGTAGCAATTATTGAATCAATAAAATAAAATATTGAACAGTAATTACTGTAACAATTATTGAGTAGTGCCTTCTTACATAAGAATCAATAATTCAAAAATACTGTGCAATACCGTGTGCAACTGTGAAACGACGCGTATTATTGTATTTTAACCACCGGGTATCCCAACAGTGTTAACGGTAACAATTACGCCATTATTTATAAAAACCCATACTTGTCGTTTTCTTCATCCAATCGCTTTCCGTTATGGGGCCCACAAAAGGATGCGCCATCGTACGAATATTCCCCGACAGGAAGAATATTCCACGACCAAACGAATATTCCCCGATAACAATGAGTATTTTATAACCACTTGCTTATTTAAAATATTTACATATATCACCTTTAACTTTAAACTTTTATCAATTTAACCATTTACTGAATAGTAATTATAAGAAAATTGAATACTTTTATTTAATAAAATTCGGGGTCTTACAATCTCCCCTCCTAATGAAATTTCGTCCCCGAAATTTACGTACCTGGTATTTCAAAGAGTTGAGAATACCTTGCTTTCATTTCAGATTTCATCTTCCCTGTCATCATGATTTGTCCATTGCTCATCTCCTGTATTTCAGATATCATTCTAGAATACAGCTTCAAAACAAAGGTTAATTGACATATCACAATTTGTCAACTTAAGTAAGAAAATTCAGCTTAGGTAGGACACACACTAGCGAAGGATTTACTCGTCTCTCCCCTACTAGTTCTATTCCCTGATCTCCGCCAGAGATCATATCCCTAAGCTCTGATACCAACTATGACTCATGTCCCAACCGTGGATAGCACCTCACAGTGGTACCTATCAGTTTGCCACCGCAGAACGGCGTCCCCTACGGAGAGTCTAGCTTCGGTGCATCCCCCATCAACAGGAAGTCACCAGCAAGAGGCTCGGGGCTCTTTACTTATAGCTCTGATACCAACTGTGACGCCCCCAAAATAGGTCCAATCCAACCAACCTATTCTGAGTCGCCAAAAACATGGTACAGAAAACAACTACAACTTTATTACAACAATTGTCGTGCAAAATACAACAACACGTATGTTGTGAGTTTTGATACAAATATATACCAACTGTGACTCTAGACACCAACTTGGATAGCACGTCACAATGGCACCTTACATAAAGGTACAGTCAATAACTGTTTTAGAAATTAAAATCTTTGGAAAATAATCAAGAAAACCTTCGTACATGGGAGGCCATACGTCTAGGTTATAATAGATATCATATGCCCACAGAATTATCCTTGGTTGACCTAATAGACTCCAAAGAAAAATGAGAAGAGTACTATCAAATTCTTTCCAGTGGTGAGTCTTCTCTTGACATATAATTATCTCCGTTGTCTCCAAGTGAGAATTACATTTCAAATAAACTCCAAGATCATATAGGTAGTGCTCGTACATATACTCAGCAAGTGGATGTGTACTACCATGTTTTATGATAACACTAGTTTGTATGTCATTAGACATCTTGTATGATAGTAGCAAAACACCCTTCCAAAGTTGAGTTCGCCTCACCCTATTCGGTTCTCCAAAATTAAATATCAATAAAATATTTCCATACTATTTAGGGAGAACCTCAATAGCTATAGACCACCGTTCTATTCCCCTGTTATCCCCACTCGACCCAGCTACACTCTTATTACCTGAAAGGAATTGTGAAGCAAAAGGGTGAGCACAACTAGCTCAGTAAAGAATATCATGACTAAAGATAATTAAATTCTCAATAGCCTTCAACAATAATAAATCAGATATTTAGAACATATGATAGATGATAAAACTTTTCAACCATAGTTGCAGCAGAACGAACAATCCATTAGAAGAGTCAAATAGACCATAAAGTCTATTATCTTCACCATGTTAAAAATTCACCAACAATGTTTTATCCCTATAACATCAATCAATAGTTCTGGTCCACAATCATATGAATAACTCATAATCATAATTGTGATTCTAAATTCCTCTTCACATTCAGGACGAAGATAATTTTCATCACATGTCTTTACCTGAAACATCAAAGATCATGGTTATACCAAATCACAGTTCCTGTTTATAATCATACTAATAAATTCATCTTTGCACTATGGGCCAAAGATATTCATTATCATTTCATCTTTGCACTACAGGCCTAAGATATTCACAACAAGTCATCTTTGCACTATAGGTCAAAGATATTCAATAACAGATCATCTTTGCACTACAGGCCAAAGTTATTCAACAACAGATCATCTTTGCACTACAGGCCAAAGATATTCAACAACAGATCATCTTTGAACTACAGGCCAAAGATATTAATATCTCAAAGAAATATATAATCATTTCAGAATTTATATAAACAATAATTATAGCTATGTTGATCATTTCACCTTTGCACTTAAGCTAAAGATATTCAATTGTAAATTCAATGGTCATGATCATACCAGTCAACGATTCAACTTTGCACTACTGGCCAAAGAGAACCCATAGTCACGATCATACCAATAATTTACCCATCTTTACACTCAAGTCAAAGAGAAATTTCTTCACCAGGATTATAAAAATGTTATATATGATAATAAAAACAATATGATCAAAACATGAATTTAATTTCAAGAGTAAGATTCATAAATCAATGATAATTTGGTCAGAAAAAGAATCCAATTTTTGTCGTGGATTATAACTCATGAATAGTACTCTGTATTCATACATAGTACCGTATACGTAAATAATGTCATATACATGAATAGTTCCATATACGTGAATAGTGTCGTATACGTGAATAGTAACCCCGACACAAAAAAATAGAACTTCCATAATAAAATCCATACCAATATTTCGGTATAATGATATTGATAGAATAACATCCTTACGAAAAAATATCCCTTACAATCCCTTACCATCCCTTACCTCAAAAAGACAGTACTTCTGACTAGAATACTGGATATAGTGCTGAAGGAACTTGCACCGTATAGCAACACTCAAAGTATCTAAATACTCACAAAAATACGCTCAATAATATAGAGAGAGAAAATTTCTGTTTCTGGTGTGATTTTCAATTCTAACCTAAACACCCTATTTATAGGAAAAATGCTTAGAACACCAAAGCAGAAAATTTAATAAAATATTAAAATATATATATATAAATTTCTTACGCCCGCTTTCCTAGATATGAATTCAGCAACTACATCACATGCAAGACCCATAATTAATGACAAAAACGTTTTTCATATTAAAAATAATTAAAACTTCCAAAAATTAATTATTTCAGAACTTCAATAATCATAATAAATAGCCCTTTTGTCGGAAAAATTCGAACCTCATGTCTTTTCCGTAGGAAATTCCATTATCTACAACTTTGCAGAAGAAAGGTTTTCCAAATTCCAAACAGAAATTGATCGAAATCCATAAACGAGGGATTTTACAGGCTATAATCAAATTTCATTCAAGAAAAGGGGTACACCGACACACAAAACATGTGTTAATCATTTAATGCAACAAAAATACTCTTTCTCCTCATATACTCATATATCTCACATTCATTGTAAAAAATATCACCATTATTATATTATTAAAATATAATAATATATTTAAATGAATTATTTTATCAGAAAAAGATAAATTATTAATTTTCTACAATTGTCACTTTAAAAATTTTCTCCATCTATATCCACATAAAATTAATATTTTCCTCATCATATAAATCAATAATTAATTATTCATAAATAATATTACAGAATCACAATAATGACAACCAAAGCCGCTCTCAAGAAAGAGGGGCTTTCCAATAAGGGTTTCTCCTTCATCGCCTTGAATTAGGTGACCAAACCTCTCCTTAAACAGAACTTTCTAGACATTGTCAATAATGTTATCTAGTCATATTATTAAAATAATATGAATCATTGATCTGATAATGGGAAATATTGTATAGTGACAATTATTAAAACAACAATAATATAAAATATCAACGTAGCAATTATTAAATCAATAAAATAAAATATTGAATAAAGAATTACCGTAACAATTATTGAGTAGTGCCTTCTTATGTAAGAATCAATAATTCAAAATACTGTAATACTGGTAATATCATCTTTAAATGACGACGCCAGATTATTGTATTTTAACCACCGGTATTCCAACAATTTTAACGGTAACAACTACGCCATTATTTATAAAAACTCATACTTGTCATTTTCTTCATCCAATCGCTTTCCATTATGGGGCCCACAAAAGGCTGCGCCGTCATACGAATATTCCCCGACAGGAAGAATATTCCACGACCAAACGAATATTCTCCGACAACAATGAGTATTTTATAACCACTTGTTTATTTAAAATATTTATATATATCACCTTTAACTTTAAACTTTTATCTATTTAACCATTTACTAAATAGTAATTATAAGAAAATTGAATACTTTTATTTCATAAAATTTGGGGTCTTACACTTCACTACTCCAATATCCAGTTTCTTCTAAGGTAGGGGATATTATTTGTTGTACTCGTAAGGGGTATTATTTCTTTTGTATTCATGAAGAGAACTTTTGTTATTCCATTATTTATTATTCTGTTGGAATAACTTTTGTAATCTGTGAATACCCTATACTTGGTGAAATTCTTTCATGATTTCATTATTTATTATTACATTTCGGAATATCATGTCTCATAAGCTTACTGCCGGGACTCGGTTCCATTATTTATTATTCTATCGGAATATCCTGTCTGTGCGTTTATGCCGGACCTGGTTCCATTCTTTATATTCTGTTAGAATATCCTATCTGTGTGTTTTACGCCGGACCTGGTTCCGTTATTTATTATTCTGTTGGAATAACCTGCATGTGCGGTCTATCACATGCATGGTGATTTCTTTTGTTATTCCATTCTTTATTATACTCAGTTGGTTAAAACTTTGACTTCTATACTCCATGAAATTAGTGGAATATCCTTGATATTTGCGCTTCATCCAGTATCTTTTCATGGAAATATTCTTCTGAGCATTCTTGAATTTTACTCTACAAAGAAGTATCATGTTGACAATGTGGACGTTATTAGTTCATTGATAAATTAATTCTTGAACTTGTTTTATTGAATTTTTATATCATTGTCATCATCCTCGTGCTTATATTATGTTGAAAGTCATCTCGTGGCTTCAGAAGTATAGATGGACTTTGTATGATTATGACCGAGATTATTCTTATATAATCATAACCGTAATGTTACAAATGATGTGGAAAAAGTCCTCATTGGCCCGTGAGTGCATTGATGAACAGCTTTTGGTATGATTATGGCTATGGATTCTCTTTGGTCAGTAGTGCAAAGATGAATTGTTTTATGGCATGATCAAGACCAGTTGATGAAAACATAATTATCTTTAGCCAGTAGTGCATGGATAATTCGTGGTCGTGATACTAAAGAATATCCTCGGTCGTAGTGCATGGGTGATTCGATGATGTGGATTATTTATTAAAATTTGAGTCAAATGATAAAAGTGATGAAAAACCTTTTAAATCATAGAAGATAGTAGATTTTATTCCCTACTTGACTCTTCTAATGGATTGCTTTATCCGCTGCAGTTAAACTTGTTGTCTATTATATTATTCTATCAGTTTAACATTATTGAAGGCTAATGATAATTTATTCTGCATTATCTTAGTCATAATATTTCTTACTGGGCTAGTTGAGCTCACCCTTTCTTTCACTGTTCTCTTCAGGAAATGAGAATGTAGCTGGGACTAGTCGGGGAACAGAGTGATGGTCCTAGATGGTGCATTAGTAGTCCTCACTATTCTGTGAAATAGTGTGATAATAAATGTAATGTGGACTCCATTGAGTGTGGATATTGTCTAGATGACAATATTTGTATTAAAACTCACAGCCTATGTTTTATCGTATTTTACACGACGATTATATAATTAAGTTGTATTTGTATTCAGTACCTTGTATCTGGTGACCCAAGATGGGTGATGTATACCTAATTTTGGGGGCATCACATTAATGTTAGATCGTTTCAACGCAAGTAGTTAAAGCTAGTATTATATTGTAGCTGAGCAAACAGGCAAGTTCCCTAAACTTACTCCAAATATTGTTAAGCAAGTATCCTAAACCCTTGCATTACTTTAGGTAACGCATATCGTAAGCAATTTTCTTAATTCTTACTCTTTTATTCGAGCAAGTATCTAAACCTTACGCACTACCTTTATTTTGTGCAAATAGGTATATGTTTATGCCAGTTCCTTGAACCCTACTTTTGTTAAGCAAGTTTCCCTAAACTTACCCCAAATTATTATTGAGCAGGTTATTGTTGAATTGAAAGTTATTCGTTTAAGCTTGAACTTTATTTCCAAGCATGATTATTAAGTGCGTTAATTACCTTACAATTATTCCACATCAATATTATCGACATTTGCACTTAGTGCACTTGAATTCGTACAGTCTTGTACTTGTGCTTCATTTAAAGTTCTATAATTCTTGAACTATGTCAGATAGAGTCTGAACCTTTGTTCAGTCAGACAAATATATGAAATTTTATAAAAGCTATCCCAACCAACTGATGGTAAGGATTCTTAGACTGAATGACCCCTCATATGATAGGGGAGTACCCCAGGTATCTAATATAAGATACAAAAGAACAGATTTAAATGTTATGCATATACATGGTGTACGCGAGGCTAATCCCTTTAAGTACTTATTCTGTAGCCAGTAACCAAAGGGTCAATTAATTATTGATTCCATTGGAGTGTTATAGTTCAAAGTCTACTTGACTAACAGTTATTCTAAAAGCAAATTATTGTCTTTGCTTATAATATTCATATTGTTAAATCCTTTATATAATCATATTGTTCAATTCCTTGTCAGATATTTTCCTTTCATCGTGATATATCCTTATTGTTGTATTTAAACTTGTTGAGCAAATTTGTTGCTCATCCTTGCTATATCATGAATATATTGCAGCTAAGCCCGAGACCTCAGGGAAGGACAAGGGTAAAGGGAAGATGTAGACTAGTGACAAGAAGCAGATTTTACCTTGTGCTTAGTTTAAATTACTATTATGTAATGTGAAACCTAATTATTAATTTAGGGTATGTTTGTAAGATTATTTTAAGGTTATCGAATCTTGGGACTAGTAACACCTTTTGAATGAACGACGTACGTTTATTATTTTCCGCATTTTAGTTGTCGTATGTTGTTTAGAGGTGGATGTTTGTACTTTATCGTGATAACCAAACCGGGGTCAGAGGACCCGGATTTGGGGCTGTCACAATTTCATTCAACATGTACTAAAGGTTTAAATTACTTGATTAAGTGTTATATTACGTGAACTACATGTTCATTATCTATCCGTACACTTCCCACAAAAGTTGAGTAGTTAAACTCTCCTCACTAGGCCTTGCCCTGCACTAGCACTGCAGCGCCGGTTCCCTTCCTCCCTCTCACGCTATGGCGCGAGCCCACGTCACTCTCTTTCCTGGTCTGGCGCTGTGACGCCAAACCCTTCGTTATCTCTCGCGTTATGGTGCCACTAGCCAGTAGCTAATGGCCGAGCTCATATTGTTGGCGGCGCCTCCCATATTTCAAATTGGAAATGCAATACCGAGCCTAAACCCTAGAAAAATTCTCTAAGTCTTTTTACAAGCTTGAATCGCTTACTTCAAAATTTCTTAACTTTTTCGTTATAACTCGGAACGAGGTCGTTCCAAATCCATTCTCTTCCTTATCTTACGTACTTCAATACCCCTCAGACATAACATCGTTCTAAATCCATTAGCGTGCCATTCAATTGGCTTGACCTTCACTCTTCATTTATTTTTACGCTTTTAACGCTCTTCATTTGTTTGTCCGTAATTCGATCATCCGAACTCGGAACTCATTCGTTCTTGAGTCTATGACTCATATTTTCTATGTTCACTTACTTTCTTATGAAACCCTATACCTTCGGGTTCATTTATTGACTTTCTAATTCTCGTTCGTCTTTTACAAAATTTTCGCCATAACTTCGTTATAGCTAAGTTTTAATCCATTCTTCATGAACGTTTCTACCGTTCCTAACCAAGAAATACACATCTAACTTATACGCGATGGTTTTGAACTTGTCCATCAACAACAATTATCCTACGATGGTTTTAAATTTGTCTATCAATAACGTTCTTCATGTTCTTCGCGTGTTCTTCGTATTCTTCGTTCGTTCTTCATTTTAATCGATATTTTGGATTATGATTTCACTTTTTATTTGAATTTGATGTTATAGAACATCATTCCTTACTTATTTCACCTATTTATTCATATAATCCACTCGAATTGTTCTAATTCATTACGAATCTTATACTTCCTTAAGAAATTTATTTACTAAACTTTAAATTCTTATTTCTTCATTTTCTTATGATTTCAATCATATGAACTCATCTCTCACCTTATCTACTTCTTATCTTCATTAAGTTATGTTTTTAAACATCGAAACTTAAAGAAAAATTTTAAGAGACTAGGTTTCGGATTACCGTTCTCCTTTAATCTTCTCCTGTCGGACAAAGTTTGTACACGGGCTAACCTTTCCTCTTCCTTCTCCTCCCATCCGAACTCTCTCTCTCTCAAGTGCCTTAGGATTTTCAAAATCTCAAAACAATGAAATGAGCTTCCTATTTATAGAAAACCAAAGTTAGGGGTAGTTTAGTCATTTCACCCCCTTAACCTCCTTACTATTCCACCTCCTTATTATTCCCACCTCCTCATTAGACCTCCTTACTATTCATGAAACTTCCCTTGGAAGTTTTGTAGTTCCGTCTTTCGAGTTTCGTTCGACAGTTCGAAAATTGTGATTCTCGGAATCCAAATATTTTTGGATATTTCGTCTTTCCTTTACCGACTAATTTTTACGTATTCTTCGGATCTTCAAAAAACTTAAAAACACTTTTCGACGTTAAGCGTTTTTCTTCATGTTTTACACTAACGGAGCTAAACGAGTGAAAAGTACATAGCAGTACTTTTCATCGTTTTTATTTCGTCCGATTTCTGCACGTTTTTTGAGAAAAACTTATATAGACTTACTTAACTTTTCACAACATATTATCATCAAATCTTTCGACGGAATGTCATTTCGACATACCGAACTCTTAGAACGGCCTAGGTTATTCAAACCCTAACCCTTAGGGTTTCGTCGAGTGAATAGTGTCTATTTCGTCTTTTTCCCCAAAAATATTTTGTTCCCGGAAAAAGTTTATTTCAATCTTGAAAATTATTATTCGTTCAGTCTAGCTCGTAGCCAGAATCCTTCCAATTTATAATTATCCTAGGTTATAGAATGATTAACAAACACATAGCACATAATAGTATTAAAAAATTTATTTTATTAATAACTAATTCATTAAACTTAAATTCTGGACAACCCAAATTTCTGGGTCGTCACACTCTTCCCCCCTTATAAAAATTTTGTCCTCGAAATTTCTTAAAACCACACCCTTACTCGGGTCATCACATTCATCCCTTCTTCACATAATTTCATCCTCGAAATTTTAGCCTACCTTTCTTCTCAACTTCACTTCAACGGAGTTCTTATCTTTCCCTCATTCCTAACCCCCATAACCTATCAAGAATCATGAATTGGAAGGAATAACGAGGAATATAAAATTTCCTTTGAGAATGTTTCATACTTTTACTGAGGGATCAAATCAACTATGAACTCTTACTAGGTTAAATAGCATTTCGTCGTAAGCCCTTCTTTAACGGTCAGCTTACAATCACCAAGAAAGTAAACTACCTCTTCCATGTTCTCCTCAGACTTAATCATTAGTTTACATACTATTTGTCTAGCCGAAACAAGTAGCTTAGACTATACCAATAAATTGGATATCAATGTGAAACATTCGTCTAGTCAACTCAATTGACATCAACTACTTCTTTAAATTAATTTCACAATACATCAAAATGGTTTATGACGTCATGATACCGTACTTTTCACAGTACGTTGAGGACTTCGTCAGTTTGTGACTTCGTCATTATACATCATACCATAGCGGGTTGTTGATCCTAAGATCACATCCAACACCAGGTTCTATTGCATTAATAACTCCATCCTTTTACCATCCTTGCGGATGATATAAAATTCATTTTGATATTTTTAAATCAATTTCTGTCTAGCCGAAGCAATTAGCATAGACATACCAAGAATAGCTCTTTTAAAAATCTATTGGTTCCAAAAGTTGAAATAATTCTTTCATTTCAAAAATGTACATATCCGCACGATTTCAATAAAGTTCGAAATCTAGCATAGCTAGATGACTTGGAATATCCTATTCTCCATCTGCCTTCATTGTCTTATAGAGTACAATATGCTGATCACCTAGAAGTGCTCGTAAGTAAAGAAGGATGGATGGCCTTAGTGTCGGATATCCTTTTAAAGTATGAAAATGAAAAGAGTATGTTCATGGTCTACTGACCGGTTCATCATTCCTAAGCTATTATATATACTTTGGAATTGTTGTTATGACATTATAAGTACTAGTCAAATGTTTCATAGTGCGTCGTAGATAATTGTTCAGATATGGAAATAAAGCATGTAATTGTTAATGTGATATTCATATGATTCTTTGTTAAGACTTTCTGAGCTAGTTATGCTCATTCTTGCTTGAACTATATGTTTGCAACTAAAGCCGAACAAACTGAGAGTTCTAAGAGAGATAAAGGTAAGGCTAAGATGGACAATTAATCATCCTGTAATAGATTAGTATATTTAGTTGTAAAATACTTATGAAGAACAACGAATGTATTCGGTTAATGAACCTGGGAAAGGATTTATTACAAATGTAATACAAAGATAGTAATTACACTCATTTTGTTGTTATCTCAATGGAATGATTGTATGGATTGTAGTATCATGGAGCACCATCTGTCAGGTTGGAAGATACCCGGATTTGGGGGCGTCACAGGTTGGTATCAAAGCATTAGGTTATAAAACTTAAGGGGGGAAGAACCTTAGCCTAATTGTGACAACCCGAACTTTTGAAAATTATTAAAATAAGAATTTAATAAATAAAATTCTTATTATGATATGAGAGAGTAATTTATGTTACATATAAATGTATATGTTAATATGTTATGATTGTGAGATCGTAAATAATTAAAATATTTATCAAGTAAAATAAGTATTTTAGTTGAAATATTTATGGATTAAAATAAATATTCAATGGAAATTATTATGGAATAATTTATTTAACTATGATGATATTAAATAAATTGATGATAAATAATTTTATAATTTGTGCATATTTATTACGTTAATGTGTTGGTGATTTTCTAATTTAATTAAGTAATTAAATTAGAGGATTAATGATTGTTACATAAAATTATAATTATATTGGCTAAATAGAAGCTATAATTTTATTAGTAAGGTTTAATTGGATTTATTAATGAATTGTGATTAATTCAATTCAAATAGTTAATGGGTGTGACAAGGGTATCATATGATAAGAAGGATTGTAAAAAAAAATTAAAAAGGATATTTTGGGTGCTAGCCAAACATGGCCTAGTGACCCTTTGTTATTGTAATTGATAGGCCGCAATGTATACGCGTTATGTTTATATCAGTTATATGAAGGCTACGTGTTTATATCAGTTATGTTTATATCATTGTAATACATATATAATCATTACTTAACTCATCTAGTATGATTTTTAACAAGTTACAACACATAATTTGCAAAATCAACACATTTACTTCCACTGTTCTTGATGTTCTCGAAGGTTTTGAAAATAAAACATGAAAATTGTCACTACGGATTCGTTATTTTATTCCATAAATATCTCAATTAAAATATTTACTTTATTTTATAAATATTTTAATAATAATTTTCATCGAATATTTATTTTATTCCATAAATATCTCAATTAAAATATTTAATTTATTTTATAAATATTTTAATAATAATTTTCATCGAATATTTATTTTATTCCATAATATCTCAATTAAAATATTTAATTTATTTTATAAATATTTTAATAATAATTTTCATTGAATATTTATTTTATTCCATAAATATCTCAATTAAAATATTTAATTTATTTTATAAATATTTTAATAATAATTTTCCTCAAATATTTATTTTATTCCATAAATATCTCAATTAAAATATTTAATTTATTTTATAAATATTTTAATAATAATTTTCATCAAATATTTATTTTTTTATTTTTTTATTTATTTATTATTATTTTTTTTTGAACGCTCGTGATGGATAATTTAGTTTAGTAACGCTTGCAATGAAGCTGGGTTACCAGTGCTCATTTTCTGTCGATTTACAGTAGTTCTACGATTCATGAACATAACAAGGCCAAATTAGGCCAAAAATCAATCCAGGTAAAATTATACATGAATATGGCCATAACTTCCAACTAGTTATTTTTACACGAATTTAGACTTACCCAATCATTGTAATACATATATACTCATTACTTAACCCATCTAGCATGATTTTTAACAAGTTACAACACATAATTTGCAAAATCAACACATTTACTTCCAATTGTTCTTGATGTTCTTGAAGGTTTTGAAAATAAAACATGAAAATTGTCACTTCTGGATTCGTTATAACACTTTGAATCCGTTTCTTTAAACTTTGGTCTCTTCAGTATCAACATGCATAACAACATACGAATGTAAAATTTAGGTATAATATCGTTCAATACATGAAATATCACGTATAAGGCCATATGGCCAAAACCCAAACTCAGTAAATTTTTGAAATAGCAAGTCATCATTTCTTTGAAACTTATGATATGGAATCATATAAAATATATATAAAACATGTTATCTTTACTACTCAATTATTACATATATTCCTAACTCAATTTTCCAATTTACGAAAATTCCACGAACTTGATTGAAAGACATTTTCATAAAACTAAAACAACGCAACTTTAAAATTTTGGGAAGGAGGAGATTACCCTGAGTGTAAGGTATAGATTAGAAGGGAATAATTCTTCTCAACTCTTCTTCAATCAAAATTCTCTCTCAACACTTCTCAATCTCTCTTTGAAACTCTCTGTTTCTACTTTTTTAGACTTAGGAAAAATGAAGAAAGAAAAGGAAGACGTCAATTGAAATAAAGAACTGACGCGCTGAGTGGTCGGTTAACCCAATAATGGGTAACTGCTCCAACTCCCCATAGGGCCTTGTTTGGCTAGCAAAATAGATTTAAAACCCATTTAATTTAATAAAGCTTTATCATATAGTTTAATTAATGTCACACTCCTTCATAAAATAAATCAATATCTTATTTATTTTAAATAAAATATAATAATTTCTCATAAATTCACATAGTCACATAATTAATTTTCTCATTAATAAATAATGTCAAATTATTAACTCTCTAATTAATAATTAAATTAATTAAATAACATCATGCTTAACTAAATATTTCATTTAATTCGATAAGCTCACATAATTACATATTTGAATAATAATTATTCTTTACATTAATTTAATAAATGTAACACATATAATTAAATTAATCTACCACAATTGCATCAATTAATTATTAAATCTAATAATTAAATCATCGAAAAATATTTATTTAATTCAATAAATATTAAAATTAATTTACAAAAATCTCGTTAAATCACATCTTTCCCCCTTAAAAGGATTACATCCCCGAATCATCGACTTCAATAAATTCGACCCATTACATTCTCCCCCCTTTATAAAGATTACATCCCCGAATCGTTTACAAATAATTAAGTAAATAAATGAGGTAGTTATTCATCATATTCTCTTGAGTTCCCACGTAGCTTCTTGACGTTGTGGTTCCTCCAAATTACCTTAACGTAAGGTATAACTTTATTTACGAGAACTTGTTCTTTTGGTTAACAATTTGGACAAGAATTTCTTACGTAAGATAAGTCTTTCTCAAAATGTAGGGGTTCGTATTCAATTACATGCTTGTAATCGGCTTTGTAGGGTCGTGGCTACGAAAAACATGGAAGACGCGTTGTGGACATTCTCGAGTCTTTGAGGTAAGGCTACCTCGTATACCTGCGACTTCTCCGATTCTTCTTAGTACTTCAAAAGGTCCAATAAATCTTGGGCTCAATTTTCCTTTCTTTTTCGAACTGATCTTCCCTTCGAGGAGAGACCTTCAAAAAACATAACTACGATTCAAATTCGATATTTTTACGATGTGGATCAGCGTATTTCTTCTTTCTATCTTGAGCTGCTACCATTCGTGCTCGGATCACTTTGACTATTTACGTAAATCTGTTGTACCAATTACGGCCCTAGCAATTGTCTTTCACCAACTTCATCCCGAAGAAAGAGAGTTCTGCTTTTTACTGCAGTATAACGCTTCGTGGTAGACATACCTATACTAGCGTGGTAACTTGTTGTTGTGGTCGAACTCTACTAATGGTAGGTGATCATCCCAATTTCCTTTAAAGTCCATCACACAGAGCTCTTAGCATATCTTCTAATGTCTAAATCGTTTTCTCACTCTCTGTCAAATGCATTTGAGGGTGGTAAGTTGTACTCATTCGCAATTGTGTACCCATTCATTCTGTAGAGCGTTTCCAAAATTTTGGCGTGAAGCGCGGATCCCTATCTCAAACAATTGATCTGAAACTCCGTGCCTCGAAATAATCTCTTTTACGTATAGCCTAAGCGATCTAAGTTGAATCTTATTTTTATCGGAAGGAAGTGTGCGGATTTCGTCAGTCGGTCAACGATAACCCATACTGCGTCGTAGCCTTTCTGAGTCGTCGGAAGGCCAACCACGAAGTCCATTGTAATATGTTCCCATTTCCATTCTGGGATCTCTAACGGTTGTAGCAATCCACTCGGTCTTTGATGTTCTGCTTTCACTTTCTGACAGGTCAGACACTTGGCAACACATTCTGCAACATCACGTTTCAAATTCGGCCACCAGAAATGTTGTCAAAGATCTTGATACATCTTGGTACTACCAGGGTGAATCGAATATCGTGAACTATGAGCCTCGCTCAAAATATCTTCCTTAATCTCTGTGACTGGTGGTACCCAAATTCTACTCTCAAATCTCAGTATTCCTTCCCTATCCATCTTAAATCTCGGTTCGGTTCCTTCAAAAATCTTCTTTGTACCCTTTTTGCATTCATCATCCTGAAGCTGAGCCTCCTTTACTTTATCTAGTAGAGTTGTACCAGATTGCATCTGAAATAGCTTATCATCAATCTCCATAGGATACTTTACTTCCAATTCCAGTTTCTCCATTTCTGTAATTAGCTCCTCCTGAGCAGTCAACATCGTCAATTTCTCCCGACCCTTTATACTTAAGGCATCGGCAACCACATTTGCCTTACCCGGATGGTATAAAATCTCACAGTCGTAGTCCTTAATTAACTCCAACCACCTTCTTTGACGCATATTCAAATCTTCCTGCGTGAAAATATATTTCAGACTCTTATGGTCCGTATATATTTCACACTTCTCTCCGTAGAGATAGTGCCTCCAAATTTTCAAAGCAAAAACAAGCTGCACTAACTCTAAGTCATGGGTGGGATATCCTTCTCGTAATCCTTTAATTGTCGTGATGCATACGCACGATGACTTTGCCATTTTGCATCAAGACACACGACCAAGTCCTTTATCGACGCATCACTATAAACAACAAAATTTCTGTATCATTCGGAAGAGATAACACGCAGTAATTACTCAACCTCTTCTTCAATTCTTGAAAACTTTCCTCACACTTATCCGTCCAAACAAATTTCACAGACTTTTCGAGTTAAATTCGTTAACGGAGTTGCAATCTTGGAAAAGTCTTGTATGAATCTTCTATAATATCCCGCCAATCCAAGAAAACTTCTTACTTCCGACGGCGTTCTCGGCTGATCCTAGTTAATCACGGCTTTTACTTTGGATGGATCTACTAAAATTCCATTTTTATCGATTATGTGACCAAGAAATTGTACTCGCTCGATCCAGAATTCATATTTCGAAAATTTAGCGTACAACTTCTCCCTTCTCAATACTTCCAACGTTAACCTCAAATGTTCTTCGTGTTCTTCTTTGGTTTTGGAATATACCAAAATGTCATCTATAAATACCACTACGAATTTGTCCAAAAACGGCTTGAACACACCATTCATTAGTCCCATAAATGCTGCAGGAGCATTCGTTAGACCAAACGACATTACTAAAAATTCATAGTGACCGTATCGCGTTCTGAACGTTGTCTTCGGTACATCCTCTGGCCTCACCTTCAGTTGATGATAACCGTTTCTCAAGTCTATCTTGGAAAAGTATCTTTCTCCCTTTAACTGATCAAACAGATCATTGATCCTCGGTAATGGATATCTGTTCTTAATCGTAACCTTATTCAGTTCTCTGTAGTTAATGCAAAGTTGCATCGATCCACCCTTCTTTTTCACAAACAACACCGGCGCTCCCCACGTCGATACGCTCGGTTGAATGTACTTCTTGTCCAACAATTCTTGTAGTTGTACCATTAATTCCTTCATCTCTACTGGTGCCATTCGGTATGGAGCCTTCGATATTGGAGCAGTTCCGGGCGCCAAATCGATTACAAAATCTACCTCTCTATCTGGTGGAAGTCCTGGTAAATCGTCTGCGGAAATACGTCGTGAAGTCCCTCACAATCGGTATTTCTTCTACCTTGGATTCTCTTTTCGACTATCGACTATGTAAGCTAAGTATCCTCTGGCGACCTTGTCTCAACAACTTCACGACTGCATCATCGTCGAGGATAACTCGCTTGCTGTCTAGGCGACTTACTACCATAAAATACAACCTTTGGCGGAGTCATAAGGTTAATATACTTCTTTGGCAATCAATTACATTCCCGTAATTGAATAACCATCCATTCCCAAAATAACGTCAAATTCTCCAAGTCGAATGAGGATAAGATCTACGTTCATGATATTACCCTTAATATCCACTCTACGAGTTCTTAAACACGTGTACTTAACAGAATTATCTCTCTATTCACAATTTCTATATTCATGGGATATTCCAACTCATCCATAAGCAAATCTAAACTATTAGCAAAGTCTTGGGATATAAAGGAACAAGTAGCACCCTTTAGAATCAAATAAAACATAAGCATTAATTTCATTGATCGAAATGATACGACACCACATCACGAGGATTTGGATTGCATCACTGCACCGTCATATTGAAAGTTCTGGCGGTCGGTCGGTTTGTTGCATGTGGTCCGGTGATGGTTAAGGAATTTCCACTGTTATTTCCATGGTTACCTCCTGGTACTGCTCCTCCTAATCCCTTCTTAGGGCAGGCTCTTGCTAGATGATCCTTCGAACCACAGTTGAAACAAGAACCCTTCTTTGGGTTTGGACAGTGTGGTGCTATGTGGCCTTCATGACCACAATTGTAGCACACTCGCTTCCCTTTCATACATACTCCCAAATGAGCTTTCCCACAGGTCGGGCATGCTTCAATTCGTTTCTTCTAATTACCTTGTTGATTTCCCGATGATGAGTTGTCGTTCCACATTTTCTTCTGATTAAAATTTCCACTTCCTGTGCCACTTCCACTGGCCTTGTTATTAATTTCACCTTCACTCATCTTCTTCTTATGATCTTGATTGTACTTGGTCACTGCATCGCTTCCTCCTTCCGGTGAGGATGGCCTTTTCGATTACTCCGACAAAGCGTGTTTAAATTTGAAACATTGATACCTTCTTTGTACACCCAGGCTTTAGTCCTTGCTCGAATCTTCGGCTTTTCTTTCATCCGTGTGTACTTGATCTGGGGAAACCTCACTAACTTCGTTGAATTTAGCGGCGTAGTCGGTACACTCATGTTTCCTGCCTTTAGTTCGAAAATTGAACTTCCATCGATTCTGCGAACTAGTTGGGAAATACATTTGAAAAACATTTCTTTAAATCTCTCCCGTAATTACACCTTCACCTCCTCGCACTTTATTTTTGCTTTCCACGGTAGCTAGCCTCAGACTTCAACATAAACGTTACAAAAGCGGTCTTCTGGTCTTCTCTAACCCTAGCAACGTCGAAAACCTTCTCCATTTCCATAACCCACATTTGAGCCTCGATTGGGTTCATGGAACCTTTGAACTCTGGCGGTCCCACCGCCTTGAAGTCCTTAAACGTTGTGTTTGGTGGAGCTTGAGGTTGGTTATTCATGGCTCCAATCGAGTAAGTTCACCAAGCTGCTTTGCAGGGATTAAGCGTTAACATAATTGTTATTATTGGTTGACTCTTCTGGTAGGTTGGCGTTGTTGTCTTCTCCTTGGCGGCATTTTTCTATTAAATAAACGCTTTATTAGGACTTTATTTATTTCTCTAAATAGTTAAGGCATTACTCAACAATTTAACATATCATTTAACACATCATCTCAAACAACTTGATATATTTGCATTCAAATCAAAGTTTTAACATTAAGCGATAGCATAAGCGCTATTTACATCAACTATCACGGAATAAAGAATCCACGAGTTTAAAACATTCAAATATTCTTTACGTTCATAAACACGTCGAAATTTACATAAAAAAAAACTAATTAAGTTCTTCACATAATTAAATAAATCATATCACTGTCGGTCAAGGTACTGATTAGCCTTGCTACGCTCCTCTTCTAAGATGCGATGCATCGTCCTGCGATCCATCATGTATAATGGTAGTCCTTGAAACCTGGATTGGGTACCTCAAAACTTCGATCTTGGGTCTCATTCATTGCCTTGTTAAGTGTAAATCGTTTCCCCAATCTTCATTTCTTTTGCACTACTATCATCCTCTGCACGATCATTTCGTACGATTCTCTTACCCAACCTTCCTCTGCTATGTTCACGACCTTTTTGGAGGTTTCCTTGATTTCCTTCTTGATTTTTCTCTATCTCCTCGGTCTTATCTTGATTTGACCCTTCTCATGGACCAAATCTCATTCTACATTTGCGATCGAGAGTGAAGAGTCGAAATCTCCCTCTCCTTACGCTTTCTAGAGTAATATCTTTGAATAACCTTTCGCTCGGTCAAATCCACGGACCTCATCTAAGTAACTCCACGTTACGGTGCGTATAACGTGTCACACATCTCGGCATCAATGGTGTACCGTGGTAACTCCTCTTCTTCCTCTTCCTCTTCCTCAACAAATTCCTCCTCAGGATCAGTCTCAGGCTCATGCTCCTGACCAACAACAGTGATCAATGAAGATGACTCCCTTTGTACCAGCTGCTCCCTAACGACATGAATGTCTCGGGGCTCCTCCTCTGTCGGTAGTATAGGTAGACGGGGTTCTTCCTCCCCAGCTTGACAAACTTCTCCAACATTAGACATCCTAACAACAAAATTTTAAGTTTTAGTTACTAAGTCGTATCATCTAACGCATACTTTAACACATAAACACATAAGGTCTTTTATTATCTTCAATGAATTACATAAATTCATTTCTTATAACTCGATAAGAGTTTTCCATCACTATCTTCTTTCTATAAGGCTACTACCTAAGGTTGTTCCCCACACTAAGGTTCATAACCTCTGACTTTGATACCAACTTGACACACCCCAAATCCGGTACTTGATTCCCACGGGATCTGGTGTTCCTTTGTCTGAAATATCATCTATCTATCTACCCATAATAAATGCAAACCATGCAATAGATAGAATAAAAATCTTCCCCTTAAGGGTTACAACATCCAAATAATAATAATACAATCCCAGGTTAAACTAACCTTAAACATCTGTGCAGAATCATAAACAAATAAGTCTTAAATAACATCATTAACTCAAGTCTTAAACATAAATACATTATCTAATAAAAATAACAAGTCTTCATCACTTGCTAACTTTGCCCTTGCCTTTACTAGTGGAAGGTTCATCGGTTCTTTCGTTCTTAACTGCAATGTTATTATTAAGCAAGAGTGAGCACTATTGCCCACAAGTATAATAATGAAATAACAGTATAATAACATGCGAGTAAATCAAAAACATCTGAATGAAAGCTCAACTTTTGAATCAAGAATGAATAACAAGAATCAAAAGAATTCTGAGGGTCATAAGACCTTGAACTATGTCCTAGGTTATCAAGGGTTATACTTGAAACCTTTAACATTCATAAGACTATGGACCTTTCTACTCGTACTTAGAGGGATCAGCCCTTAGTACCATACTGTGCACAATATCTTAACGCTAACGTATAAGTAAATCCCTTTACACGGTTGTTCATCTCAGTTTGACATTTGAATTCGCAGCAAAGGAAGTTTGGTTTGGATAATTCAATAAGGGTTCTAAAATTTAGAACGTTCATCAACTAAGGACTAGTTGAATTAATAAAGTTCACTAGTCTAATAAGGTTCAACAATAATGATATTCAATTCGAATAATAATTTCAAGAAGTATACAATAGAACAATTATTGTATAATTGAATCATGCTTTGAAAAGATAATAAATCTTTAATATAACATTCGAACTTGAATAATAGTAATGATAATTTACTCGAGGTAAATAATAAACTTGAACAATAATGACAAGTAGGGTTAGGAAACTTGCCTCGTATAAATAGGCTAAACGATTACTACTTAGTTCACCACAAATCCTACACACATACCATATGTATTCACGACATTCATTAGTTACATTTTCACTTAATTATTTAATATAAACTCCACTTTATTTAACAAATCATTACCCTTCTAATTTAATTACTTAATTAAATTAGAATATTTTCATTCTCTTACTATTATTACACTCGAATAAATTATTTCATAATAATTTCCATCGAATATTTATTTTATTCCATAAATATCTCAATTAAAATATTTACTTTATTTTATAAATATTTTAATAATAATTTTCATCGAATATTTATTTTATTCCATAAATATCTCAATTAAAATATTTAATTTATTTTATAAATATTTTAATAATAATTTTCATCAATATATTTATTTTTTTAATTAAAATATTTTTTATTTTATTTATTTTAATTTTTTTTTTATTTATTTTTTTTTTTTTTTTTTTTTATTTTTTATTAGTATAGGATAATTTAGTTTAGTAGCTTGTAGAAAGCGGGAGTTACCAGAGCTCATTTTACTTGATTTACTGCGATTATTCTACGATTCCTTGAACATAACAAAGCCAAATTAGGCCAAAAAATCAATCACGAGTAAAATTATACATGAATATGGCCATAACTTCCAATTAGTTATTTTTTACAATTTAGACTTACCCAATCATTGTAATACATATATAATCATTACTTAACCCATCTAGCATGATTTTTAACAAGTTACAACACATAATTTGCAAAATCAACACATTTACTTCCTTGTTTCTTGATGTTCTTGAAGGTTTTGAAAATAAAACATGAAAATTGTCACTCTGATTAGTTATAACAAGAATCCGTTTATTTAAACTTTGGTCTCTTCAGTATCAACATGCATAACAACATACTGAATGTAAAATTTAGGGATAATATACGTTCATATACATGAAATATCACGTATAAGGCCATATGGCCAAAACCCAAACTCTGTAAATTTTTGAAATAGCAAGTCATCATTTACTGAAACTTATGATATGGAATCATATAAAATATATATATATAACATGTTATGCTACTCGAATTATTACATATATTCCTAACTCAATTTCCCAATTTACAGAAATTCCACAGAACTTGATTGAAAGACATTTTCATAAAACTTAAACAACGCAACTTTAAAATTTTGGGAAGGAGGAGATTACCCTGAGTGTAAGGTATAGATTAGAAGGGAATAATTCTTCTCAACTCTTCTTCAATCAAAATTCTCTCTCAACACTTCTCAATCTCTCTTTGAAACTCTCTGTTTCTACTTTTTTAGACTTAGGAAAAATGAAGAAAGAAAAGGAAGACGTCAATTGAAATAAAGAAGCGGCGGCCTTGTTGAGTGGTGATTAACCCAATAATGGGTAACTGCTCCAACTCCCCATAGGGCCTTGTTTGGCTAGCAAAATAGATTTAAAAACCATTTAATTTAATAAAGCTTTATCATTTAGTTTAATTAATGTCACACTCCTTCATAAAATAAATCAATATCTTATTTATTTTAAATAAAATATAATAATTTCTAATAAATTCACAGTCACATAATTAATTTTCTCATTAATAAATAATGTCAAATTATTAACTCTCTAATTAATAATTAAATTAATTAAATAACATTATGCTTAACTAAATATTTCATTTAATTCGATAAGCTCACATAATTACATATTTGAATAATAATTATTCTCTACATTAATTTAATAAATGTAACACATATAATTAAATTAATCTACCATAATTCATCAATTAATTATTAAATCTAATAATTAAATTATCGAAAAATATTTATTTAATTCAATAAATATTAAAATTAATTTACAAAAATCTCGTTCGTCACAAGTATTATATTATTATGAATACGAGTATAGTATGAAGAATAGTATGACGTATAATATGATTATTATATGAGTATTAGACGAAGAGAATACGTGAGTTACACGTGTAGAATACGAGACGTATTAATGGAGTATGAGTTAAGGGTTTGGTATAATTCAATTGGACTTAAACCAATAGCAAGCCCAACGAATTATATAAGCAAGTCCAAGTTAAGGCCCAATACTAATTATGTCAAGCCCAATCCAAAAAGTAAACCGCGTGTCGAACCGGTGGGTCATGGGATGGGTAAAACCCGTGGGGCAACCCATGGGATGATCCAAATGGGAGTGGGCCGACCACTTGGTGGTCAAGTAAAGTGACCAACTTTCTCACCAAGTATTTTGCTTGGTGGCTAAGTTGCAAAGGAGGTGCCATATGGACCATTTTGCCCCTCATTTTGGTTTCCTATAAATACAAGGCTTATGTTGGTTATTTTGTTGTTTTACAAAGCTTGTCCAACTATATTGAGAGAGAGAAAGATCTAGAAACATATAATCATTCTACTTCCAAGCAAACCAATAGACGTTTATCAAGAACGTTAATTACTTCAAAGGTAAATTCTCATTAACTGAAATCTTCATCTTTTTCGATTTCTTTCTCGTAGAAGAATCGTAGATTAGTGGAGCATGTTTAATGAGGAGATGTAAGGATGCCTATTAATGACCAAATCATTGATAGGTCATGACCAAATAGAAATCGTAAGTGTTTACGTAAGTTAAAAACCATAGAAAGTCTTGAACGTGAACTTAGTTTTGGATGAACATTTTGAAAACCATTATAGCTAAGGAATGTGCCTATTGTTTGGTTAGGATGACTATGATGAATCAATGGAGTTTTCCATTTGATTTGGCTTATAGAACACGAGTAACGAAGTTATGGTGAATTTTGCGAAAATAGACATTAAACGTCGATAACGTAAAAAGCCCGGATTAAAGGTCAAAAGTTGCCGTGTGACTTGAAAATGATGGTTTCCAAAGTCAACACGTGAGATAAGGTAATTAAGAGTCGTTGGCGAAAGAATCGTCGCATTTCGACTTATAACGTAGAAAATGAGTATTGAACGATCGAAAACGTTAAACGAACGCTTAAAAATGAACTCAAATGTGAATTCTGAGTTAACGATTCAAAAATGTAAAATTCTTATATGAACACGTAAAGGATGTAAGTTGTGAGTTGTAGGCTTTCGAATGGGTCAATTCGGATGTAAAACGAACAAATTAGGAAGCCTGGAGTTTTATAAGAAAAGAAAAGTGGTCGCTGTCATGAAGCGGACTTTGATTTAAGTACCACTAACTTTCATACATATAGGCCGATACACGATAGAAAAATGTTGACCAAGTTAAGTTTTGTTCCATTTGAATGTAGACTTAAGGTAAGACATTGAAGGTACTTAATGTACATAATCAGACTGAACTTAAATCACTTATAAGGTGATAATGTTAGATGATTTAGTAAGGTTTAATAGAAATTAAATAGATAACGTGAGAACGTAATAAGTAAACCGTAAATGATGTTCAACGTTGGTACTTAACCAATAATGGTCGAATGTCGGTTAGTAATGTAAGAACATTAACGAGCCTTACCAAAGTATAAGAAGTCGAATCGAATTTAATAACGAAGTTAATTCGGATAAGACATAGAAGAGAAAGAAGTTGGTTAGAACCGTAAAGTTAGTTTGTTTGATAACTAATTACAGTGTGCTATATGAATGTATCATATAGATCCTGTAAAGACTGAGAATAGTTGAATTATTTATTCGAAGACGCTTGAAGGCAAGTCTTTCTTAACGCTTGTCTAACTATTACAAAAGATACCATTAAACATATTCTGTTTGCTTTCCTTTTCACTTGTTCTTGTCTGAACCTTCGGGTTGTTCATGCCTAGCTGAAAACATTTAAATTTAAGCAAGGATGAGCATTTGGGTGCCCAACAAGTAATAACAATTAGGAATATAATTAAATTTGAAAAGAAATAAATGTTTTCTTTGTACATCACTTCTACAACGAATTTATAGTTGTGAAGTAAACTGAACTGATAATAATCACATAACAATTTTATCCCAAATTTTTGAAACTACGTATTGACTATATATATAGGGTAGTCGACATACTATGAACATTGTTTTAAATTTTTGATATGGTTTAGCAGAACTTCATCTGCAAATCGTCATAACTTACGGGCGCGAGGGTGATCATCCCAATGAGCCCTGTATTGATCAATACTACATTACAAGAACGATATGATCGTTCACTCTATCCGCCTTGGGCGCATAAAAGATTTCCCTTGATCGGGATGTTCATACTTAGACTGGAATCCGAACCAAAACAATTTGATTAGATACAAAAAGGTTTTAACTTATTCAACGATATTTATGAATTTGTGTCTAGCTGGTCAATTAGCTTGGACATATATATATATATATATATATATATATATATATCAACATGTGATTAAATACAATGATTATCCAAGTGGGGACACTTGTGTAACCATGTTTAGAAATTAACGAACAGAATATATATCTAAAATATCTTATACTAACAAATTGATAAACAATGATCAGATATAGAATATATCACAATAGGATTAATAATATAGCATAATAATAATATAATTCTAAAACTTCTTACTCATGTCCATTGCATAAAGGAAATGCAAAGGTAAGATACTTTTGCTGACGCTACTTTCTTACTAGTTAAAGAACTTAGTTCTACCTTTATATAACACCTATCGATAATAAGATCATTTGATCGATTAGAATAACATACTATAACACATAAAGACTTGCTTATATCGTGAGTCGACACATAGCCTAATCACATTATCACATATATTCCACAACCATTGAATCACAAATAAACACATATCTAATCAAATTATCTAAGTCCGAGATCAATTTACGAAATATGCTTGATTATCACTGCAAGCGGCTTTATCGAGTAATTATCGAGTCTAAGACTCTATCCTATAGTTCAATATCACAGTAGTTCAATAATTATCATTAATATTAAAGTATTAATGTATTACTTATCAAAATATTAAAAGTCCTTAATCATAACTTAAAATATTTTTAATTCATTTATATCCTTTTTAAATGATTTTAAATAAATAAAACCATTTTAAAACTATTTATTTAATATAATTATTAAATAAACTTTATATCATTTATTATTAAATTAATATCATTAATATTAAATTATTAATAAAATTATACTTTAAATATCAAAAGTTATAATTTATAACTTAAAATATTTTTAAACACTTTATTTGCATTTTAAATGATTCTTATAATATTAAAATCATTCTTAAACTAATTTATTTAATATAATTATTAAATAATTTTGATATCATTAATAATAAATAATTAATGATATTTTCCTTCAAATATGGAAAGTTATATTTTATAACTTAAAATATTTTAAAACTATTTATTTTCATTTAAAATGATTTTTCTAATATAAAAATCATTTTTAAACTAAGTTATGTAATATAATTATTAAATAAATCAAGTATCATTAATATTAAAATATTAACATTTTCATGACAAAATATCAAAAGCTATATTTTATAACTTAAAAATACTTTTATAACCTTTAAATAATTTTTCTATAATTTTAAATTATTAATTCTATTTTCAATAATTTGTTTAATATATTCAATAAATAACTTAATTATCATTAATATTAATTAATTAATGAAATTCATCACAAAATATTAAAAGTTATCAAAAATAACTTAAATTATTTTCTTATTCCATAATAAAATTTTAAATGATTTTTCATGTATTAAAATCATTTTTAAATAATTTATTTAATATTATAATTAAATAAATTAAATACTTTTAATATTCTAAAAGATTAAATATTTATGAAATATATTCAAAATAATTCAAAACTAATTTTTGGATTTTAAAATAATTTTTAGGAATTTATTTTGTATTTTTAATAATTAAAAACTAATTTTTCTATTTATTTAATAAAATAATTAATTTTATTAATAAATCGTCATTAAAGGACCCTATAGCGATGAAACTGTCGCTATAGGTGTTCTTGAGTGTTCTTCCTCAAACCCGTAAATTCATCGACGATTGTGTAGGTTGTCTAGTTTGATCACTTATAAAATACAATCCAAAGTGTTTCGGGCTGAGATCGATTTGATATTGTAGTACTCATGCAATACTATAACTATACAAATTGATTACATGGTCAAATCATTAAACAACAAGGAGATATAATCTCTCAAAAACATTTATGGACGTATTTGTTCTTCATTTCGGATTTTCTAGAAATGAAGAACAATACAAAATACCTACTTTAGATCTCCATAACTTGCAATACGGTAACGTTTATATGATTTAAGACGTCCACGATTGTAGATAGAAAGTAATATTACGGATCTAATACAACATATAGCCATAATAACAAAACACTAAAGCACGCTCTTGATCGCATTGATGTTTGTCGAAAACTTTGTTTAACAAGTTTCTGGATTTTTCCCAGAAACGCAAAACAGTGGGAGTCGTCTAGTTTGACCACCAATTAAATTTAACATGTTTGTTGTTTAAGAGATCTAAGAGTATAAATATAAATTCCATATATCAGGCTACAAAATGGATATCATAACATAAACATATCACATAACACCTGACATATATAAGCAATCCAAAACGTTGTTAGACTCTGCTATTTGATTTTTGGGTTACCCAGAAATCAGTCGGTCAAGCTCGGTCAACGATGTTTTACCAAGAATAACTTTCAATCTACAACTGATCTGGCTTTGAATCAAGTTCCAGATGAAAGATCACATAACAAACTATATGTTTAAACATTTAAATAGCAAAAACACATAACAGATTAAGATCTAGGTAGTCTGACATTCGGTTTATCGAAAGAAAACAAAAATTTCCAGATTTTTATAAAACATCAAATCCGATCCTCTAGATGTTATGGATCTAACATCTAGCAATCCAAATCATCATATTACACTACATACAACACATTTTAACACTTAATCATAACTTTCAACAGCGGATCGAAGATCAGATTTGGCTTTAGGGTTTATACCTTTCTAACTTTGATTGTTGATTCTGATCTTGTGATTTGTTAATGGTGATCGTAAAATTTTTCTTGGGACCGATATACTATATATAAGTTCGTAGGTTTTTAGAGAGAGGTCTTGGATGAGAGTTGTGCATAAATGAGCAATAATGTAACATTTTCTCTCTCTAATTGATCTATTTATACCATGACTTATAATAAAGGCTGAGCTATGGCTGCTGATTTTGCAGAGATTTTGAGCATGTGGGGTTGGTATGAGTTAGTCACCAACTCACCTAAATGTCAAAACCTATTCTAGCTTCAATAATACAACTAAGGGTATAATGGTCATTTGGCTCACAAATTTAATGGCCAAATTGTAATCTTGGCAAACCCTTAGGATTTAGGGTTTGGGTTATAGTTTAGGGTTTGAACCCATTAGGGTTTAAAAATAATTTTTTTAGAATTTCCAATTTAGGGTTTGCACAAAAAAATAAATAAATAAATAAATAAATAAATAAATTTTAGTTTCTGAAAATTTTAAATTAGGGTTTCCTAATTATGATTAATTTTCTAATTACACTATACTTGAACATTAGTGTATTAATTATTTTATAATTAGGGTTACTCCACCAATTAGGGTTACTAATTACTTAAAATAAAATTTTAAGTTTAAATATTTACTAATTATAGTTAAGCTTGCTAAAATTAACGATTAGGGTTTACAATTAGCAATTAGGTTTTATAATTACTAATTAGAGTTACCTAATATAGAAATTAGGATTTCAAAATATTAATCTAGGGTTTTCACTTAAGAAATTAGGGTTTTTAATTTCACGATTAGGGTTTCAAACAATTAGGTCTCTTTTCCTAATTAATGTTAATATCAATAATACCATTAATTTAATCACATTATCATAATTACATAACGACTTAACAAATTCATAAAGTCGTAAATGGCCTTCGAATTAGGGTTTCTAGATTTTAATTAGGGTTTACCTAATTAATCATATAATACGCAACATAAATAACATCACACAATCATTGCACGGTCTTGGATCTCCCATTTGAGTCTTACAGTAGGGTTAGAAAAATTAATATTAGGGTTTTAATATTATACACCATAATTGACCAACCATTGTCAGTCCACAAACATACGGTACATATTTATAGCACTGAAAAATTAAAATATAATATTATTATATTACTATTCTTATCTATTGATAAAAATCCAAAATTAGGGTTTGGATTCCATATCTGATTTATTCTTCATATATAACATTATTAATTAAGTTAAAATAATTAACTTAATTAATCTTGCATAAATTCATACAATAAAATAAATAATTATTATAATAATTCTAAAAATCATTTCAGTATATTATTTAAATAATATATAATCATATTTTCATAGAAAATAAATAATAAAAACATTTCTACTATAAAATTAATTATTATAAGAATATAGTTTATAATGTGCAATAATTCTAAAATAAAATTATTTGTAAACATTCATGTAATAAATATATTTTTATTTATTACATAATTACATATACACATTATCTTGTACAAATCCTAATCTTTAAATTAAAAAAAAAAATATACATAAAATATCTGATTTATTTTTATAGAAAATATCGGTTATTACATTCACCATCCCTTATAAAGATTACGTCCCACGGAATCACCATTTTAAAACCTATACATACCAGGGTACATAGCATACACAATCATTGCGAGTAGATCTCGATCAAAATTGATCGAACTGATCTTTAACTAATCATCATAAAGCTTATCTATCTGCTTATACGGAAAATTGATTTATAATAGAACTCAATTTCCTTCTTCAAAATAATTTATAAAATAATTTACTATATATAAGAAAATAATATAAAAGAAAATAAAATTGATTAGAATAATACCTGGAGTTGCATCTCAAATTTTACTCTGATTTCTTGAGCGAATCGTATGTTGAAGACGCGTGCGGTTGATTTCGTTGGTTTGATTGTTGATGTTGGTCCCGTCGTCGCCAATGTCCTGCTGCCTTTCCTTGTTTGCGCATTCCTTGCCTCTCTTCTCTTTCTTGAACAATCTTCTCCTTATACTCCATTGATTCACATTTAAAACACACAGACTTGTCCTTTATCTCCTTTCCTTTGATCGTATAGGTGACGAAACTGTCTTTTGCCCCTCCGTTATCCTCGCTATCACAAATGTTACTACAGGTCAGTTGATCCTCTAAATCCTGGCAGTACGAACGCCTTGAAGTCTTTGACGTTTGTCATTCGATTATTTGGCTGATCTTCCCACGACTGGTATTCCATTCTGCATAACTTGATCGTCCATATTCGCCAAATTCTGTATCGGGTCTGGTGGTCTTCCCGCTTTGTTGATAGGTTCTTCTATCCGTGTATTTCATTTTCGTCTTGGCGGCATTATCATAAATTATTCTTTATTAATTTACATTCTAAGCCTTGTCGTATACGCTTAACATATAACGCAAAATTTTCTATTCCAATAGTCATGTACTCAAAATATTAGAATTTGACAACTTTGGTTTACCGTATTAACTAGTGTTCAGATAAATAATTACTATCTTTCTACCAACTTATTTCATTAATCCCATATAAATTCATACTCATATCACTTGACATACCATAGCACATATTTCTTTAATCATCCGCTATCACTTTGTGACTCAAAAGTCGGGAATCACTGACACAACTTATACAAAAATTGAAAAATTTTACCTTATACAAATATACCTATCATATACATAACATAGAATCATACATATTCAAGTAATACTAGTTCTACTTATTTCTTACGCCTCCACTAAGGATCAATTGCTTAGAAATCTGTCTATTCTCATTATCCTCAATAATCCATTCACACCTAACTACACCTAGTTCGTCCAACTTACCATGCATTTTGAGTTTAAGAACTCACCACAAACATATGAGTTTAAGAACTTGACATTGACCACATATTCTTTAACTATACTTTACCTATCAGTCATACTATCGTTTCAGGGTCCAGTACTATACTTTTCAAAACAACCACCTCATTGAGGTAGCTTTCAATGTGAGCCTCTATTTCAGCTATTGCCTTTGATATTGGCTCGGTTATGGAGGTTGACTTCTTCTTTACGATTTGAGGGTATTCTAATCATTTTCTATCTGACATCTACACACAAACTATCTTGATTATCACTTAATATATACACATAACAATTAATAGTTTTATATAAGTTATCTTTTATTTGATTTGATGATGAACTAATTCAATTCATCTCATTTTTAAACTCTATATGAGTTAATTGTATTTTCAACGTTTCTCTCTGTTCTAAGGTTATAGCCTAAGGTCTAACCCACCTAAGGTTTCAAACCCTAAGCTCTGATACCAACTTGTAAAGCCCCCAAACTCGAGTACTTGAAACCCGAACTCGGTGCTTCACGATACCATTTCTATGAGCAGAAAAATACTAATAATAATAACAATAATATAAATATCAAACTTATCTTACATTTATCGAGTCTAATCCCAATTCTGCAAACCTTTACTACAATTCTTTACATGATATATAATACATATCATCGCCATATATTGTCTAACTATTACAAAAGATACCATTAAACATATTACTGCTTTGCTTTCCTTTTCACTTGTTCTTATGCGAACCTTGAGTTGTTCATGCCTAGTTTGAAAACATTTAAATTTAAGCAAGGATGAGCATTTGGGTGCCCAACAAGTAATAACAATTAGAATATAATTAACTGAAAGAAATAAATGTTTTCTTTGTACATCACTTCTACAACGAATTTATAGTTGTGAAGTAAAACTGAACTGATAATAATCACATAACAATTTTATCCCAAATTTTTAAACTACGTATTGACGATATATATAGGGTAGTCGACATACTATGAACATTGTTTTAAATTTTTGATATGGTTTAGCAGAACTTCATCTGAAAATCGTCATAACTTACGGGCGCGAGGGTGATCATCCCAATGAGCCCTGTATTGATCAATACTACATTACAAGAACGATATGATCGTTCACTCTGTCCGGCTTGGGCGCATAAAAGATTTCCCTATATCGGGATGTTCATACTTAGACTGGAATCCGAACCAAAACAATTTGATTAGATACAAAAAGGTTTTAACTTATTCAACGATATTTCTGAATTTGTGTCTAGCTGGTCAATTAGCTTGGACATATATATATATATATATATATATATATCAACATGAGATTAAATACAATGATTATCCAAGTGGGGACACTTGTGTAACCATGTTTAGAAATTAATGAACAGAATATATATCTAAAATATCTTATACTAACAAATTGATAAACAATGATCGGATATAGAATATATCACAATAGGGTTAATAATATAGCATAATAATAATATAATTCTAAAACTTCTTACTCATGTCCATTGCATAAAGGAAATGCAAAGGTAAGATACTTGCCTGACGCGCTACTTACGGTTCGTAACTTAGTTCTACCTTTATATAACACCTATCAGTAATAAGATCATTTGATCGATTAGAATAACATACTATAACACATAGCACTGCTTATCGTAGTCAGCACATAACCTAATCACATTATCACATATATTCCACAACCATTGAATCACAAATAAACACATATCTAATCAAATTATCTAAGTCCAGATCAATTTCTGAAATATGTCGGTGTACCGACGGCTTTATCGGGTAATTATCGAGTCTAAGACTCTATCCTATAGTTCAATATCCTGTAGTTCAATAATTATCATTAATATTAAAGTATTAATGTATTACTTATCAAAATATTAAAAGTCCTTAATCATAACTTAAAATATTTTTAATTCATTTATATCCTTTTTTAAATGATTTTTAAATAAATAAAACCATTTTAAAACTATTTATTTAATATAATTATTAAATAAACTTTATATCATTTATTATTAAATTAATATCATTAATATTAAATTATTAATGAAATTATACTTTAAATATCAAAAGTTATAATTTATAACTTAAAATATTTTTAAACACTTTATTCTTCATATATAACATTATTAATTAAGTTAAAATAATTAACTTAATTAATCTTTGCATAAATTCATACAATAAAATAAATAATTATTATAATAATTCTAAAAATCATTTCAGTATATTATTTAAATAATATATAATCATATTTTCATAGAAAATAAATAATAAAAACATTTCTACTATAAAATTAATTATTATAAGAATATAGTTTATAATGTGCAATAATTCTAAAATAAAATTATTTATAAACATTCATGTAATAAATATATTTTATTTATTACATAATTACATATACACATTATCTTGTACAAATCCTAATCTTTAAATTAAAAAAAAAAATATACATGCAAAAATTTACGATTTATTTTTATAGAAAATATCGGGTTATTACATTCACCATCCCTTATAAAGATTACGTCCACGGAATCACCATTTTAAAACCTATACATACCAGGGTACATAGCATACACAATCATTGCGAGTAGATCTCGATCAAAATTGATCGAACTGATCTTTAACTAATCATCATAAAGCTTATCTATCTGCTTATACGGAAAATTGATTTCTAATAGAACTCAATTTCCTTCTTCAAAATAATTTATAAAATAACTTACTATATATAAGAAAATAATATAGAAGAAAATAAAATTGATTAGAATAATACCTGGAGTTGCATCTCCGGCTGCTACAGTTTCTTGAACGGTCATGTTGAAGACGCGTGCGGTTGATTTCGTTGGTTTGATTGTTGATGTTGGTCCGTCGTCACGATGTCCTGCTCCCTTTCCTTGTTTGCGCTTTCCTTGTTTCATGATTCTCTTCTCTTTCTTGAACAATCTTCTCCTTATACTCCATTGATTCACATTTAAAACACACAGACTTGTCCTTTATCTCCTTTCCTTTGATCGTATAGGTGACGAAACTGTCTTTTGCCCCTCCGTTATCCTCGCTATCACAAATGTTACTACAGGTCAGTTGATCCTCTAAATCCTGGCAGTACGAACGCCTTGAAGTCTTTGACGTTTGTCATTCGATTATTTGGCTGATCTTCCCACGACTGGTATTCCATTCTGCATAACTTGATCGTCCATATTCGCCAAATTCTGTATCGGGTCTGGTGGTCTTCCCGCTTTGTTGATAGGTTCTTCTATCCGTGTATTTCATTTTCGTCTTGGCGGTATTATCATAAATTATTCTTTATTAATTTACATTCTAAGCCTTGTCGTATACGCTTAACATATAACGCAAAATTTTCTATTCCAATAGTCATGTACTCAAAATATTAGAATTTGACAACTTTGGTTTACCGTATTAACTAGTGTTCAGATAAATAATTACTATCTTTCTACCAACTTATTTCATTAATCCCATATAAATTCATACTCATATCACTTGACATACCATAAAGACATATTTCTTTAATCATCCGCTATCACTTTGTGACTCAAAAGTCGGGAATCACTGACACAACTTATACAAAAATTGAAAAATTTTACCTTATACAAATATACCTATCATATACATAACATAGAATCATACATATTCAAGTAATACTAGTTCTACTTATTTCTTACGCCTCCACTAAGGATCAATTGCTTAGAAATCATTTCATTCTCATTATCCTCAATAATCCATTCACACCTAACTACACCTAGTTCGTCCAACTTACCATGCATTTTGAGTTTAAGAACTCACCACAAACATATGAGTTTAAGAACTCGACATTGACCACATATTCTTTAACTATACTTTTACCTATCGGTCATACTATCGTTTCGTGGTCCAAAGATTATATACTTTTCAAAACAACCACCTCATTGAGGTAGCTTTCAATGTGAGCCTCTATTTCAGCTTTATTGGCTTTGATATTGGCTCGGTTATGGAGGTTGACTTCTTCTTTACGATTTGAGGGTATTCTAATCATTTTCTATCTGACATCTACACACAAACTATCTTGATTATCACTTAATATATACACATAACAATTAATAGTTTTATATAAGTTATCTTTTATTTGATTTGATGATGAACTAATTCAATTCATCTCATTTTTAAACTCTATATGAGTTAATTGTATTTTCAACGTTTCTCTCTGTTCTAAGGTTATAGCCTAAGGTCTAACCCACCTAAGGTTTCAAACCCTAAGCTCTGATACCAACTTGTAAAGCCCCCAAACTCGAGTACTTGAAACCCGAACTCGGTGCTTCACGATACCATTTCTATGAGCAGAAAAATACTAATAATAATAACAATAATATAAATATCAAACTTATCTTACATTTATCAGAGTCTAATCCCAATTACGCAACCTTTACTACAATTCTTTACATGATATATAATACATATCATCGTCTATATATTGTCTAACTATTACAAAAGATACCATTAAACATATTCTGTTTGCTTTCCTTTTCACTTGTTCTTGTCTGAACCTTCGAGTTGTTCATGCCTAGCTGAAAACATTTAAATTTAAGCAAGGATGAGCATTTGGGTGCCCAACAAGTAATAACAATTAGGAATATAATTAGCTGAAAGAAATAAATGTTTTCTTTGTACATCACTTCTACAACGAATTTATAGTTGTGAAGTAAACTGAACTGATAATAATCACATAACAATTTTATCCCAAATTTTTTAAACTACGTATTGACTATATATATAGGGTAGTCGACATACTATGAACATTGTTTTAAATTTTTGATATGGTTTAGCAGAACTTCATCTGCAAATCGTCATAACTTACGGGCGGGAGGGTGATCATCCCAATGAGCCTCAGACGATCAATACTACATTACAAGAACGATATGATCGTTCACTCTGTCCGGCTTGGGCGCATAAAAGATTTCCTTATATCGGGATGTTCATACTTAGACTGGAATCCGAACCAAAACAATTTGATTAGATACAAAAAGGTTTTAACTTATTCAACGATATTTCTGAATTTGTGTCTAGCTGGTCAATTAGCTTGGACATATATATATATATATATCAACATGAGATTAAATACAATGATTATCCAAGTGGGGACACTTGTGTAACCATGTTTAGAAATTAACGAACAGAATATATATCTAAAATATCTTATACTAACAAATTAATAAACAATGATCGGATATAGAATATATCACAATAGGGTTAATAATATAGCATAATAATAATATAATTCTAAAACTTCTTACTCATGTCCATTGCATAAAGGAAATGAAAAGGTAAGATACTTGCCTGACGCGCTACTTACGGTTCGTAACTTAGTTCTACCTTTATATAACACCTATCAGTAATAAGATCATTTGATCGATTAGAATAACATACTATAACACATAGCACTGCTTATTGTAGTCAGCACATAACCTAATCACATTATCACATATATTCCACAACCATTGAATCACAAATAAACACATATCTAATCAAATTATCTAAGTCCAGATCAATTTAAAATACGCTTAAATTATGCAAGCTGACTTTATCGGTAATTATCGAGTCTAAGACTCTATCCTATAGTTCAATATCCTCGTAGTTCAATAATTATCATTAATATTAAAGTATTAATGTATTACTTATCAAAATATTAAAAGTCCTTAATCATAACTTAAAATATTTTTAATTCATTTATATCCTTTTTAAATGATTTTTAAATAAATAACACCATTTTAAAACTATTTATTTAATATAATTATTAAATAAACTTTATATCATTTATTATTAAATTAATATCATTAATATTAAATTATTAATGAAATTATCCTTTAAATATCAAAAGTTATAATTTATAACTTAAAATATTTTTAAACACTTTATTTGCATTTTAAATGATTCTTATAATATTAAAATCATTCTTAAACTAATTTATTTAATATAATTATTAAATAATTTTGACATCATTAATAATAAATAATTAATGATATTTTCCTTCAAATATGGAAAGTTATATTTTATAACTTAAAATATTTTTAAACTATTTATTTTCATTTAAAATGATTTTTCTAATATAAAATCATTTTTAAACTAAGTTATTTAATATAATTATTAAATAAATCAAGTATCATTAATATTAAAATATTAACATTTTTCATGACAAAATATCAAAAGCTATATTTTATAACTTAAAAATACTTTTATAACCTTTAAATAATTTTTCTATAATTTTTAAATTATTAATTCTATTTTCAATAATTTGTTTAATATATTCAATACATAACTTAATTATCATTAATATTAATTAATTAATGAAATTCATCACAAAATATTAAAAGTTATCAAAATAACTTAAATTATTTTCTTATACCATAATAAAATTTTAAATGATTTTCATGTATTAAAATCATTTTTAAATAATTTATTTAATATTACAATTAAATAAATTAAATACTTTTAATATTCCAAAAAGATTAAATATTTATGAAATATATTCAAAATAATTCAAAACTAATTTTTGGATTTTAAAATAATTTTTAGGAATTTATTTTGTATTTTTAATAATTAAAAACTAATTTTTCTATTTATTTAATAAAAATAATTAATTTTATTAATAAACTGTCGCTAAAGGACCCTATAGTGATGAAACTGTCGCTATAGGTGTTCTTGAGTGTTCTTCCTCAAACCCAGAAATTCATCGACAGTGTGTAGGTTGTCTAGTTTGACCACTTATAAAATACAATCCAAAGTGTTTCTGGGCTAGAGATCGATTTGATATTGTAGTACTCATGCAATACTATAACTATACACTGATTACATGGTCAAATCATTAAACAACAAGGAGATATAATCTCTCAAAAACATTGTCAGACGCTGTTCTTCATTTCTGGATTTTCCAGAAATGAAGAACAATACAAGGTACCTACTTTAGATCTCCATAACTTGCAATACGGGTAACGTTTATATGATTTAAGACGTCACGATTGTAGATAGAAAGTAATATTACAGATCTAATACAACATATAGCCATAATAACAAAACACTAGCACGCTCTTGATCGGTCAATGTTTGTCAGAAACTTTGTTTAACAAGTTTCTGGATTTTTCCCAGAAACGCAAAACAGTGGGAGTCGTCTAGTTTGACCACCAATTAAATTTAACATGTTTGTTGTTTAAGAGATCTAAGAGTATAAATATAAATTCCATATATCAGGCTACAAAATGGATATCATAACATAAACATATCACATAACACCTGACATATATAAGCAATCCAAAACGTTGTCAGACTCTGCTATTTGATTTTTGGGTTACCCGTAATCGTCACCACAAGCTCTACCAACGATGTTTTACCAAGAATAACTTTCAATCTACAACTGATCTGGCTTTGAATCAAGTTCCAGATGAAAGATCACATAACAAACTATATGTTTAAACATTTAAATAGCAAAAACACATAACAGATTAAGATCTAGGTAGTCTGACATTCGTTGTCAGACATTAAAAACAAAATTTCCAGATTTTTATAAAACATCAAATCCGATCCTCTAGATGTTATGGATCTAACATCTAGCAATCCAAATCATCATATTACACTACATACAACACATTTTAACACTTAATCATAACTTTCAACAGCGGATCGAAGATCAGATTTGGCTTTAGGGTTTATACCTTTCTAACTTTGATTGTTGATTCTGATCTTGTGATTTGTTAATGGTGATCGTGGGGCTGTTCTTGGGGACTGATATACTATATAAGTTCGTAGGTTTTAGAGAGAGGGGGTCTTGGATGAGAGTTGTGCATAAATGAGCAATAATGTAACATTTTCTCTCTCTAATTGATCTATTTATACCATGACTTATAATAAAGGCTGAGCTATGGCTGCTGATTTTACAGAGATTTTGAGCATGTGGGGTTGGTATGAGTTAGTCACCAACTCACCTAAATGTCAAAACCTATTCTAGCTTCAATAATACAACTAAGGGTATAATGGTCATTTGGCTCACAAATTTAATGGCCAAATTGTAATCTTGGCAAACCCTTAGGATTTAGGGTTTGGGTTATGGTTTAGGGTTTGAACCCATTAGGGTTTAAAAATAATTTTTTTAGAATTTCCAATTTAGGGTTTGCACAAAAAAATAAATAAATAAATAAATAAATTTTAGTTTCTGAAAATTTTAAATTAGGGTTTCCTAATTATGATTAATTTTCTAATTACACTATACTTGAACATTAGTGTATTAATTATTTTATAATTAGGGTTACTCCACCAATTAGGGTTACTAATTACTTAAAATAAAATTTTAAGTTTAAATATTTACTAATTATAGTTAAGCTTGCTAAAATTAACGATTAGGGTTTACAATTAGCAATTAGGTTTTATAATTACTAATTAGAGTTACCTAATATAGAAATTAGGATTTCAAAATATTAATCTAGGGTTTTCACTTAAGAAATTAGGGTTTCTAATTTCACGATTAGGGTTTCCAACAATTAGGGTCTTTTTCCTAATTAATGTTAATATCAATAATAACAGTCGTTAATCACATTATCATAATTACATAACGACTTAACAAATTCATAAAGTCGTAAATGGCCTTCGAATTAGGGTTTCTAGATTTTAATTAGGGTTTACCTAATTAATCATATAATACGCAACATAAATCACATCACACAATCATTGCACAGTCTTGGATCTCCCATTTGAGTCTTACAGTAGGGTTAGAAAAATTAATATTAGGGTTTTAATATTATACACCATAATTGACCAACCATTGTCAGTCCACAAACATACTTTTATATATTTATAGCAATCGAAAAATTAAAATATAATATTATTATATTACTATTCTTATCCATTGATAAAAATCCAAAATTAGGGTTTGATTCCATATCCGATTTATTCTTCATATATAACGTTATTAATTAAGTTAAAATAATTAACTTAATTAATCTTGCATAAATTCATACAATAAAATAAATAATTATTATAATAATTCTAAAAATCATTTCAGTATATTATTTAAATAATATATAATCATATTTTCATAGAAAATAAATAATAAAAAAACATTTCTACTATAAAATTAATTATTATAAGAATATAGTTTATAATGTGCAATAATTCTAAAATAACATTATTTGTAAACATTCATGTAATAAATATATTTTTATTTATTACATAATTACATATACACATTATCTTGTACAAATCCTAATCTTTAAATTAAAAAAAAAATATACGCAAAATTTCTGATTTATTTTTATAGAAAATATCGGGTTATTACATTCACCATCCCTTATAAAGATTACGTCCACGGAATCACCATTTTAAAACCTATACATACCAGGGTATATAGCATACACAATCATTGCGAGTAGATCTCGATCAAAATTGATCGAACTGATTTTTAACTAATCATCATAAAGCTTATCTATCTGCTTATACGGAAAATTGATTTATAATAGAACTCAATTTCCTTCTTCAAAATAATTTATAAAATAATTTACTATATATAAGAAAATAATATAGAAGAAAATAAAATTGATTAGAATAATACCTGGAGTTGCATCTCCCAATGCTTCATTTCTTGAATCGGTCAAATGTTGAACGCTGCGTGCAAGTTGATTTCGCGTTGGTTTGATTGTTGATGTTGGTCCCGTCGTCGCCAATGTCCTGCTGCCTTTCCTTGTTTACGCATTCCTTGCCTCTCTTCTCTTTCTTGAACAATCTTCTCCTTATACTCCATTGATTCACATTTAAAACACACAGACTTGTCCTTTATCTCCTTTCCTTTGATCGTATAGGTGATTTAAACCGTCTTTTGCCCCTCCGTTATCCTCGCTATCACAAATGTTACTACAGGTCAGTTGATCCTCTAAATCCTGGCAGTACGAACGCCTTGAAGTCTTTGACGTTTGTCATTCGATTATCTGGCTGATCTTCCCACGACTGGTATTCCATTCCCGCATAACTTGATCGTCCCATATTCGCCAAATTACAGACGGGTCCGTGGTCTTCCCGCTTTGTTGATAGGTTCTTCTATCCGTGTATTTCATTTTCGTCTTGGCGGCATTATCATAAATTATTCTTTATTAATTTACATTCTAAGCCTTGTCGTATACGCTTAACATATAACGCAAAATTTTCTATTCCAATAGTCATGTACTCAAAATATTAGAATTTGACAACTTTGGTTTACCGTATTAATTAGTGTTCAGATAAATAATTACTATCTTTCTACCAACTTATTTCATTAATCCCATATAAATTCATACTCATATCACTTGACATACCATAGCACATATTGCTTTAATCATCCGCTATCCCTTTGTGACTCAAAAGTCGGGAATCACTGACACAACTTATACAAAAATTGAAAAATTTTACCTTATACAAATATACCTATCATATACATAACATAGAATCATACATATTCAAGTAATACTAGTTCTACTTATTTCTTACGCCTCCACTAAGGATCAATTGCTTAGAAATCTGTCTATTCTCATTATCCTCAATAATCCATTCACACCTAACTACACCTAGTTCGTCCAACTTACCATGCATTTTGAGTTTAAGAACTCACCACAAACATATGAGTTTAAGAACTCGACATTGACCACATATTCTTTAACTATACTTTACCTATCACCATACTATCGCTTTGAGGTCCAATCTTTATACTTTTCAAAACAACCACCTCATTGAGGTAGCTTTCAATGTGAGCCTCTATTTCAGCTATTGCCTTTGATATTGGCTCGGTTATGGAGGTTGACTTCTTCTTTACGATTTGAGGGTATTCTAATCATTTTCTATCTGACATCTACACACAAACTATCTTGATTATCACTTAATATATACACATAACAATTAATAGTTTTATATAAGTTATCTTTATTTGATTTGATGATGAACTAATTCAATTCATCTCATTTTTAAACTCTATATGAGTTAATTATATTTTCAACGTTTCTCTCTGTTTCTAAGGTTATAGCCTAAGGTCTAACCCACCTAAGGTTTCAAACCCTAAGCTCGATACCAACTTGTAAAGCCCCAAACTCGAGTACTTGAAACCCGAACTTCGGTGCTTCACGATACCATTTCTATGAGCGTAAAAATACTAATAATAATAACAATAATATAAATATCAAACTTATCTTACATTTATCGTAGTCTAATCCCAATTCGCAAACCTTTACTACAATTCTTTACATGATATATAATACATATCATTGTCTATATATTGTCTAACTATTACAAAAGATACCATTAAACATATTACGCTTTGCTTTCCTTTTCACTTGTTCTTATGCGAACCTTCGAAAGTTGTTCATGCCTGGTCGAAAACATTTAAATTTAAGCAAGGATGAGCATTTGGGTGCCCAACAAGTAATAACAATTAGGAATATAATTAAATTTGAAAGAAATAAATGTTTTCTTTGTACATCACTTCTACAACGAATTTATAGTTGTGAAGTAAAATTGAATCCCGATAATAATCACATAACAATTTTATCCCAAATTTTTTAAACTACGTATTGACTATATATATATAGGGTAGTGACATACTATGAACATTGTTTTAAATTTTTGATATGGTTTAGCGAACTTCATCTCGCAAATCGTCATAACTTACTGGTAGCGAGGGTGATCATCCCAATGAGCCTGTGACGATCAATACTACATTACAAGAACGATATGATCGTTCACTCTTGTCGACATTAAGATAAAAGATTTCCCTATATCGGGATGTTCATACTTAGACCGAATCAAACCAAAACAATTTGATTAGATACAAAAAGGTTTTAACTTATTCAACGATATTTCTGAATTTGTGTCTAGCTGGTCAATTAGCTTGGACATATATATATATATATCAACATGTGATTAAATACAATGATTATCCAAGTGGGGACACTTGTGTAACCATGTTTAGAAATTAACGAACAGAATATATATCTAAAATATCTTATACTAACAAATTGATAAACAATGATCGGATATAGAATATATCACAATAGGGTTAATAATATAGCATAATAATAATATAATTCTAAAACTTCTTACTCATGTCCATTGCATAAAGGAAATGAAAAGGTAAGATACTTGCCTGACGCGCTACTTACGGTTCGTAACTTAGTTCTACCTTTATATAACACCTATCAGTAATAAGATCATTTGATCGATTAGAATAACATACTATAACACATAAAGACCGCTTATTGTAATAAAGACATAACCTAATCACATTATTACATATATTCCACAACCATTGAATCACACCTAAACACATATCTAATCAAATTATCTAAGTCCAGATCAATTTAAAAAATATGTATAAATGACTTTATCGAGTAATTATCGAGTCTAAGACTCTATCCTATAGTTCAATATCCTCAGAGTTCAATAATTATCATTAATATTAAAGTATTAATGTATTACTTATCAAAATATTAAAAGTCCTTAATCATAACTTAAAATATTTTTAATTCATTTATATCCTTTTTAAATGATTTTAAATAAATAACACCATTTTTAGAACTATTTATTTAATATAATTATTAAATAAACTTTATATCATTTATTATTAAATTAATATCATTAATATTAAATTATTAATGAAATTATCCTTTAAATATCAAAAGTTATAATTTATAACTTAAAATATTTTTAAACACTTTATTTGCATTTAAATGATTCTTATAATATTAAAATCATTCTTAAACTAATTTATTTAATATAATTATTAAATAATTTTGACATCATTAATAATAAATAATTAATGATATTTTCCTTCAAATATGGAAAGTTATATTTTATAACTTAAAATATTTTTAAACTATTTATTTTCATTTAAAATGATTTTCTAATATAAAAATCATTTTTAAACTCAATTATTTAATATAATTATTAAATAAATCAAGTATCATTAATATTAAAATATTAACATTTTTCATGACAAAATATCAAAAGCTATATTTTATAACTTAAAATACTTTTATAACCTTTAAATAATTTTTCTATAATTTTTAAATTATTAATTCTATTTTCAATAATTTGTTTAATATATTCAATAAATAACTTAATTATCATTAATATTAATTAATTAATGAAATTCAACACAAAATATTAAAAGTTATCAAAAATAACTTAAATTATTTTCTTATACCATAATAAAATTTTAAATGATTTTTCATGTATTAAAATCATTTTTAAATAATTTATTTAATATTATAATTAAATAAATTAAATACTTTTAATATTCCAAAAAGATTAAATATTTATGAAATATATTCAAAATAATTCAAAACTAATTTTTGGATTTTAAAATAATTTTTAGGAATTTATTTTGTATTTTTAATAATTAAAAACTAATTTTTCTATTTATTTAATAAAAATAATTAATTTTATTAATAAACTGTCGCTAAAGGACCCTATAGCGATGAAACTGTCGCTATAGGTGTTCTTGAGTGTTCTTCCTCAAACCCAGAAATTCATCGACAGTGTGTAGGTTGTCTAGTTTGACCACTTATAAAATACAATCCAAAGTGTTTCTGGGCTAGAGATCGATTTGATATTGTAGTACTCATGCAATACTATAACTATACACTGATTACATGGTCAAATCATTAAACAACAAGGAGATATAATCTCTCAAAAAACATTGTCGAGATTTATTGTTCTTCATTTCTGGATTTTCCAGAAATGAAGAACAATACAAGGTACCTACTTTAGATCTCCATAACTTGCAATACGGGTAACGTTTATATGATTTAAGACGTCACGATTGTAGATAGAAAGTAATATTACAGATCTAATACAACATATAGCCATAATAACAAAACACTAGCACGCTTCTTGATGCGGTTAATGTTTATCGAAACTTTGTTTAACAAGTTTCGGATTTTTTTCAAAAACAAAAAAAAATTGGGAGTCGTCTAGTTTGACCACCAATTAAATTTAACATGTTTGTTGTTTAAGAGATCTAAGAGTATAAATATAAATTCCATATATCAGGCTACAAAATGGATATCATAACATAAACATATCACATAACACCTGACATATATAAGCAATCCAAAACGTTGTCAGACTCTGCTATTTGATTTTTGGGTTACCCAGAAATCAGTCGGTCAAGCTCGGTCAACGATGTTTGACCAAGAATAACTTTCAATCTACAACTGATCTGGCTTTGAATCAAGTTCCAGATGAAAGATCACATAACAAACTATATGTTTAAACATTTAAATAGCAAAAAACACATAATGATTAAGATCTGTGTATCCGACATTCGTTGTCGACATTAAAAACAAAATTTCGATTTTTATAAAACATCAAATCAGATCCTCTGTATGTTATGGATCTAACATCTAGCAATCCAAATCATCATATTACACTACATACAACACATTTTAACACTTAATCATAACTTTCAACAAATGGATCGAAGATCGATTTGGCTTTAGGGTTTATACCTTTCTAACTTTGATTGTTGATTCGATCTTGTGATTTGTTAATGGTGATCGTAAATTTTGTTCTTGGGACCGATATACTATATAAGTTCGTAGGTTTTTAGAGAGGGGGTCTTGGATGAGAGTTGTGCATAAATGAGCAATAATGTAACATTTTCTCTCTCTAATTGATCTATTTATACCATGACTTATAATAAAGGTTTGAGCTATGGGCTCATTGATTTTCTGAGAGATTTTGAGCATGTGGGGTTGGTATGAGTTTAGTCACCAACTCACCTAAATGTCAAAACCTATTCTAGCTTCAATAATACAACTAAAGGGTATAATGGTCATTTGGCTCACAAATTTAATGGCCAAATTAGAATCTTGGCAAACCCTTAGGATTTAGGGTTTTTGGGTTATAGTTTAGGTTTGAACCCATTAGGTTTTAAAAATAATTTTTTAGAATTTCCAATTTAGGGTTTGCACAAAAAAAAAATAAATAAATAAATAAATAAATAAATAAATTTTAGTTTCTAAAATTTTTAAATTAGGGTTTCTAATTATGATTAATTTTCTAATTACACTATACTTGAACATTAGTGTATTAATTATTTTATAATTAGGGTTACTCCACCAATTAGGGTTACTAATTACTTAAAATAAAATTTTAAGTTTAAATATTAACTAATTATAGTTAAGCTTGCTAAAATTAATGATTAGGGTTTACAATTAGCAATTAGGTTTTATAATTACTAATTAGAGTTACCTAATATAGAAATTAGGATTTCAAAATATTAATCTAGGGTTTTCACTTAAGAAATTAGGGTTTCTAATTTCACGATTAGGGTTTCCAACAATTAGGGTCTTTTTCCTAATTAATGTTAATATCAATAATACCGGTCGTTAATCACATTATCATGATTACATAACGACTTAACAAATTCATAAAGTCGTAAATGGCCTTCGAATTAGGGTTTCTAGATTTTAATTAGGGTTTACCTAATTAATCATATAATACGCAATATAAATCACATCACACAATCATTGCACAGTCTTGGATCTCCCATTTGAGTCTTATAATAGGGTTAGACAAATTAATATTAGGGTTTTAACATTATACACCATAATTGACCAACCATTGTCAGTCCACAAACATACATTACATATTTATAGCACTGAAAAATTAAAATATAATATTATTATATTACTATTCTTATCCATTGATAAAAATCCAAAATTAGGGTTTGGATTTCATATCCATTTATTCTTCATATATAACATTATTAATTAAGTTAAAATAATTAACTTAATTAATCTTGCATAAATTCATACAATAAAATAAATAATTATTATAATAATTCTAAAATCATTTTGTATATTATTTAAATAATATATAATCATATTTTCATAGAAAATAAATAATAAAAACATTTAACTATAAAATTAATTATTATAAGAATATAGTTTATAATGTGCAATAATTCTAAAATAAAATTATTTGTAAACATTCATGTAATAAATATATTTTTATTTATTACATAATTACATATACACATTATCTTGTACAAATCCTCATCTTTAAATTAAAAAAAAAATTATACGCAAAATTTCTGATTTATTTTTATAAAAAATATCGGGTTATTACAACTACCACTTGGGTTTACTACATAACTTACATATCTAGCACCCCTCTTTGACGGATTGCAAAAAGGAGTTATAGATTTAAAACGCTGGATTAACAAAGTACAAAAAAATTTGGGTTTCTAAACTAGAAAAAAATATTTTTCTTTTCCTTTTGATTCCAACCAAATCAACACCCAATATGGGTAGATCCAAAAATAAAACACTCATAAACATGTGTATTCATGATTTTTGAGTTTAGAAACATAAATCCAAACTTTGATTTGGAATAAATAAAATCAATTACATAAGTTAATTCTAGGATTTACCTTTTTGCTCTAAATCTTCCTTCTTCTTCTTCTTCCATGGAGGATCTTTCTATTTCCTCATTTCTCCCTCAAGGGGTTGCCGCCCCTCTCCTCTTCTCTCCTTCTCGGTATCTCTCTTTCCTGTTCTTCTCTTTCTTTCTCTTTCCCCTTTTCTTTTTATCTTCTCTTTCCTTCTTATCTTCCAAATCCTAATTTTATTTTAATTGTTAATTTACTTAACAAATGACTAGATAGCCCCTCCTTAAGTGGGTCAAAAATTGGGCCACTTATTAATTAAATTCTATTGGGCTTGTACTTTTATTATTTTGCTTACTAAAAAATAAATTTGGGCTTCCACCCAAATTTTGATTGGGCCATTATATTTCTTGTCATATACATATTATATTGGACTAGATTAAATAATTTAATCACCCATAAATCAATTAGTCACTAATCCATTACTTAAAAAAAAAAATTGGGCTACAAATTTAATACCATCTCCTTAGTCCATTAAATCTTAATTCACTTTAACTCTAAATAAATTATTGGGCTATGACATTATTGTAGTCAAATACTTTTAATTCTATTTTACCCTAATCATTTAATTAGGATTTTTATTTCTCACACTAGAAAATAAATTTCTTACTCATGCCTTTTTAATTTCATAACCCAATTAGACTTGGTTATAAAATTAATTATTTGAGATATATAAAATAAATCTCTTAATGTTAGTATATATATTTATATACTAATATTCTACCATATTATAACCTCTTATGTTAATAAATTATCACACCTAATACATATATTAGGTTACATAACTTAATTCTTAATTCACTTTTATATACAAAATAAATGTATTCATATTATATAATGTATATTTAATTAATCATATACATAATTCACATAATCATAACATATTACACTTCTAACTCCAATTTTGACATTTTTCTATAAAAGTCAATTGTTGACTTTGACCCCTTACACATTTTGTGTTAATTGTCCTTTCTGACTAAACTTGACATTCCGGACCCAACCGAGCAGTATGTGCTTCAAAATTCTATCTCTAACTCAAATTTTGAGTTTTAACTTACTCCCTTCTTATTGCTAATCGTATTAACTAACGACTGTATACTTATTCGAATTCTTATTTGCTAGTCACGGCCAACGGTTAAACTATGTTAATTACAAACATAGAATTATCTTGATCCTTATATCATTAACTTAATTCATCATTCCTCTTGCTAAAATATATATAGCACCTTACTAAGCATATATATTTCTATACATATACTCATCTTCGTTTAACTTCATAGCATCTCTTCATGTGAAATCTTATCTCCTTAATAAAATTTTCATATGTACTTATATAACATTTCTTAGACTATTCAGTTCACATCTAATTTACAGATATCGTAATACCTTATTCTTTATATTCCTTCAAGTACATATTAATTCATTTCTAGGGTTTTGAAATTGTGTAACCCATATTTCTTTATTCTTATTCAATTAAGAACCATATAGGTTCTTCTAATTCTTTTTAAATAAATCCTCAAATCCGCTTCTAGGTTTTATTATTTAACCTTTATTCTAATCATTCAATATTTTATAAATTTTCGGGTTGTTACAGGTTTCATCGTCACCTTGTAACCCAGTAAATAGAGAGACTGAGTCTGGTGAAACCAGTGCTAAGATAAAACCTTCAGAGTGGACAATGTTCTGGTACTCCAGATGAAGGGTCCGGTATAAAGAATGAGTGCTAAACCAGTTTCCCCTAGGCTGAGTGAAGCCGGGAACCTGCATTATGTTCAAAATCACAATCAAACACTTGTCCGAGAGTGGAAAAAAAGAAAGGTAAAAATGACAATAGTTATTACCTCATTCCCATTAAGATAGATCAATAGATGACGTCTCAAATCATCCAGAAGATCCGAAATTGTCTTGCTAATAGTTGGAAGCTCCCGACGAGGAATAGGAACAGAAGAAGTTTGGTTAGGAACATCATCATCTTCATCTATAGCCTCCGTCTTCTCCATCTAAATGGGACGAATCACTGAATTGGTCAATCGACGAGGCTACTGGGCCGGACGAGGTATAGGGACATCAAAAGCTCTCCTCCTCACGCCTGAGGAAACCCAACGAGAACTACTCAGTCGGTCTGAGTCCATGAGCTGAAAAAAATCTCCAAATCACCTCAAAAAGGGTGAGGTATGCTTCAAAATTAAAGTATTTAACTTCAAAACATGGCATCATGCATATAGTATTTGAAAGCATGCATTAGTTTAACATACTTCCCCAGTAGAGTTAAAATTGCCTGCATATTAAATGTCCAGACTCTTGAAATCTTTTTTGCCAGTCTCCTTTATAAAACACACTATCCGTATGCACATAGGCATGACTAGGTGGCCATTCAGTAGTACCCCAACCCAATATCATGAGCTTTTTATATGTATGAAATATATTAAGATTAAACTCCCCATGGAAGAAAAATTATCATGCGTATTTTATTTTAAAAGCTATGCTCATTTGTCCTCAAATAGGATAAATAAAGTAGCTAAAAGGGTGTAAAATAACTCTCAAAAATCAGTTTTTTTTCATATCAGAATTGTAACGACCGAGAAATTCGGATCCTTTGTAAAAATATTTGAAAGAATTAAATAATGAATAAAATAACATTATTTGTTATTATATGTGTTAATAAGATGTATGTTGTTCTATAACTTAGAAATGTCAGAATATCGTAGTATTCGAACCACGTGAGAGAATTAAAGTGTTTGAATTTCCAAGACGAAAATAAATATTTTACGAGAAATTTTACGAAAATCACTATTCACCATTTATCGCTCAGGAATTATTTTTGAATTTCCGAGAAATATGTAATGTTAGAATATCGAGGTGAGATGGATTATGTAATAATAATCTAAGTATGAAAAATGAAATAATTCACATACGGACTTAATTTGAGAATATAGGTATTAAAACCTAATGAAATGAATTAAGGTAACTTTGCATAAAAATATAAGTCCATTAGCAATAAGGTGTAAACCTATGTAGGATTTATGATTAAGCCCAAGTATTTAGTTAATGAAGTCCAAATTAATTAATGCAAGCCCAACAAGGATATTGGCTAGATTAAGTAGTAAGCCCAATGAAATGGGACATGATCCATGGGGAAATCCTAGTGTAAGTGGGTAGACTTGATGGGCAAACCTTTTGTGTGGTGACCAAGTGTTGTGGTGGCCAAGTAATAGAAGTGGCTAAGAAAATGAATAGTAAGGAGGTTAGTTTAAGGAGGTGGGAGGTCTTAATGACCATACTACCCTAAACTTTGTGTTCCCTATAAATAGAGAGCTCTTATTTCATTTGTTGCTTGTTTAATTTTCATCCAACAACTCTCTCTCAAAGCAACTTATTTGTTAGAACCAATAAGCTCTTATAATCCATTTCAACTCTTGTTAGATTTTGCAAAAGTGAAGTGAAGAAATCATCAAAGGTAAATGATCTTGTCTTCTTCATCTCTATCATGGTAGGTTGATAGGAGAAGTGTCATCTAATGAACTTAAATGTTAAGAACATAGGAGAAGTTGATAAGCAATGGACCTAAGCCGAATAAGTCATAAGGAAATGAAAATCATGTATGAAGAAATTGTTGTTATGAACTTATAAATAAGACATAACCGAATTGAAATATAAGTTATTGTAATACATATGTTGAGATGTCTAGATAATGGAATGAATGTGTTTAGAATGATAAACAAATCACTAGTAATAACGTTTCACCAGAATTTGCACGATTTGACGATAATCGTCGAATTCGTGAAATTCTCGGAATGGAAGTCATATTTTGTGTTTGACATTGGAAACGTTAGTTTTCGATGTAGACAAGTCATATTTGGCATTATAGAGTTGCGGACTCGAAAATGACCGGATTCTGACTTAGAACGAAGAAACGAGCGTTGAACGTTCACGAACGTTTATCGTTTTCGTTAAAAATGGATTAATAGGTGAAATTTTAGCAAACAAAGTAAAATAGATAAAATTCTTGCATGAACGCATAGAGTACGTGATTTGTGAACCGTAGGCTCTTGAACGAGTCAACTCGGACTTATAACGAAGAAGTTACGAGTCCGGGAATCTCACAAAATAAAAAGTCTGTGAAAATTTTATGGTGCATAGAGTTGGCCATGGCACACAAATTTCAAGGCCATTTAGTCTTCGTCTCATTGAAGCCTTGGCGAGCAAAGCCATAACCTTCCGGAGAGTGAAGCGTAGCTAATTATTAACACAGAGACTCATGATCATCGCAATAGCCGAAGTCCGGGTTCTAGGCAACAATAGATACCACAAATACGACACCAAATCAGAAATCAAGCAGCAAATTTCAAATTTCAAGACCTGCATATAATAATGAATGATTACATATAGAACATGGTTAGTAATTGATAAGCAATTGGATTAGGATTATAATGAAACATTGTTAAGACATAATTAAGCCTTAAGTATGAACACTTAGGGTTTAGTTAAATCAATTGCAAATGAATGAAAGAATGATCTTACGGAAAGTCGGAACCTATAATAACAATCTAATACGTATTTAAGTTGAGAATAAGGGTGAGATTCTTTAGGAACCATGTGTGATCATTCATGACCTAATGTTCTATGTTATGCTATCATCTAATGTAGAGACCTTAAAGACGTAAAGTGCACGTGTTATAAATTGTAGCAGACGCTAAAGGCAAGTACTCTAACCCTTGTTCTAGTTCGATCTGGACAAGTCTTTGTGATTCATGTATTCTACGCATTAGTTAGTATTTGAGGAATGTCAAAGACAATCCTTTCGGCTAAACGTATGTTATGTTATTCTATCAAGTGTTGAGAAAGATTTACCGAACTAATATTGTTGTGGTTTTCAAAAGTAGATTGTGTATGCTCAAATTGTTTTGTCGTCAAACGACAGGCACGTGAGGTTGCCACCACTTAAACGTATACACGTTTAATGAATGTAGTGTTGATCAACATAGAGTACTATAGGTTGATCACCTAGACGTGCTCGTAAGCTATACCGGACTTACGAACTTAGTGTCGGGATGTCCTTTTCAAAAGTACTTATGAAATGCTTACGGTCTTGAACTAGAATTGATGCTTTACTGAATATTGTTGTTGTAAAACGTTTTGAATGAAAAGAAATGTTATTTTGAATTATCAATAGTACTTCATAACTATTGTTCAGTTATTAAAGATATACGATTCCTATGTTTCAAGCATGCTATTTTCCTAGAATTATTGTACTTGTTGAGCTAGTTAGGCTCATTCTTGCTTGAACCATATGAATGCAGCTAAGACAGAATGGACCGATGGATCCAGCAAGGATAAAGGGAAGGCAAAGGCGAACCCGTAGATTGCTTATGTAATAGAATAGGTTTTGTATGAAATAATATTGATATTATGACAAAGACAATGTATTGGCTGTAAAGAACCTGGGGTATGTAAATATTCTTTTGATATATATAAGACATATCCGTTCTTCTGAGGCATTTCAATTGAATGTTTATGTGAACTGTAGCACCGTGTAGCACCATCTGTAGGGTTGGAAGATACCCGAATTTCGGGGCATCACAAGAATGTTTAGCGTGGTATAATTTAAACATTTACTAGGCCGATTCATTTTTTAAGTCATATATGCATACATATTTGATACATTGTGTTTAAACCTATACTTCATGGAATCTAAGGTTTTAGCAGTCAAAACTTGAAAAGAAAGGATGTAACTATTACCAGCGTTGTGCAGAACATTTGTACGGTGTCAAATTTCTCGAAAAGTAGCCCAAACTAAGTAGATTTAAGCTAGAAGGTTTGGATTTTTCATAGGCGTTCAAGTTGAAAATAACTTTTAAAGGGCCAAGGGGAGTATAAATCCACCCGCGGTCTGCCGCAAGTCTACATGCAATAGCTAAAAGTAGACTTGCGGCAACCTAGGGTGGGCCACACCCCCTCCGACTCGATCAAATTTAAGTTATAGCGGAGGTCCCTGAAGCTGAAAAGTCAAATCAGAAAAGAGGTTCTACGCGATTGAGCAGAAAGGGCCTGAAACCCTACAATGGGGCGTCAAATTTCGAGTTATAACAATCTTCTACAAACCATTGGTAATAGCTTTAGTTTAGCATCAGAGAAGGATATGGTGATTTAAACTGTTGGCATCAACCTAGCATAGCATCGGGAAAGGTATGGTGATATAAGCTATTAAAAACTACTTCAGCGAAGATCAGAGTATTTGATACTACAAACCGTTGGCATCAACCCAGTGTAGCATCGAGAAAGGTTCGTTGATATAAGTATAAGAAAACTACTTCAGTGAAGATCCGAGAATCCGATATTCCAAACCGTTTACGACAACTCCAACGTTGCATCGGGAAAGATCGATGATATAAAAAAAATCTCTAACTAAGGCATCGAGAAGGTCGAGAAGGTTTGATGCTATTAAGATCTTTGTACACTACCGTTCGAGTAGGCACCGAGAAGGATCATTGATGATCAACCTTTGCAAACTACTATTCGAGTAGGCACCGAGAAGGTTTGGTGATGATTAAACTTTGCAAACTACCGTTCAAGTAGGCATCAAGGAAGTTTGGTGATGGTCAACCCTGTAAACTACCGTTCGAGTAGGCATCAGGTAAGTTCGGTGATGGACAACCTTTGGAAACTACCGTTCGAGTAGGCAGTGAGAGTATGTTATGATAGTAATCAATGTAAGCCCTATCCCCAACAGCAACATCGACATCACCTGGATAGAAATCCAAATTATTGGAGACAACCTTAGTGTATCATCAGAAAGGATTCGATGAAGTAAACCAGTACAAGCTACCATCAGGATGAGCATCAGGAATCCCCAATGAGGTCACACTGCAACACTAAGGTCCACAAAAGTAAAGTCGAGAAATGTATTTGAATATAGATAACATTGGTGACAACCACAACATTGAATTCAGAAAGGTCCAGTGATATCAGCCATAAAAATCATCCCCAATAGAAAATAGGGATGGTCGTTGATATAACCTGTGATAGATAACCCTAAAGAGACATATAACATTTATAGTATACCATACAATGCATTACATGACATTTTCATTTATCATTTTTCTAGTGTTTATCAATCTTTATCATGTTTGTTCCATTACATTGCATAAACATGATAAAAAGGGCATCTGTAGACACTCGAAACTTTGCATTCCAGTTACTAATAATGCGGGAGGGCAGAATCATCTTTCATCTTCCAAAGACAACCTTGGAAGTAAAAATTATCAAACTAGACCCCCGAAGATAGCCCAAGAAAATCATCAAACCAGACTCCCTATGACAGCCATTGGAAATCATCAAACAAGACCCCCGAAGATAGCCCTAGAAAGTCATCAAACCAAACCCCCGTAGACAACCCACAGAAATCATCAAACCAAACCCCCGGAGACAGCCCCAAGAAATAATCAAATTAAACCCCCATAGACAGCCCCGGGAAATCATCAAACCAGACTCTCGAAGATAGCCCTGAGAAATCAACAAACTAGACCCCTAGAGACAGCCCTAAGAAATCATCAAACCAGACCCCCGAAGATAGCCCTAGGAAATCATCAAAATAGACCCCAGAGACAACCCCGGGTAATCATCAAACCATGCCCCCGAAGATAGCCCCGGGAAATCATTAAACCAAAACCCCAAAGGTAACCCTTGGAAATCATCAAAACAAACCCCTGAGATAGCCCTGGGAAATCATCAAATCAAAACCCTAGAGACAACCTCAGGAAATTATCAAACCAGACCCCCAAAGACAGCCCTGGGAAATCATCAAAGTAGACCCCCGGAGATAACCCTAGAAGGTAAAATCATCAAAGTAGACCCCGGGAGATAACCCCGGGTAATCATCAAACCAGACCCCCGGAGATAGCCCCGTGGGACATCAAATCAACTTCAGAGACAACCCTGAGGACTAACAAAAGTCAAAAACCTTCAAACCCTAGAGACAACCTTGAGGAAAGACAGGTGTAGCACATCATGCCTGGAAATCAACCTAAAAGGGAAAAGAGTAATTTTACCAACTCAACATTAAAATTGATCAAATTACCATGAAGAAGGTCATGCAGGACCATAACAACAATCCTGAGTAAAAACAATGCAAGACAGCTCAACAGATAGACTACGAAGACTCAAAGATCTGGTCATAGACCCATCTTCATGGATTAAAAAAAGGTCAAATCCCATGTCATTGTGTAGCTCTCAGAAAAGGCTTTTCGGAAAGTTATAACATGCCTCCATCAGATTCCCGAATTGAAAGTTAATGGTATGTAAGATTAAATCGAGGAACGTGTATAGTTAACATGTAATCTACGTACGAGGCAAGTTTTTAAACCTTACCTCTTTTTATTGAGCAAGTTCTAGACTTATATTCTATATCGAGCAAGTTCTTGTTATTTATTGATTAAGTTCAAGATTTCATATTAGATGTTATCATTATTCTAAATCATGATTCTTGTTATACAATACTTATTCCATTGTATACCTCTTTAGTTTATTATTCAAACTGAATATCATTTATTGTTGAACCTTGTAAGACTAGCAAACCTTATTGATTTGAGTAGTCGATAGTTGATGAACATTCTATATTTCAGAACCCTTATTGAGCTTATGCAAACCAAACTTCTTTTGGTACAGACTCTAATGTCAAACTGAGATGAATAACCCTATAATAGGGGGATTAATTATGCTTTAGCCTTCTGATATTGTGCACAATATGGTACTAAGGGATGATCCCCCTAAGTACGAGAAGAAGAGTCCATAGTCTTATGACTGTTAAAGGTTTCAAGTATAAACTCTTGACAATCTAGGACATAGTTAAAGGTCTTATGACCCTCAGAAGTTCGTTTGATTCTTGTTATTCATTCTTGATTCAAAAGCTGAGTTTTCTTATTTCAGAAGTCTTTGATTCACTCGCATGTTATTATATTGTTGTTATATCATTATACTTATGGGCAACCATGTTCACTCTTGCGTAATAATAACATTGCAGTTAAGAATGAAAGATCTGACGACCCTTCTACTGGAAAAGGCAAAGGCAAAGTTCACAAGTGATGAAGACTTGTTATTTATTTGATGTATTTATGTTTTAGACTTACATTAAAGTTGTGAAAGACTTATTATTTGTTTATGTTTTAGCATTTAAGATTTAAGGTTAGTATGACCTGGGATTGATGTATTTATATTCAGATGTTGTAACTCCATAAGGAGATAATTTATTTCTATCTATTTATGGTTTTTCATTTATTATGGGTAGATAGATACATAATGTTTGGATAGTGAACACCAAATCTCATGGGAATTAAAGTACCTGGATTTGGGGGTGTCACGGGTTGGTATCAAAGTTGTAAGTTATTAACCTTTGGTGGGGAAAAACCTTAGGTAGTAACCTTATAGGAGATCAAAAATATAGTTGTGATAACTCTCATCGAGTTCTAAGAAATGAATTCATTAATACATTGAAGATAATAAAAGACTTTATGTGCTTATATGATAAACTTATGTGCTCGCGAGTATCGATTAGTAACTAAAACTTAAAATTGTGTTGTCAGGATGTCAGATGTTGGAGGATCTAGTTGAGCTGGGGAGGAGGCACCCCGAGTACTAATAGAAGAGGATCCTTGAGACATTCATGTCATCCAGGAGCAGTTGGTACATAGAGAGCCATCTCCGTTGATCACTGTTGTTGGTCAGGATCATGAGCCTAAGTCTGATCGAGAGGAGGATCCTGAGGAGGAAGAGGAAGAAGATGAGTTCCCACCGAACTCTTTTGCAGCTGAGATGTATGACAAGGTATATGACCGTAACATTGAGCTTCAGGATAGAGTCACAGAGTTAGAAGATTTGGCAGATGAACGTCAGACCACTTTAGGAAAGAAGAATGAGGAAATCAAGGGTCTTGATGCACGTCTTGGAAATTGGTTCACCTAGAGGGTGACAATGAGGAGCTGTTGGCAGAGGTTGCAAAGCTGAATGATGATCTGAGAGAGGAATCTACCAAACGAGCCAGAGCTGAAGATGTTTATGAGAAGGCTTCCTAGTGAGAAGATTTAGCCGAGGAAGAGGTACAAGCACAGAAGGTCAAGATGGTGGAGATGGATTGTGCATTCAACACTGCGATGAACAAGGCCCATGATCGAGTTATGTATTATCCAATTCAGTTCGAGGACTTACCTTTATACATGTTGGATCACACAACGATGTTTCATATCATAGAAGAAGAGAGCAGATAAGCTATTCGACGTCTTAATAGGCCGTGATAGGAATAGTATGAATATGTGAATGTCTATGTTAGTTAAAAATGTAAATTCTGATGTACTTATAAACAAAGGAATATTATTATGATTTAATCCTGAAGATTCTTTATCTCGGGATAGATCATGCAAATAGTAGTGATTCTATCGTATGATGATAAAACTTTTGATTTAAATAAAATATAAGAGTTTATTTGAGATAATGTGTTAAGTGATTATGTCTAAATGTCTTAGTTAAGCCCTAAATATTTAAGGGATTGAATAAAGACCTAATAAGCATATATTTTAATAGAAATATGTCACCGAGAAGAAGACCAAGCCGTCAACCGGCCCAAGAAGGGTCGACGAATAACAAAAACGACGCTAATGCTAACCTTGTTCAGTAATTGGTTAACTTTGAAAGGTCAATAATAATATAGAAGGGGGGTTGAATAGATTATTACCAGTTAAAAAATATGTTTAATCCTTTTTAAATTTTTAGTTATTAATTAACAATTTTAGCGATTAGCATGCAAGTTAATAAAAATTCAATCACAATGCACAGAGATTTATCTGGTTCACAACATACACCCCTTGGTATGTTGCTACGTCCACTCTAAAATCCCTACTTGGAACTTGAGATCCTATTACTATTAGTAATAAAAACTCCTTCAACAGGCGGAGAAGCCTTTACAAAGTTTTATAGATAAACTTCAAACTATTCAACTATTCTATCTTGGAAAGCAAGTTCCCCACTCCTTCATCAAGTCTAGTTGTACCACCTCTTTAAAATTAGTTCTATTCTATGCTCTGGTCTTGAAAACAGCCTCTTCCTCACCTAACAAGTACACTAGAGACCCAACTTCCTGCTGACCTCTGTAAGACTCTGGTCTTGGAAGAAGAATTACTCGTCTTTCTCACAGGTACATAAAATAAACTAACTCTAATTCTTTCTTTGTTTACAAATGAGTTTACAAAAAATTGCTTCTTGAATAAGTTGATACAAGTTAAGTACAGAGTTATGCTTCTCAAATAAGCAGGTAGAGATTTTTATTTAGATCCACTTATGCTTCTGATTAAGCAAGTATATGATATTAAAGCACTTTACAAAGAATTAACAATTCTATAAAATAAAGAGTGTTTTTCTATGGATAATATAGAATTGTTTCTCAATTAGTTCTTACCAAGTATTATATGAATTATTTTTATAAATTAATACTTGTATAAAAGAATAAATCAAATCAAACAATAAGTATAATCTTAGTTAAGCACAAATTGATATAACAAATATTATTTGTTTAACTCAAATAATATGTGACGCCCCCAAAATAGGTATACATCACCCATCTTGAGTCGCCAAATATATGGTACACAATTCAAATACAACTTAATAATACAACTGTCATGTAAAATACGACAAAACATAAATTGAGAGTTTTAATACGAATATTGTCTTCTAGACAGTATTCAACTCAAATGGAGTCTTCAATACATTTATTATCGCACTATTTCATATAATAGTGAGGACTACTAATGCTATCATCTGGACCGTCACTCCGTTCTCCGACTAGTCCCGGCTACGTTCTCATTTCCTGAAGAGAACAATGAAAGCAAAAGGGTGAGCTCAACTAGCCCAGTAAAAAATATTATGACTAAGATAATGCAGAATAATTTATTGTTAGCCTTCAACAGTGTTAAACTGATAAAATATAACAAACATCAAGTTTAATTGCAGCGGAACAAACAATTCATTAGAAGAGTCAAGTAGAGCATAAAATCTACTATCTTCTATGATTTAAAAGGTTTTTCATCACTTTTATCGCTGAGACTCAACTTAACAAATAATCCACATCATCGAATCACCCCTGCACTATGGCCAAGGATATTCTTTAGTATCACGACCATAAATTATCCATGCACTACGAGCCAAGGATATTCGTGTGTTCATTAATGGTCATGATCATGCCAACAACCGTCCATCAATGTACTACAGGCCAATGATGACTTTTACTATATCATTTGTAACATTACGGTTATGATTATACCGAATAATCCCTGGTCATAATCATACCAAGTCCATCTATGCACTACAGGCCACATATGACTTTCAACATATTATAAACATGAGGATGATGACAATGATATACGAATTCAATAAAACAAGTTCAAGGATAAATTTTTAAAGATTTATAATTTAATTTATCCAGAAATTAATAACGTCCAAATTGTCAACATTATGCTGGTTTGTGGAGTAAAATTCAAGAATAATATTGTACCAAAAAGAATTTGGACCAAAAAAAGAATCAATTTTTATCATGAATAGTACCCCAGGTGAATAGTACTCGAATAAATAGTACCCCATGAATAGTACTTTGGGAATAGTAACCCCGTGAATATTACTCCGGCATGAAAAAGTTAAAACTTATCAATAATGCTCCGAATAATATTTTCATGAAAAGATACTGGATGAAGCGCAAATATCAAGAATATTCTACTAATTTCATGGAGTTTAGAAGCCAAAACTTTAACAAAACGAGTATTGAATTTGAAATCTGAAACGAAATAGTATTACTTACATACTACAGATTATGGAAGAAAATATTATTTCAAGCGAATATTGAACAAAAATAACATCTCTTACCTTGAAAAGAAGAGTATTCCAACTGGTATAGCGGGGATATTCTTGAAGAACACTTTCACTATTTTCTACGCTCAAAGCTTTCTAAAACTCTAAAGATATACGCTCAAGATTATAGAAGAAGAATTCTTTGATTCGTGTGTGATTCTCAATTCTAACTAAGCATCCTATTTATAGGAGAATTAAAATTATACTATTTAAATTTAGAAATCACGGACTGCACAATATATATTCGGACCAACTTCACGGGCGAAAAACTGAAGACAATTTTGATTTTACTATTCAATCTTGTGCAATAAAATATTCTAATAAAATAAAAACTTTAAATAAAATATAATATATTCTATTTATAATCTAATAAAACAAAACTTATTATAATATATATATATATATATATATATATATATATATATATATATATATATATCTACATCACACTCAAGATCACCCGTATGATGCCTTCTCCTTCCTCCCACATTTTTCTTCTCCTCGTAACACCATTATTCTCCCACCCACCAACCATCACTTTCACACACATGTTATATATATATATATATATATATATATATATATATATATATAACTTCCCTTCCTAGCAAGGCAACAACCACACCCCCCCCCCCCCATTTCTTTCCCCTACACACATACATATATATATTTATAAAACAAAACTGAGATAACTTCTACCGACAGTTTTGTAAAATGGGTAAATGGGGGTCCAAATAATACGCCAAAATTTACAACAAATACTTCATAAAATTTCCCTCAATATTTTTAACAACATATATCATCATTATTATAATTTGCAATATTTAACAACCAGGTCGTTCCTAAGAAAGATGGGGCTTTCCAATAAGGATTTCTTCCTATTGGCGTTGTAATGACCGAGAAATTTGGATCTTATTGTAAAATGATTTTATTAAATTAAATAATAATAAAATCATATTCCATGTGTTATCAAGATGGTTGTTATTGTATAACCTATTGATGTTAGAATGTCGTAGTATTTGAGCTATGTAGATGAATTAAAGTGTTTGAATTTCCAAGACGAAAATAAAAGTTTTCCGTGAAATTTTTCAAAAAACACTATTCATCGATATTTGCTCGGGATATAATTTTGAGTTTCCGAGAAATACGTAATGATGAAATAACAAGGTAAGATGGATTATATAATAAAAATCTAGTTGTGGAAAAAGTAATAATTAAACATGGACTTAATTTATAAACTTTAAGTAAAGCGAATTAGTAATGAATAAGTAATAATTGTATGATACTTAGGTATTGTACAAAGTAATGAAAAGCAGTATAATACTGAAGTATTATACTGAGTTTAATATGAAAGAATGAAATATTTTATATTTTCTATATGAATTAGAATACAAAAATAATACATAAACTATATGTATGTGTATTAAGTAATGCTAATGGACTTGTAAAGATTGATTGAATTAATACAAGTCCAAGTGAATTAAAGGGAGAGGCCTAATCATTAATGAATGAACAAACTAGGTTTATTGATGAGTGAGTTTTATACCCATGAATTGGATACATTCGGGCTTAATTTATTGTTGTTCTTAAGTCTTTTAGGAAGTTTTTATGTGTTTGTGTCTATTCATGCATGTTTTATGTTATTTTATAGGAATTGGGACAAAAGTTACATAGATCGATGTTTGGGGTGGCTAGATTCGCGTTTTCGGCTTGCTATTTACACAGCAGACACTTCGGAGCCAATTTGACTATAGTTCCTGACATTATTTCGACAAACTTCAAGAATGAAAGTTGTAGATCTACTTCTCCTCTTCCGGACATCTTGAATCATCAAAATCGAGTTCGGACGAAGAAGTTATGGCCATTTTCCCAAAGGACGCCGGAGCGAAAATGTCGATTTTGGGCCAACGAGGCGCGATTTTTAGTGTATTTTACGAAAGGTCGGGCACTAGGGGCGAACTCAATGCCGTTGCCCAGCCATTTGGGCTATGGGGGGGAAGGGTTTGATGCGGTCTCGGGCTGCTTTTGGCTAATTTTGACACCTTTTTGACTCCAAATAGGATAGGGGTTGTGCAAAACTAAAAATTGTACTTGTAACCTATAAATACATGATGTAAGGCATAAAATAAAGGGAGATTACATAGCTTAGCCTAGATTAAACACTCCTTTAGATTAGAAAATAACCCTAATTCTTATTAGTTTTGGAGATTGAAGCAACTTGGAGACCATTGAAGATCAAGAGCAAGAGAGCGAGGGGAGCATCGATTTCTTCGACAACAGATTCTATTCTCTTCTCCTCTCATCTTACTTTTATCTTTTGATGTCTATTCAATTTGTGGATTCTTGGTTTTAATTCATTAATTATGAACTAACTATTTTTGAGATTTCAATTGAACTTTTATGGCTATGAATTAGTTATTCATTATATTCTAATTATTTATGTTAAAGTGAGTTGTTTATCTTGTCTTGTGCTTATTGCTTAATTATTTGATCAAGAATTACTTTGTTACTCTAGAAGGAATTGGAAGAGGAATTCTAGGGTTAGAATGGGCATGATATCATGTGACTTGGTTATTTGCACAAAGGAATAATTAGGTTTATGAATAGAATGGAAATATCTTTTCACCGCATGTAACACGTAAGAAATTGGGATTGGAAAGAGTTTAATTCAATTTTTTTGCATAGGAATATAGCAAGATTAATCGGATTAAATAGAAGGCAATTGATCACTTGGAAAGGGACTTTTGGCATTTGAGAATTCCTCATTAACAATTCAAGAGGCATAATAATTGGGATAATTGGATAATTGATTTATAATTCATAATTGGGGATATTGAAGTCTTAATCTTTATTTATTTGAATTCATTCGTTAAAATCTTAGTTTTAATTAGTTAATTTAGTTTTCTTAATTAGAAGAAACGCGATTTGAGATTGTTTAAATAAAATTAGTTTGGTTAAGAATTAGTACTTGGTGATTTTTATTAAATAATTCCTCGTGGAACGATACTCTACTTTCACTTTATTACTTGTCAATCGTGTATACTTGCATTATTCATTGATTCTAAATCGATCAACAAGTTTTTGGCGCCGCTGTTAGGGAATTAATTTAATAATTATTTACCAATATTAATTTCAATCAAATTAGTCTTAATTTAAACATTTTATTTTTATTTTTAATTCTCTTTCTATATTTCTCTTTTCAGTGTACCATGGATGACTTTGTGTATCAATGGCCATACACGAACATGACTCAACCAAGGGAGTGGAGATTGAAAGACTCGAAAAACTTTCTCGCATTGTCAAAGACAGATTGAGACACTTTCGAGGATGTTTGAAGCTTTTGAAGCTCAACGTCACAAAGTATGGTGGTTACTTGTGATTATTGTCTTTGGAAATCATATGAGCCATCAATGCACCATCGGTTTAAAGTTTAAGATGAAAGACAAAGGTGATTACCCCAATAATTATGTCTATCCCAACAACTATCATCGAGGATTTGGGGTATCACCCGGATTTTTCATGGAGTAACAATCAAGATCAATTTTATGCTCCAAGTCCAACATACCCACACAGATTTCTTGTGTCCACCTCCACTACAACAGAAGAACATTCAAATTGGGAGGAAGCCTTGGAAAAATTTATTAAAGCTTCAAAAAAAGGAATGAGGAACAAGACAAGAAAATGAATCAAGTAGAAATTTGAATTTGCAAAAGCTAAGGGCGTTGATCAAGAATTTGGAAAATCAAGTGGAACAGATAAAGACATGCGTTGAACAACCGGCCCCTCAATACACTCGCCCTATGACATGGATTCCGAGTTCGATGGTGAGCCCGAGCCAAATCTACAACTGGATGAGCCACGAGATGAAAAAGAGAGACAAGTGGGGATAATGACAACAAGGTCGGTGGAAGAACTAATTGTGAGACCCAATGATGATGAGCCAATGTTATTTATGCCTCAAGTGCCTTCTCCTCCACAGTTCAAGAGTCCGGTTAGATTTGCAAAACCTTGTCCGATTGGTAGTCATGTCGTCGGCAATACTCTTTGTAATGTAAAAGCAAGTACACCTTCGAAACCATGGTGCGATAAGCTGGAGAAGATAGAAGAAGAAACTGTTGTGTTTGACAAGCTTCAATACCAGAATATATTCGCAGACACAATGGAGAAACCACCTAGATGTTGGACGTTCTTGAATGTGATCTTATCTAAAGAAAGCATGCTAGGTGACTTTAATACAATGGCTATCGTAAATGTGAACCTACCAAAAGCTATATTATTTCCGATGGATGGAGGGTTCCTCAACTTTCGTAGGGGAATTGGATAGAGAATTGAAGAAGTCAGGCTGAGACTATAAAACAAGCGTTTATTGGGAGGCAACCCAAGTTTAATTTTTACTTTTAGTTTTTATTAAGTTTTATATTAGTAGTTTTGAATTTGCATTTATTTAGGATTTAATAAAATTGCTTCTATCATGGTTTTACAGGTTATTCAAGTCAAATTCAAGTGTGGTGCCCAATTTGTTCCATGTGCTTAGCCTATTCTCCAAACTTAGCGGGCAAGGAGGAAAATTGCTATATTTTCAGGGAAGTCCTCCGCTTTAATTTTTTTTATATTTCACCATTGAGGACAATGTCTAGGTTAAGTTTGGGGGCATTTTAGTGTCGTTTTGCATATAGTTAGTTATTTACATTGTAGTTCGTTATGTTTTCGGGTTATTTACATTTAGTTGTTGCATTCGTTTTTTTTTTTTTTTTAAAAAAAAAAATTTAAAAATCGCAAAAATAGTAGTTAGTTTACTATGTTTGTTGCAGTTAGTTTATATTTGCATGATTCCAACTGTTAGATAGTAAAAGTTTATTTTGGCCAATGATGAGACTGGAGTTAAGTAGATAAGTATAGTATTGAATATTCAGGCTTTGATGTGATTTCTTGTTATGAATTGAATCTTTTCCTATTTGAAACTGGTATAATCAAGGTTAGCACGTTAATAACAGCTATGTTAACTGATTAAGTTTAAATTGATACATAATGGATTTCTTAAGTATAATACTAGTGTGAAGGAATGAAAGACATAAATAGGCGGAGATGGCTAAATTTTGATAAAAACTTAAGTTTGGGGGAAAATTTTGGGATATATAAGCTTTAAAAAAAACATGTTGAGTCTTGTGGTGGGTTGAGGAGAAACACTCCCCATAAACACAAGCGTGAGATGGAGCGTAACGACGACTCACCAACCATCTATAAAAAAAGAGAAAAAGAAAAAAATTACTGTGGCTAGTTTTGTTTGGGGCCTTTGTTACTTGAGTAAGCACGCCTCAAGGGGTATCTTAAAACCTAGCCCTAAGGTCTTATATGGTCCGGGAGTTGTTGGTCAAAGCTCGCTAAGGGGTGACATCATTAGCCTAATGGAATGAGACATTGCACGCTTATGGTTAAAAAAAACAATAAAACGGAAAAGAGCAAAAAGCCCCGTAATGAAAAGTAAAGCATAAGTATCCCAGATTGGACTCTTGAACTTGGTGGATGTTTGACTTTAGTTGGATATAGCTTGTTCGTGAATTTTGTGAATTTGCACTGTATGATGCCTTCAAAGATATCTATTATGTCTTAAATTTGATTTTATATCAATTAACATTGTTGAGGAGCACACACGCACTATATCAGTGATAACAGTCTAAGATTTGATGATTGATTGGGAAATTACTGATTTGTTTTAATATGATGTATTATCATGTTTACTTGATTTCTCTAAGCCTTCTTGAATAGACTTGTTTCGCTCATTCTTTGCTGGATTCAGTAGGCATATAGATTAGTTTCATTACATTGCATTGCATAACATTTTTGTGTTTTTTCTTGAGGACAAGCAAAGATTTAAGTTTGGGGGTATTTGATGAGTGAGTTTTATACCCGTGAATTGGATACATTCGGGCTTAATTTATTGTTGTTCTTAAGTCTTTTAGGATGTTTTTATGTGTTTGTGTCTATTCATGCATGTTTTATGTTATTTTATAGGAATTGGGACAAAAGTTACATAGATCGATGTTTGGGGTGGCTAGATTCGCGTTTTTGGCTTGCCATTTACACAGCAGACACTTCGGAGCCAATTTGACTATCGCTCCTGACATTATTTCGACAAACTTCAAGAATGAAAGTTGTATATCTACTTCTCCTCTTTCTGAAACATCTTGAATCATCAAAATCGGAGTTCGGACGAAGAAGTTATGGCCATTTTCCCAAAGGACGTCAGAGTAGAAAATGTCAGATTTTGGACCAGCGCCGGGGGGCGATTTTAAGTGTATTTTACAGTCATCAAGCGCTAGGGGCGACTCAAGATCATTGTTTCAAAATTTGGGGCGCTAGGGAAGGGTTTGTGCGGCTCCGGATGCGTTTTGGGCGAATTTTGACACCTTTTTGACTCCAAATAGGATAGGGGTTGTGCCAAAACTAAAAATTGTACTTGTAACCTATAAATACATGATGTAAGGAATAAAATAAAGGGAGATTACATAGCTTAGCCTAGATTAAACACTCCTTTAGATTAGAAAATAACCCTAGTTCTTATTAGTTTTGGAGATTGAAGCAACTTGGAGACCATTGAAGATCAAGAGTAAGAGCAAGAGCAAGAGGGGAGCATCAGATCTGCTGACAACAGATTTTATTCTCTTCTCTCATCTTACTTTTATCTTTTGATGTCTATTCGGCCAGGATTCTTGGTTTTAATTCATTAATTATGAACTAACTATTTTGAGATTTCAATTGAACTTTTTATGGCTATGAATTAGTTATTCATTATATTCTAATTATTTATGTTAAAGTGAGTTGTTTATCTCTGTCTTGTGCTTATTGCTTAATTATTTGATCAAGAATTACTTTGTTACTCTGTAGAAGGAATTGGAAGAGAAATTCTAGGGTTAGAATCGGGCATGATATCATGTGACTTGGTTATTTGCACAATGAATAATTAGGTTTGTGAATAGAATGGAAATATCTTTTCGTCGCATGTAACACGTAAGGAATTGGGATTGGAAAGAGTTTAATTCAATTGTTTTGCATAGGAATATAGCAAGATTAATCTGGATTAAATAGAAGGCAATTGATCACTTGGAAAAGGACTTTTGGCATTTGAGAATTCCTGTTAAACAATTCAAGAGGCAATAATTGGGATAATTGGATAATTGATTTATAATTCATAATTGGGGATATTGAAGTCTTAATCTTTATTTATTTGAATTCATTCGTTAAAATCTTAGTTTCAATTAGTTAATTTAGTTTTCTTAATTAGAAGAAACACGATTTGAGATTGTTTAAATAAAATTAGTTTGGTTAAGAATTAGTACTTGGTGATTTTTATTAAATAATTCCTCGTGGGAACGATACTCTACTTTCACTTTATTACTTGTTGACCGTGTATACTTGCAAGTATTCATTGATTGCGAAATCGATCAACATTTATTAATGCAAAGCCCAAAGGATGAGTTAATGAAAGCCCAAGATGGAATCCATGAGTTGTATGACCCATGGGGCAAACCATATTGATATGGTTATTGTGGTGACCAAGTAATGTGGTGACCAAGTTAGAGTGGTGACCAAGACTTTGAAGTAATGACCAAGTGTAGGATAAAAGTTGTACTAGCCAAGTAATGAATAGTAAGGAGGTGGCTTGAGGAGGTGGGTGATTTAATGACTAAACTACCCTAGATTTGCAAGTTCTATAAATAGAGAAGGCTTACAAGCCATTTGTTAGTTGTTCAAATAATCTAACATCTCAAAAGTGCTTAAGTGTTAGAGAGAATAAGCTACACATAAGTCATTCCATAAGTAAAAAGAAGAAGCAAGCTACTTTACCAAGACTACAAAAGTAAGACTTCTTCTCTAAATTATCTTCTATCTCTACCATGATAGGTTGATAAGAAAAGTTGGAATTAAGGAACATGGATGGTAAGAAGCAGAAGAATGAGTAAGTCATGAACTTATGCCATAAGTTGGCAATAAGTCATTTGAACTTATAAAAGTTATCAACTTATTATAAGTTAACCTTGAATGTTAAGTATGAAAATATGAACTTGTAATGAGTTTATTAAGAGAAGTGAATTAAGAACTTATATGATTATATGTATCATATATACCTAAGTAAAGTTATATGTGAAGAACATGTAAAGTATGATGATTAAGAAACTCTAATTGTCATAAGTCATGAATAATCAAATCTTAAGTAGTTTATAATTTGACAAGTTATAAGCCCATGAAGAATAAGTCAAAATCTAACAATGAACATAAGTTGTTGTATTAAGTATGTTAAGATGTTCACATGATGAATGAGGTTCATTTGTAATGTTGAACAAATCATAAGAATGAAGAATTGCCGGAATTTGCACGATTGGACGATTAACGTCGAATTCGTAAAATTCTCAGAATGGAAGTCAAATTTTGTGTTTGATCATGGAACCATGGTTTTCCAATAGAGACAAGTCATATTTGGCATTTAAGAGTTGCGGACTCGAAAATGACCGGATTCTGACTTAGAATGAAGAAACGAGCGTTGGACGTTCACGAACGTTTATCATTTTCGTTAAAAATGAACCAATAGGTGAATTTTTAGCAAACAAAGTTAAATAGATAAAATTCTTACATGAACATGTAGATTACGTAATTTGTGAACCGTAGGCTTTAGAACAAGCCAATTTGGACTTATAACGAAGACGTTATGCGTCCGGGAAGTTCACAAAATTCACAAACTGAATTTGTTTTCTGGGAAAAATGACTCACACCGCAAATAGCGAAACGATTTTCGAGCCTCATCGCAAGAGTTCGCCGCAAGTCATGAACTATAGTACAATATGTAATGCACCGCAACGCGTCTGATGCCAAAATCTTCTAGAGAGTAAGCGTGCATGCCTATCCATTAAGTAAAGACTCGCGCCACAACGCCAAGTCAGGGACAGTGATACAATAAGCTCGAGCCACAGCGTGAGATGTAAGTATAAAAATTTGGCGCACATGACCAGATCTCGAAACAAGGATAGTAATGAAGGTTTCTAAGTACAAAGAAAAGAAAACTAATTGAATTAAAAGTAAACATAACTTAAGGAATGTAATGTAATATTGTTAAACCTTAAGGATGTTGTATAAAGGTTGAGATAACCTAGTCGAATGTAAATGCAAGGATAATGATAAATCGGAACAAATAGTAACTATATCTAATACACAATTAGATTGAAATGGAGGGTATGAAATAGTCATATACATTTTTGCTTATATGTGACCTAATGTAAGGCATTATGTGATCATGTATTGTAGAGACTTGAACGACTTGAACATAAAGTTAAAATACCGTAGCAGATGCTAAAGGCAAGTATTCTAACTCTTGTCTCAGTTCAATCTGAACAAGTTTTTGAGGTTCGTGTATTCTTTTACATGAATTGAAGTATGTTGAAGTTTAAGCCAATTCCTTTGGCTAGACTTGATGTAGTGATAATCTATTCAGGTATTATCAAATGTTGCTATCTTTTGTCAACTACTTGATATGGTTTTCAAAAGAAGACTAAAATGTTAAACAAATGTTTTGTCGGTGAAACGACAGGCACATGAGGTTTCCAAATGCTTAAACGTGCATACGTTTAATGTATGTAGTGTTGATCAACATAGAGTACAATAGGCTGATCACCTAGAAGTGCTCGTAAGTAATATCGGGCTTAAGGACTTGCTTCCGGGTTGTCCTTTTCCAATAAAGAATGAATACTCGAGGTCTTTGACCGGAGTGAATGTTTTACTAAATATTCTTATTATTGTAAAACATTTTGAAAGAAAAGATGAAGTGCTATTTTGAATTATCAATAGTACTTCATAACTATTGTTCAGTTATTGAAGATATAAGATTTGTATGTGTCAAGAATGTTGTTATTAAATTGTTATACTTGCTGAGCTAGTTATGCTCACTCTTGCTTGAACCATATGAATGCAGCTAAGATTGAACGTCCTGAAGGTTCAAAAAAGGATAAAGGAAAAGCTAAGGCAGATTACTAAACTGTCTTGTAATAGTATAGGTCTATTGTTGTAATGTAATTTATATTATGACAAAGAACCTTTGTAACGGGTATAGAACCTGGGAAATGTAAATATTACTTTAAATATATAGAAGTTATGTTCGTTCTTTGAGACTTTTCAATTGAATGAATGTATGAATGTTATACAATATAACACCATCTCATCGGTTGGAAGATACCGGATTTGGGGCGCTTCTGAAAGCATGCAATTAGGTGACCAAACCTCTCCTTGATGTAACTTCTAGATATCGTCAATATTGCAAATAATAATATTAATAACTTTGTCATCTTAATTATTGATTTACTAATATATAAAATATCGACAATAATTGAATCAAATAACGAGAGATACTTATCGCAAATAATCGTAGTAATAATTGAACAAAAACCGAGTGACTTCTCACGTAAGCATCAATAATCAATACTTTGTGCTACTATGCAACCACGCCAGACATTCGCACTTTTAACACCGGTGTTTCAACAGCTAATGGTAAAACTTTCGCCGTTATTTTTATAAAAAGATATTTTTGTCGTTTTCTCAATCCGACAATAATTCCGTTGTGGGGTCCACCAATGATTGTGCCATTGTACGAATATTCCCTGTTAAAACGAATATTCCCTGACCAATCGAATATAATATAACAACTTGCGTACTTTGAAAAATTTATAAATATTACCCACAAGTATAACATTATATTAAATTCACTCCATAATATTCAAAAATGATATTTATAGAAAATTTATCTTTATTCATAAAAGTTGGGGTCTTACAACCTCCACTTCTTATGAAATTTCGCCCTCGAAATTAGGGTACATATCTGGTATGATGAATAGGTGAGGATACCTTGATTTCATTTCAGATTCAAACTCCCAGGTTATTTCCTCAACATCGTGGTTTCTCTACAAAACTTTGACTTGAGGTATAACCTTGGAGCGTAAAATATGCTCCTTCTTATCCAAGATTTTAACAGGAACCTCTTCATACGTTAAATCTTCCGCTATTTCGTCCAGTTCTAACTCAATAATGTGGTTCGGGTCTTCCACATATTTACGTAACATGGATTTGTGAAAAATGTTATGAACACGAGACATACTTGGCGGTAAGGCGAGTCTGTAGGCCACAGTTCCTACTTGATCAAGGATTTCAAATGGACCAATGAATCAAGGATTGAGCTTTCCTCTCTTTCCAAATCTCGTAACTCCCTTCCATGGAGCAACACGTAACAACACATGTTCTCCAACATTGAATTCCACATTCTTCCGATGAAGATCAGCATAACTCTTTTGACAATCTTTTGAGGTTTTTATATGTTGTCGAATCATTTGATTCTTTTCTGTTGTCATACGTACCAATTCTGGTCCCAACAATGTTGCTTCACCCACCTCGTCCCAGCATACTGGAGAATGACACTTTCTTCCATACAACACCTCAAATGGAGCCATGCTGATACTTGCTTGATAACTGTTGTTATAGGAGAATTCGACCAATGGTAAGAACTTGTCCCAACTTCCTTTGAAGTCAAGGACACATAGTCTTAATAGATCCTATAGAGTTTGAATAGTCCTCTCCGACTGCCCATCGGTTTGAGGATGATAAGCCGAGCTAAATCATAAATTCGTGCCCATAGCTTTTTGTAAACTAACCCAAAACCTCGAAGTGAATCTTGGGTCTCGATTAAAAACTATGGATACGGCCATACAATGCAATCTTACAATCTCATGAGTAAGACGTTCAAGTGTATAAGTTTCTCGTATAGGTAAGAAATGAGCAGACTTGGTCAATCTATCATCAATGACCAAAATTACATCTATTTCTTGACAAACCTTGGGAAGACCAGTAACAAAATCCATGGTAATGTGCTCCCACTTCCATTCTGGAATTTCAAGTGGTTGCAATGGACCTTTTGGCACTTGATGCTCCGCCTTGACACGTTAACAAGTTAAACATCTTGAGATAAACTCCGCGATCTCTCTCTTTATATTGATCCACAAAAATATATGTCGAAGATCACGATACATTTTGGTACTCCCGGGATGGATTGCAAACGATGTGTTGTGCGCCTCCATCGTGATTTTATACTTCAATTCAGAATCGTTAGGAACACAAAGTCTGGAGTTGACTCGAATTATTTCTTCTTCATCGATTCTTGCTTCTGGAATAGTACCTTATTGCACTTTCTTTTTCATACGCATCAGCTCCAGATCTGTATCTTGAGCAACTTTAACTTTATCGATTAAATTCGGCTCAACTCGTATATTTTCCATCATCATGGTGGTCCCTGGAGTCTTTAACTCTATCTCCATCCTTTTCAATTCATATAAAATAGGCCTTTGTGTTGACAATATTGCACTCATACCTGCATATGATCTTCTACTCAATACGTCAGCTACCACATTCGCTTTTCCAGGATTGTATTGAATGGTATGATCATAATCTTTCAACAGTTCGAGCCAACATCGTTGCCGCATATTGAGTTCCTTTTGGGTGAAGAAATATTTGAGGCTTTTATGATCCGTATAAATCTCCACTTTCTCCCTTATATACAGGTAATGCCTCCAAATTTTAAGTGTGAAGATAACAGCTGCCAACTCTAGATCATGAATAGGATAATTCCTCTCATATTCTTTTGAGTTCTTGAGAGGCATAAAGCTATGACTTTCCCATGTTACATGAGAACACATCCTAACCCTTTGCCAAGAATCATCATGAGATGACAAATCCACCATGAGCCGGATGGTATTGTCGAACAGTCTTTGAAATGAGTCTCCTCTTGAGTTCTTGAAAACTCTTCTCACATTCCTCGCTCCAAATTAATTTTATATCTTTTCCGAGTCAATCACCGAAGTTAATGGAGTAGCGATTCGAGAAAATCCTTCTACTTAATCTCCGATAATAACCAAATTAAGCCAGAAAACTCACGTGCCTTCCCCATCATCGATTTAGGTTGCTCCCAACTTTGAATAGCTTCAATCTTTGTCGGGTCAACATATATTCCATGACTTGATACTACATGCCCAAGGAATGCTACTTCCTCAAGCCAGAACTCGCATTTCTTCAACTTGGCATAAAGCTTGTTTTCACGAAGCTTTTGGACTATCAGCCTCAAGTGTTGCTCATGATCTTCACGGCTTTTGGAATATATGAGGATGTCACCAATAAAGACGACCACAAAGTGATCCAAATATTCCTTGAAAACTCGGTTCATCATATCCATAAAGGCAATAGGAGCATTAGTCAATCCAAAAGATATGACTAGGAATTCATAATGCCTGTACCGAGTTCTGAAAGCCATCTTTGGAATGTCATCGGTTCTAATCTTTAACTGGTGATATCCAGAGCGAAGATCAATTTTTGACAAGAATTTGGCGCCTTGCAACTTGTCAAACAGGTCATTAATGAGAGGCAACAGATATCTATTTTTGACAGTGACATGGTTCAACTCCCGATAATCAATACAAAGTCGTATACTCCCATCTTTCTTTTTCACGAATAGAACAGAAGCACCCCAACGAGAAGTACTAGGATGAATGAAACCGATGTCTAACAATTCCTGCAGTTAGGTCTTTAACTCCTGAAGTTCAATATGAGCCATTCGATATGGGGCTTTGGAAATGGGTTTTGTACCGGGTTCAAGGTCGATACAAAATTCAATTTCACGTTCTGGGGGTAGGCCAGGAAGTTCTTCAAGGAATACGTCAGGAAATTTATTAAAAATAGAAATATCATTCAAAACTAACGTATTTTTATTTAAATCCATGACATGAGCTAAGAAAGCTTGACATCCATTTTTCAATAAACGAATAACTTTATGCCTTAAGATGACAGTGATTGATTTTAATGGTTTGGTTGCTTGAATTCGCATAATAGGTTGGTTAGGAATATGAAACCTAACAACCTTACGAAAACAATCAATTTTTGCATGATGAGTAGTTAACCAATCAATCCCTAGAATTACATCAAATGTAAGTGTTTTCAATGAAATAAGATCGACAGGTAATGTGAGGGTACCGATTTAAACCAAACAAGACTTATAAACAGTTGATGTAATGAAGGTTTCTCCCAACGGAGTTTCAACAAATAAGTCAAAGTCTAATTTCTCCGGAGTCAAATTTAAACGTTAAGCACAAGTAGGAGAAATAAAAGAATGGGTAGAACCGGTATAAAATAAGGTATAGACTTTGCTAGAGTTTATAATAAGCTTACCCGTGATGACCTCGTTCGGGTTCCTTTCTTTCTGGGAGGTCACGACAAACGCTCTCCTTTGAACTACCGGCTTTGACTTTTCTGAGATGGCCTTTGGTACCTCCATCCCAGCTTGACTTGGTTTTCCTGTACGACAAAATCGAGCTAGGTGACCTTCTCTTCCATAATTGTAACACGCTTTGGACTGCATCGCGCAGTTTGGACTGATGTGTCCCTCCCCTCTGCATTTGAAGCATATAATAGGTGGACGTTCTCCTTCCTTAACAACGGGTGTTGGTGCTGACGTCTTTCTATCATTGTTGAATCTACTCTTCTTGAAATGTCCACTTTTATTGTTATGGCCATGATTACCACCGAAGTGGTTACCATTTCTGGCATGCTAATTCCCTCCACGTTTGTTGTCACCGCTTCGATGACTTCTACCACTGGTATTATCATTTTGTCAGCTTCTTTCTGTTGGTTGGGTTGACTCGTTATCGCGCTCCAATAACTTAGCCATATTTACAACATCTGAATACAAACACAGTTTGTGAGAAATTAGATATTGATGTATCTCGGGTTTCAAACCTCTTAGAAACATCCGCGTTATTCTCTCCTCATTATCAACCAAGTGGGATGCAAACCGGGACAACTCGACAAACTTGGCTTTGTACTGCGACACGGTCATATTGTTCTGCTCCAGCTTGATGAACTCTACCTCCTTCATGTGACGAATACTTTTGGGAAAGTAATTGTCGTTGAACAGTTCTTGGAATTTCTCCCAAGACATCTTCAGTGCGGTAGGTTGAGTATGATTTACCGATTCCCACCAGTAATCTACCTCTCCTCGCAATATAAAGGTGGCAAAGGGAACCTTTTGCTCCTCGGAGCATCCAAAGACATCAAATATCTTGGTGATCTATTTTATCCATGCTTCCGCCTTAAGTGGTTTTGGCTCTCCAATAAACTCCAATGGTCCCAGCTCCTTGAACTGCTTAGCAGTGACCGTCCGAGAGTTGTCAGTGTTTCCACCTGCATTTTGGACAGGAGTCTCTTTTGCCTGATGTTGCACGAATTGCAGAAAGCTCCTAAACATTCCATCGTTCGCCATTTGGTTGGTGTTGTTGTTCACCTGAGGATTATTTCCTTCCTGATGCACATTATCCTGGGTGTTGATCTATGGTGAATCAACAGTCTCCTGTGCTCCATTGCTATTCTCAACATTCTCGGATGTCATTTTCAAATACTGCCACAAAACAAAGGTTAATTGACATGTAACATATTATTCCTATACTCTGACCGACCAATTAAATACCAAATAATCTTAGGTAGGTCATACTAGCGAAGGAATTCCCTGTCTCTCCCCTCCTAGTTCTTGTCTCACATCTCAGCCAGGGATCATATCCCTAAGCTTTTATACCAACTGTGACACCCCCAAAATAGGTATACATCACCCATCTACGTTCTCATTTCCTGAAGAGAACAATGAAAGCAAAAGGGTGAGCTCAACTAGCCTAGTAAAAAATATTATGACTAAGATAATGCAAAATAATTTATCGTTAGCCTTCAACAGTGTTAAACTGATAAAATATAACAAACATCAAGTTTAACTGCAACGGAACAAACAATCCATTAGCAGAGTCAAGTAGAGCATAAAATCTACTATCTTCTATGATTTAAAAGGTTTTTCATCACTTTTATCGCTGAGACTCAGCTTAAAAAATAATCCACATCATCGAATCACCCATGCACTACGGCCAAGGATATTCTTTAGTATCACGACCACAAATTATCCATGCACTATGGGACAAGGATATTCGTGTATTCATCAATGGTCATGATCATGCCAACAACTATCCATCAACGCACTACAGGCCAATGAGGACTTTTACCACATCATTTGTAACATTACGTTTGTGATTATACGAATAATCCCTGGTCATAATCATACCAAGTCCATCTATTCACTACAGGCCACAGATGACTTTCAACATGTTATAAACATGAGGATGATGACAATGATATAAGAATTCAATAAAACAAGTTCAAGGATAAATTTTTAAAGATTTATAATTTAATTTATCCAAAAATCAATAACGTCCAAATTGTCAACATGATACTGCTTTGTAGAGTAAAATTCAAGAATAATATTGTACCAAAAATAATTTGGACCGAAAACGAATCAATTTTTATCATGAATAGTACCCCAGGTGAATAGTACTCGAATGAATAGTACCCCGTGAATAATACTTTGGGAATAGTCACCCCGTGAATAGTACTCCGACATGAAAAAGTTAAAACTTATCAAGAATGCTCCGAATAATATTTCTATGAAAAGATACTGGATGAAGCGCAAATATCAAGAATATTCTACTAATTTCATGGAGTTTAGAAGTCAAAACTTAAAAAAATGAGTATAGAATTCGAAATCTGAAACGAAATATTATTACTTCCATACTATAGAGTATGGAAGAAAATATTATTTCAAGAGAATATTGAACAAAATAACATCCCTAACCTTGAAAAGAAGAGTATTCCAACTGGTATAGCGGGGATATTCTTGAAGAAAACTTTCATTGTTTTCTACGCTCAAAGCTTTCTAAAACTATAAAGAAATACGCTCAAGATTATAGAAGAAGAATTCTCTGATTTTGGTGTGATTTTCAATTCTAACTAAGCATCCTATTTATAGGATAATGGAAAGGATACTATTTGAATTTAGAAATCACTTGAATTTGCATAATATATATATTGGATTTAACTTCACAGTGAAAAACTAAAAAAAAAAAAAATTTTATTTTACTATTCATTACTGTGCAATAAAATATTCTAATAAAACAAAAACTTTAAATAAAATATAATATATTCTATTTATAATCTAATAGAACAAAACTTTTTATAATATATATATATATATATATATATATATATATATATATATCCTACATCACACCATCACCCGTATGATGCCTTCTCCTTTCTCCCACATTTTCTTCTCCTGCAACACCATTATTCTCCCACCCACCAACCATCACTTTCACACACATGTTATATACATAATATATATATATATATATATATATATATATATATATATATATCACTTCCTTTCCTAGCAAGGCAACTACCATCCCCCCTATTTACCTCCCATACACACACACACACACACACACATATATATATATATATATATATATAAATAAAACAAAACTAAGATAACTTCTACCGATATTTTTGAAAAATGGGTAAATGGGGGTCCAAATAATACGCCAAAATTTACAACAAATACTTCATAAAAATTCACTCAATATTTTTAACAACATATATCATCATTATTATAATTCGTAATATTTAACAACCAGGTCGTTCCCAGGAAAGAGGGGGCTTTCCAATAAGGATTTCTCCCTATTGGCGCGCAATTAGGTAACCAAACCTCTCCTTGACAGATATTCTAGATATCGTCAATATTGCAAATAATAATATTATTAACTTTGTCATCTCAATTATTGATTTACTAATATATAAAATATCGACAATAATTGAATCAAATAACGTGAGATACTATCGCAATTCTTTATCGATCAATAATTGAACAAAATCAATAACTTCTCACGTAAGCATCAATAATCAATACCGTATTGCTACTATGCAACCACGCCAGATTCTTTTACTTTTAAACCGGGTGTTTCAACAGATTAACGGTAAAAAATTTCACCGTTATTTTTATAAAAAGATATTTTTGTCATTTTCTCAATCCGACAATAATTCCGTTGTGGAGTCCACCAATGATTGTGTCGTCGTACGAATATTTCCTGTTAAAATGAATATTCCCTGACCAATCGAATATAATTTAACAACTTGCATACTTTGCAAAATTTATAAATATTACCCACAACTATAACATTATATTAAATTCACTCCATAATATTCAAAAATGATATTAATAGAAAATTCATCTTTATTTATAAAAGTTGGGGTCTTACATAATATATAAGAGTATATTATCTATTATGTGAACTTTTATAAATAGTTTCACTTGGTACTATAAGGAATCGTACGGTCGAATTCCTCTCCGTAGAGGTTTATCTCCTGTGCCTTGCGGTATGAAGTATAATGTAATTTATAATTTTCATAATTGATATTTATATAAATATTTTAATAGATCACTACGATTCTCAAATTTGGTTCCGGGATGACTACTCTTTTTTGGAGCAATATCTCAAAGTTGTTTTGAGCTAACAAGTGTCGATCTATTTTATGATATTTATATAAATAATATCAATAAAAGGTTCTTCAAGACTATAAAGAATCGTGACGGTTGGATTCCTCTCCGTAGAGGTTTATCTCCGTAGCCTTGCGACGCCCAAGTATCCTTTTATTTGATAAATAGATGAAATATAGATATATAAAATTGTGTAGAACAATATGTATTTGTATATCTATAGATTAAATTCAAGTAATAAATAATTTAATAGAAATCAAACTTATCTCAATACTTGGACCAATTTTTCTCTTCAAAAATTCAGAATCTTTGTAAGAAGAGATATAAAGCTTTAGAGAGAATATAGGCAAGAAGAGTATGATTTTCTTTTCACTAAATTGGTGAAAACCAAATGAATGAAATACTCCCTATTTATAGAAATTTTTTAGTTGGGGCAAAATTGTAATTTTCGAAAACTGAATTTGAATTAATGGTTTTGATCAATAAATTTGAAATTAACGGACTAGATTAAAAGTAATTTTCACGCAGAAGAGGAACAAAATCCGCCTGGGCCTTTTTCCACCTACTTATCATTTATTGCTTATTTTGACCATCACGCTAACTCATGTCAGCCAACTCACATTTATTGAAACAAGTCCCAATTTAATTGTCACTTTTGTTCAAGCACACGGTTTTTAGAGAAAAGTCAGCACATGTATTCAAGTAACATATATATATATATATAAAGGATCTTAAGCTCATCCTTATTAAGCTCACCCCGAGCTCACCCTGCCTTTTTTTTATAAAAAAAACATAAGTAATAAAAAATGTGTAATAATTTTTGGAATTAAAAGTTTTTTAAAAAAAAGTGTTTTAGGTGTGATCTGGGTACATATAACAAAACAGTGTTATACGGTCAGCATAACACTTGTTTTGTTATATGTACCCAAATCACACCCAAAATACTTTTTAAAAAAACTTTCAATTCCAAAAATTATTATACATTTTTATTAGTTAATTTTTTTTTTAAAAAAAAGCGAGTGGTGAGCTCTGGGTGAGGTCAATAAGGGTGAGCTTAAGAAATGGACTCTATATATATATATATATATATATATATATATATATATATATATATATATATATATATATATATATATAGTATAAATCATACTTAAATATACAATATTTCTATATTTTAATACAACATATTTTAGTATGCATAAAATAATTTTTATGAACTTTGATTTAGAAAAAGAAATATGGTTTCCTTGCCTTAAATATTAAATGAATTAATTTTTTAACACTTGACATGTAATTTATCAAGGTCAATAAAAATTAAATCAAGTAAAATATAAAATAATTAAATAATTAAATAATTATCTATTTAATTAAAAACATAATTGTTATCATCAAAATGTAAAATAAAATTATACCTATCAATCTCCCCCTTTTTGATGATGATAATTATATAAAAATATTTTTAGTTTTGAAGAAAAACTCCCCCTCAAACTGTGAACCCTTTTTCAATCATAGCAGTTCATATATAATAGTTCATATACAACAGTTCATATATAGCAGTTATATAATATTTATATAATATATTCATTCATGGCAGTTTATTTATAGAAGTTGTATAACAGTTATATATATATATATATTCATTCATGGCAGTTTATATAAAGCAGCAGTTCATATTTTTCTTCTCCCCCTTTGTCATCATAAAAAATGACGGGATAAAAGAAAATTGTGAAGGCTGCAGAAAATGTGTTAGGAAAAACCTGCACTAAAAGTTAGTTAGCCAAAATAAATATATACAAGGATAAGAAGTAGAAGTAGTATTAGTAGCCAGGATAGTTAGTGGAGGGAGAAAAGGGTGAGGGATTAGGGAGTACAGTTATCCGAAGTAGTAGATAAAGGGAAACAAACAGTTAGTCAATGTGATCATACAGTTGGATGTCCTCTAGATCAAGAGGGGAGAAATGACACATATCTGAAATGTTTCCTTCTGGATCCGCAGATGGGGGAATAGATACAGTAAAATCTGGTGTTGTTGTGCTCCCTAATAACAGCATGTTGTTGTGCTCTAATAACAAATAGACCACGAATTTGACAGTGTGTAAGGAAAGATGAGTATCTTCCGATTTTTCCAGAAGCAGTGTTTGATTTTATAGTAGAAGTTGATTCATACTGTTGAGATAGTCGAGTATAGAAGCCATGTTGATGGTAGTTTCAAGATGTGCATTATCAAGAGGTTTAAAGATAATGAGGGGTTGTGGTGGCAGATTGAGGTGAACAATAATATTTCTAGTGGGAACATGTTGAGATTGATGAATGGTCAGAGGAAGATCTAAATAATTAAATATTTTGGTGAGAAGGAGACCAAAACCAAGACGATTGTTCTGAAAAAATAATTCGAATGAAGACAACAGAAAATATGCCAGATTGTAAGGCATACACTCATTTAATAAACTCTTGATAATTTCCAACTCAAATGGCAATAGTTTTCGATCATCATGAACATGCATAAAATTTTGCCTTAGGATTTTGCCTAAAAATTGACACTCAGGAGTTAAGAACTCTAAACCAACTTTGCATGGAAAGTCAAACAAAATAGCTGGTACCATTTGGTCAGAAACCACAGACAGATTGAATTTAAACAACATGCATTCTTCGACAGATATTCCAGAGGGATGTATATATGAATTTACCCTAGGTAATTCTAGAGTGGAAGAAGTTAAATAGAGGGCATTGACAATAAATAATTCATCAATGATATAAGTTTGTCCTTGAATACAAGTTGTAATACTTTTTAATAACCCAGATGAATCAGTTGAAAACTCCATTGAGAATAAAATTCAGCAATGAGACTTGGATAAATAGATTTGTCATTGAAAGAAACCAAACAGTCCCACCCAACATTTTTAAAGTTGTCAAATAATTTGGGAAAACCATGAAATGTAATGACATTGCCAGGACAAAGATTGTGTCGCATGGATCTATATTTAGACTGAGCAGAGATAACAGTAAAATGAGGGACAACATTTGAAATTTGAAGTTCAGAATAAAGAGGTAAAGCCTTCCTTTTGGAAGAAAACAAGTTAGTCATGACAAGTAGTGATGCATGAAGGATAGGGGAGAGTATTAGATTGAGAAAAGATTGCACATAGAAATGCATTTTTGAAATAACTTATAGATATATAGAGAGGGAAAAGAAATATGGTATTCGGCAGGTAAGATGCACTCTAAGTAAGTAGCAATTAATAAGTTGGTAAAGGAGCATGTAACAGGATTACACAGTAACTAGGGGTAATAAACATTTAAGAGAAACATTAGGGTAAACATGGTATGATTACAAGAGACAGTAAATATTTAAGAGAAGCAGTCGGGTAAAAACGAAACAGTAAAAAATCTCCACATGTCATTTAAATAAAATAAAACTTAGTCAAATCGTAAGAATGATTACTGAAAGTCTGGAAAAGTTTTATAAAACACGGCAAGAAATTATTATTTGAGTCATAAAATTTTCAAAGCAGTAGGTAAAGTGTAAGATTGCAACATTAATAGCAAATCTTAGGGAGATATCATATAGCAGTTAATGCATGAAATAATTCATTAAATATCAATATGCACACATTATATAAGACACTAGCCAGTGGGCATCAGTACCCACACAAGTAAGAATATACACATAAATAGAGAAGTTATACCTGAGGAGGTATCAATAAGATACCAGTTTAAGTAAGCTAAGATCTTCTGCATTCTTTTCGTATGGTAAAAGCAGCAGTGAACCCAAAGATGCAAAGAGATATAGATAGTAGATATATATATAGATAGATATATAAATAAGGATAAGTAATATATATATATATATATATATATATATATATATATTGTGTAGATTACAATTATATATATAGAGAAACATTTTATTATAAAATATTTAAGAATATGAAGAAAAATTGAAAAAAAATTAGGTGAAGTTAAAAATAGCATATCTTTTTATAGCTTACCAGCAATGACATTGATGGTGATAATGTAGAAGAAATGACTGGCATCGGCAAAATAAAAGAGTATATGAAAGTTCAGAAACTAAACATTTGTGGTAAGTTTTAAAAACTCTTTGAACAATGACTCAGATATGATTTTGAGAGTAATAATAGAATATTTGATAAAAACACTAGAGATGACATGAAAAATAAATTCAGTAAATCCAATGGAAAAAACAGATCGGTTGATCATATTAAACACTTGCCCGAGACCCCAAAAAAATTTTGAAATAATTTCCGATGGTTTCATATGTCAGAAAAGAAAAATTATTTATAGATTTTAACAAATAAAAGATCAGAGATTTGTCGATCACCAAATATCTTTTGATCCTAAGACAGAGATGACGAACAAAACAACAACAAAAATTGAAAACTTAAATAGAGGCGATTTATAAAAGGAAAAAAATTTAGATCTGGAAGAAATTTTGAGAGAAATCGTAACAAATTTTTGCAAGAAATCATGATTAGGAAGAAGAAAATAGAGAGTAGTCGAGACAGAATGACGCCTGAAACGGAAATCAGAGACAATAGAGAGTAGTCGGAGATTACGATCTGATAGACAAGAGAGAGAACGAGAGACGCGAATGAGAGAGTGGAGAGGAGAGAGAAAAAAAATGTAAGAAACATAATTTAAAAAAATACAAATTTTATATATATAGTTTGGTTTACCAGATGATGCAACAGTGGATAATATTGAGCAGATCTTGATCAATGGCCATAGAGTCTGAGTTGTGTTTCTTTCAAGAGCATAATCCAAAGGCTGAGATTAGTGCTTAGTTTTGATCAGACAGTTTGAAGAGTGATCCGTGTGCTTTTGCTAGTTGATTTTGATTGGTTGAATAAACGGGGCGCAACTTCTATGATGTGGACCATTTGGTTTGCCAAAATTTGATGGATCAGATTTAATATATATATATATATATATATATAAACAAAAAAATTATAAATATATATATGTATATATAAAAAATTATCAAGAATACATATATAATATATTTAAAAATTTTAAATAATTAAGTAGAAGATAAATTAAAATTTGCTTAGACATAAAATAAAATACAATAAATAAGAACTAATATCTAGCATTCCTATCTCAATTCTTAATTTGCAGAATCTTTCTGAACTTAGTGGTGTAGTAAATATATTAGCTATATTTAATTTAGTGTCAATATGTTCTAATTTAATATTTCCGTTATTAACGTGACCACATAAAAAATGATGCCTAATGTCTATATGTTTTGACCTAGTATGCAAGACTGTATTTTTGCTGAGATTTATTGTACTGTTATTATCACATAAAATTGAGACACAATCAAATTTTAAGTTATAATCAGCAAGGGTATGTTTCATCCATAATATTTGAGCACAACATCGTGCGGCTGCAACGTATTCTGCTTCGGTGGTTGAAATAGATATCGAGTTCTGTTTCTTAGAAAACCAAAAAACCAAACATCCTCCCAGGAATTGGCAAGTACCACTGGTACTCTTTCGATCAACATGATGACCTGAATAGTCAGAGTCTGAAAAGCATACTAGATTAAATGGTTGATCCTTAGGATACCATAGGCCAAATTCAATTGTTCCTTTAAGATATTAAAAAATTCTTTTCACTGCGGTCAGGTGAGATTCTTTAGGATCAGCTTAAAACCTGGAACATTTACAAACACTAAACATGATTTCAGGTCTACTAGCAGTTATATATAATAAACTTCTGATCATTCCTCTATATTTCTTTGAGTCAACAGATTTTCCATTTTTCGTCAATAATTAATTTATCAGTTGTTGACATAGGAGTGGTAAGAGATTTTGATGATTCTAGTACAAATTTCTTGATCATTTCTTTACAATATTTAGACTAAGATATATAAATACCTTTTTCTCCTTGTTTGATTTGTAGTCCGAGGAAGAAGTTTAATTCTCCCATCATGCTCATTTCAAATTCTTTAATCATACTTTCAGAAAACTCATTGTACATAGTAATGTTAGTAGAGCCAAAAATAATATCATCAACATATATTTGAATTACCAAAATATCATCATTTTTATTTTTAGTAAACAAGGTAGTATCAACAGTTCCTCGTTTAGAGCCATTTTTCAACAAAAAAATTACTCAACCTTTCATACCAAGCACTCGTAGCCTGTTTCAAACCATATAGAGCTTTATGCAATTTATAAACAAATTCAGGATGACTGAAATCTTCAAATCCAGAAGGTTGTATAACATAAACTTCCTCTTTTATAACACCATTTAAAAATGCAGATTTCACATCCATTTGAAACAGTTTAAAATTCTTATGGCACGCAAATGCTAACAACATACGAATAGATTCAATTCTAGCAACAGGAGCATATGTTTCATCATAGTCAATTCCTTCCATTTGATTATAGCATGTGCAACTAATCTTGCTTAATTACGAATAACAGTTTCATTTTCATCAAGTTTATTACGAAATACCCATCGAGTTCCAATGATTGAAACATCCTCAGGTTGTGGGACTAATTCTCATACTTTGTTTCTAGTGAATTGTTCAAGTTCATCTTGCATTGCCATTATCCAGTCTTCATCTAGTAAGGCATCTTTTATTAATTTAGGTTCAATTTGAGACAAGAAAGACAAATGACCAGCTAGATTATGTGCTTGTGATCTAGTGACAACTCCTTTTTCAATATTACCAATAACATTTTCTATAGGATGATTCTTAATAACATGAGACTCCTTGGGCAAATCATTCAACTTAGGGTTTGGATTTTTAAGAGGATTTTCAACAATAGGTGGAGATGCATTATCTAGTTTTGGTTCTTCCATATTTCTGAGAATATCTTCAATGACAACATCATTATCAGTTAGTTCTTTATATTTTGGTGGAGGCTAAGTTTCATCAAAAGTTACATTCATTGATTCTTCCACAACTAGACTTCTTTTGTTGAAAACTTTGTATGCTTTACTATTAAGAGAGTATCCAAGAAATATTCCTTCATCAGATTTAGGATCAATTTTCAATAAATGTCCTTTGGTGTTTAGAATAAAACAATTGCTCCCAAAAACACGAAAATTATTTATTTTTGGAGTTCTTTTAAAGTAGAGCTCATAGGGAGTTTTGAGCAAAACGGGTCTTAATAAAACTATGTTTAATATGTAACATGATGTTGCCACTGCTTTAACCTAGAAATACTTTGGAAGACGGTATCCGTTTAACATGGTATTCGCCATTTCTTGCAAAGAATGATTTTTTCTTTCAACTACACCATTTGACTGAGGTGTATAAGGAGCAGAGAAGTTATAACTTAAATTGTTCTCATCACAGAACATAATGAAATTAGAATTGTCAAATTCTTTTCCGTGATCAGATCGAATATAAACAATAGAACTCCCCTGCTGATTTTGAATCTTTTTACACAAAGTAGAAAAAGAATTAATAGCCTCATTTTTAAACTTTAGAAAATCAAACCATGTAAATCATGAATAATCATCAACTAAAACTAGAATATATACAGCACCACCCATGTTGTGTTTAGGGATAGGTCCAACAAGGTCCATGTGTATCAATTCTAAGGGTCGAGAGGTTGACACAGTGAGTTTAGGTTTATGGGATGCATGAATTTGTTTACCTAATTCGCAAGCTTCACAGATGTGGTCTTTAAAAAATTTTAATTTAGGAAGACCACGAACATGTTCTTTAGAAGAAATGTTATTTATGAGTTTCATATTAATGTGTCCTAGTCTGCGATGCCATAGCCAAGGATCCTCATTTACAGAAACAAGACATATGTTATCTAACAGAGAGTATGCATCTAAGTCACAAGTATACACGTTTTGATATCTAGGACAATCTAAGATTAATTTATCAGTTTGATCAAAAATAAAGCAGTTATATGTACTAAAGGATATTTTAAAACCACTATCACATAGTTGACTGATAGACAAAAGATTATACATGAGTCCAGTAACTAACTAAACATTGGAAATGGTTATGTGTTTGTTACCAACACATCCAACTCCAATTATTTTACCTTTATTGTTATCACCGAAAGACACCTCTCCAAAGTCTGTAGCTTGCAGATTTCTTAATTTGGATTTGTCTCCAGTCATATGTCTAGAACATTCACTATCAAGATACCATTTGCTTTTATTCATATCAGCTGCACGACATACTTGCAATATATGTACTAATTTCACAAGTTGGTACCCTTTAAATTGAAGGGTCCTTAGGGTGAGTTTTCCATTCTGTATAAGGAGCATTTGAAGTTTCCTTTATAAAACTTGGCATAGGATAATCAATTTTAGTTGAGAAAAGAATTCTATGAGTAATTGGATTGTGAGAAGTATGATAATGATGTTTGTGAACTTCTCTTCTTTTGATGGTTGGTGCAGTATATGTTCCTTTGGGAACCCAAATCATTTTTCTTTTATAGTTTCCATTTCTAGCATTGCACATATAAAAGGAATGACCATTTTTGTTACAATAGGAACATTTTGTGAAGGGAGATGTATGGCTTTCATTTTCTTTAATTTCAACGTGATACAATCCTTAATCTTTTGATTCACTTGTTTCACCTGTATATCCTAAACCTTCTTTATTAAAGCTACATTTTTGTTGATTTAACATGACATCAAGATTTTCCTTTCCTTTTGTAAATTTATAAATTATATTATTTAAATCTTCACGTTTTTTGGTTATGTTTTTAATTTTGCAATTATGGTTTTCTATTTCTGACTTTAAACTTGAATTTTCATTTTTATTTTCTTCAATTACTGCTTGATCATGTACTTGATTATCTTCATTGATTACGGCAAGTGTTGAATTTTCAATTTCAAGATTTTCAATTGAGATAATAAGTGAGGAATTTTCTATTTCAAGATTTTTATTAATTTTCTTAAGTTGTTCTAATTCTTTTTTATTTTCTAAGTTTATTTCATTTAAACTTTCATTAGTGATAATTAAATTAGCATTTTCAATTTCAAGACTTGTATTTATTTTTCTTAATCTTTCTAATTCTTCTTTTAATAGTTCATTACTTCCATATAAATGACTATAAGCTTCTTGTAATTCATAGTGTTCTTAATTTATATTTTCTAGTGTGTATGAAGAAAATGAAGTGCTAGGCAGTTGGTGTTCAGAATTTACCTTGGATCTTGGTGATGAGTCATTATCTGCCATTTAGCAGAGATTTATAATTTCTTCGATTTGCTCAGCAGTTTCTTCTTCGTCACTTAAATCACATCCTTCTTCAGCTACAAGAACTTTGTTGTTGACTAGTTTTGGACAGTCCTTCTTGAAGTGTCCAGGCTGCTTAAATTCGAAACATGTGTTTGAATTTTCATTTGGATTGGTACTTCTGAAGTTGTTGTTACTTGCTTTGAAATTTCCTCCTTGCGTCTTTGGTTTAAAAAATTGTTTGCCTTTGAAGTTGTTGAAGTTGTTGTTTGGTTTCATGAAGCCTTTGTCATATTTTCTTGCTTTGCTTTGAATTACTCTTCTGAGTTGTCTGGATAGTAGAGCAACTTCATTGTTGTTTAGACTGAGAAGTTCTTCATTTAATTCTTCATCGTCACTTTCTTGATCTACCAAAAGAGCTTTAAAGGCGATTCCTTTCTTTTTGAGATCTGTATCTGATCCAGCTTTTTCAAAGAACATATCAACTTTGTGGGCACGAAGATTCCCGATGAGATTATCCATAGGATATGTAGTTAGATCTTGCATTTCTTTTATTGCAGTGACTTTCATTTTCTAGATGGATGGAAGAGCTTTGAGAATTCTTCTGTTTTTCTCATTGGTAGTGTATGTTTTTCCCAATTGCTCTAGCTCATCAATGATTCTGGAAAACCGAGTTTCCATATCAATGATCTTTTCTCCTTCTTCAAGCTTGAAACTTTCATACTCTTGAATTAGAGTATCTTTTCTGGTTTCTTTGATGTGATTGGTACCTTCATACGTTACAATCAATTTTTCCCAAATTTCTTTTGCATTTTTACAGTTACTAACTTTTTGTATTCTTTTTCGATCAAAGCACTAGTTAGTAGTTGTTCTGCTCGGGATGCAATATTCATTATCTCTTCTTCTGTAGTGGTGAATTCATATATGTCTTTCTCGATAGTCTTTTCTCCTTCAATTTTTGTTAGAATTTTCACACCTCGTTCAATGGCACACCTAATTTTGATTCCTTGTTATTTGGCATAGATTTTGAATATGTTTTTCCATGTGGCAAAGTTGGTACCATCAAATAGTGGAGGTCTGGACATAGACAGTCCTTCCACGCAACCAGTAGCATTGTAGGCCATGGATCTACTCTTAAGTATGTATGTATGTGCTCAACAAACAAGTTAAAGAGCATCGCTTTGATACCAATTGAAAGGTCAATAATAATCTAGAAGGGGGGTTGAACAGATTATTACCAGTTAAAAAGGTTGTGTTTTATGGCAGCAAGTCGCCTAGACAAGTGAGTTGTCTGACTATGATGCAGACCAGGAAGTTGTTATGACAAGCCTGTGAAGGATATTTAGCCTACATAGTCGTAAGGAGAATCCAAAAACAGAGGAGATACCAGTAGTAAGGGACTTTGAAGATGTATTTCCAGATGATCTGCCAGGATTTCCGCCAGACAGAGAGGTCGAGTTTCTGATCGATTTGGCGCCAGGAACGACTCCAATATTGAAGGTGCATATCGGATGGCTCCGGTAAAGATGAAAGAATTAATGGTACAACTGCAAGAGTTACTAGACAAGAAGTATATTCAACCGAGCATATCGTTGTGGGGAGCGCCAATGCTATTTATGAAGAAGAAGGACGGGATGATGCGGCTCTGCATCGACTACAGAGAACTGAATAAGGTCTTCATTAAGAATATATATCCATTACCGAGGATCGGCGACCTATTTATTCAATTGAATGGAGAAATATACTTTTCAAAGATAGACTTGAGGAGTGGTTATCATCAGTTAAAGGTGAGGCCAGAGGATGTTCCGAAGACAACGTTTAGGACTCGATATGGTCACTACGAATTTCTAGTGATGTCATTCGGTCTAATAAATGCTCCTGCAGCATTTATGGACCTGATGAACATGGTATTTAAATTTTTTTTGGATACATTCGCGGTGGTGTTTATCGATGACATTTTTGTATTCTCGAAGACCAAGGAAGAACACGTAGAGCATTTGAAAGTAGCGTTAGAGGCGTTGAGAAGGGAGAAGTTGTATGCCATGTTTTTGAAATGCAAATTTTGGATTGAACTGGTACAATTTCTCGGACGTGATTTATGAGGATGAAATTTTGGTAAATCCCTCCAAAGTTGAAGTTGTAACGATCTAGAATTTCAAATTGTAATATTAAATATTTATTAAAATATAAATATTTATTTGATGCATTTATTGTTGAAATTTATGAGATAAAGATTTTATTGATGTAATGGTTGCTAGTAAATATTTATGAATCTAAATTCATTAGATAATATTCTAAATTAAATTAATTTATAATTTAGATAGTTGTAATATAACATGAGATGTTATATTGTTGTTTTAATTTAATAATTTAAGGTGGTATATTAAGTTATTAAATAAAATTATAATGAAATTATAATTAATGATATTTGTTAAAGTGGAATATTTATTTAAAATATAGTATGTGATTGATTTATTTGATTAATGTTGGATATGGAGATCCAAATAAATAATATGTGATTATAAATTATAAACTAAATTGTTTATTAAAATAAATTAAAGGAGTTTAATTTAGTTTTGCCAAACAAGGCTTAAATATATTAATTCTTTAAAAATTAATGGGTTTTTGCCAAACAAAGCCTTATGGCTTTTGGGTTTTTAATTTATGAATTTTAATTAATATAAATAAAATAAATTAAAATAATAAATATAATATAATTATAACATATACGTTAAGGGGTAACTGATATACCAATTAGTGTGCGTATTTCTTTTTACGCATTCTAGTTGCTAAGCCTAAGAGAAAACACAAAGGGAAATATGGAGCTTAGAGAGAAATTGAGAAGAGGGAAGAGACACTCTAAGAATTAAGAGGAAACGGAGGATTAAACAAGGATTTCCAATTATCTAACTAGAGCTTAGAAGAATCAAAGGTAAATTCTTAAGTTTCTAGTTTTTGATTTTTGTTTTCTAAAGTCTTTATAATTAGGTTTTTGGTGGTTAAATTTGTTGAAGTATAGTTTTAATATGTTTATGGGTATATATAATCTGTTATATATCATCTATAAGCAATTTTTAGGTAATTGAATTCATGAAACTATCTAAGGATGAAGAACTTGTGTTCTTAATGAAATATGTATGTTATGGCTTAGTTGGAGTCAAATTTAGTTATGAAATCATGATGAAAACCTTAAATTGATGATGTATCCTGATAGTACTTGGAAAAACGAAAACAACCCAATTGGAATGAACAAAAACGGATGTAAAATGAATTTGTAGTGAATGAATTCGTTAAATATGTTTAAAACATGAAAGTATAGCATGAATAGGGAATTGGAACCCTTAAATTGATTTATTAAAGTTTTTAAATGTTTAAATTATTCTGTAGATGAGTAGTTCAGTGTTTCACGAGTTCATAGAATCGAAAACCAACTAATTCTGACTTAAAACGAAGAAGTTATGAAGGTTTGAAGTAAAAATCGCAAAACACTTTAATCTGACGTGGCGTGCACAAGCTGGCCCCAGGCGTCCCCAGGCAGCGCATGCATGCACTGGCAGCTTCTTGAAAGTCAAGCGGTATTGAATCTATGAAGGAGTTGGGCGTGGCCGCACCCCTAGTGTGCAACGTGTGACTGTTTTGACCTAGTTTGGTAAAACGGCCATAAAGTTTTCATATGAAATTCGATTTAGGTGATTCAAGATGATCCGGAACGAGGACCATCCCCGAAAACACAACAGTCCTACAAATGACCATTTTGACCCCTGAAATGAAAAACCTTATTATATATGACTTCTCCTTACATGCTATTATTCATGATAATTAATGAATAACAATGAGTCAATGACATTATTTATTTATTAATAGTACTAATTAATCCATTTCATCATAAATAAATTAATTCTTTCTTATCTCACCACTTTGCCACACTAGGCAATTTCCACAAGCCTGAACTAAACTTCTCATCACTTTTTCTACATTGCTTAATTATCACATACTTAATCAATTACATTAATTACCACAACTCATGCCAATACTATATATATATATATATATATATATATATATATATATATATATATATATTACATTCAAATAAATATGCAAACAATCTTTATTCTCAATATTATAATTTATTAAAATTCGCGGGTATTACATCCTCCCCCCTTATAAGAATTCCGTCCTCGGAATTGTATAAGGTTACACAAATAAATGGGGATAATCCCTTCACATCTTATCTTCTAATTCCCATGTGGCCTCTTCGGTATCATGGTCTCGCCAAACCACTTTTACAGAAGATATAATTTTATTCCTCAACATTTGCTCTTTTTTATCTAGTATTTGAATAGGAGTCTCCTCATATGTTAATTTTTTCTCTACATGAATAGGCTCATAGGAGATCACGTGTCTATAGTCGGGCTTGATGGACGTAACACCGAAATGTGAAACACGTTATGGATGTTTTCCAATTCAGGTGGTAATGCAACTTTGTATGCCACTTCGCCCGCTCGTTTCAAATTTTTGAACGGTCCTATGAACCTCAGACTCAATTTCCCTTTCTTTCCGAATCTGATCTTTCCCTTCCATGGAGACACCTTCAAAAACACAAAACTTTCGACTTAAAAGTCTCGGTTCTGACGATGCAAATCGGCGTACTTCTTTTGGCGATCTTGAGCTGCTACCAATATGGCCCTTATTGTTGTTACCACGTCAGCCGTTTGTTGAACTAATTCCGGTCCCAAAAGTCATCGTTCTCCGACTTCGTCCCAACACAATGGCATTCTACACTTTCTCCCGTAAAGAGCTTTATATGGTGACAAACCAATACTCGCATGATTGTTATTATTGTAAGCGAATTCTACCAATGGTAAATGGTCGTCCCAATTCCCTTTGAAGTCCATCACGCAAGCTCTAAGCATGTCCTACAATGTTTGTATGGTTTGTTCACTTTGTCCGTCGGTTTGAGGGTGATAAGCAGTACTTAATCACAACTGAGTTCCCATTCGTTCTTGCAAACTTTTCCAAAATTTAGACGTGAAATGCGGATCTCGATCAGAGACAATCGACACCGGCACTCCATGTCGTGACACAATTTCCTTTACATATAAATTTGCTAACTGGTTCAAACTGAATCGAATCTTGATGGGTAGAAAATGAGCTGTCTTTGTTCGTCGGTCCACGATAACCCAAATGGCATCATAACCCTTTTGTGTAATCGGGAGTCCAACCACAAAGTCCATCGTAATGTGCTCCCATTTCCATTCCGGTATTTCAAGCAGTTGAAGTAGCCCACTTAGCCTTTGATGTTCCGCTTTGACCCTTTGACAAGCAAGACATCTACTAACGCATTCTGCAACTTCTCTTTTCAAATTAGGCCACCAAAAATTGTGTCGAAGATCCCGGTACATCTTTGTGCCTCCTGGATGAACAGAGTACGTAGTATTATGTGCTTTGTGCAAGATTTCCTCTCTTAGTTCGGTTACAGCTGGCACCCATACTTGACCCTCAAATCTTAATATACCATCCTTATCTAGTTTGAACTTTTCTTCCTCATTTTCTACTATTCTCTTCCTTATCTTCTCACATTCTTCATCTTTCTCTTGTGCTTCTTTTATTCTATCCAATAACGTCGGGTGAGCTTCCATCACAAATAATTTTCCTTCTGCTTCTTTCAGTTCTTCCACTTCTATTTCCAACATTTCCATTTCTCTTATTAATTCCTCTTGAGTTGTCAATTTGAATAACTTCTCCCTTCTTTTTCTACTTAAAGCGTCGGCTACTACGTTTGCTTTTCCCGGGTGATAAAGAATTTTGCAGTCGTAATCCTTGATTAATTCCAACCACCTTCTTTGTTGCATATTCAACTCCCTCTGTGTGATCAACCACTCCTTCTTGCAACATACATTGATACATGTTTAAGGATTATGCATGTTCTTGGAGTCAAGTTAAGTAAAGACTTCTTGCATCAAACCATCAAACCAAACAAACGAATTTAAGTCATCAGAGAACCCCCCCCAATTTGGAGCAAGCCTTATACGGCATGATGACTTTTCGCCGTATGTATGACTATTACCTTATGAACACAAGTATCCCCTGTTTGAACTATTGTGCCATTTTCAACCCAACAATCGTCCAAACAGCAATGTAATGATGTAAAATTGATATCAACTTGCTACAAAACATTCCTAGCATGTTTCTAACAATCCCAAACATACTAACAATTAAATTCAAGGATCAATTTAAGATTTTTGCCATTTTCCAAAGATTAACACATTTAGCGATTCTCTTCCCTACGAATTCATTACATGACCAATTTACTTCGTTTAACTTTCGTTGATTTCGTATTTGACCATATTAACAATGTCTAGCATCAATTGATACATCCTATCATGTTTCAACTATAATCTTTTCAACTCAAAACAAGTATTTTTGTACTTTTCTAATAACTTTGCAAAACTTGAATGTAAGAACATATAGAGGAATTTTACCTTCTCTGAAGTTGAATTGCTACTCTAGCTTCAATTTGCAGATAATATCAGCTTAGCCCAACCACACTCACTTGAAATTTTAACAGAGAATTTAGCAACATATCTGTGAATGAGAAGGGCTTCATTTATAGGAAAACTTGTCACCAACTTTTGTTTTACTCAATGAATTAAACCATTGGAATGGAGAAGAAGCTGATGGTTATGAAGGATTTTGTGGAAGAGTACTATGTAGACCACTCCCCTCTTCATGATTTGCTAGCTATGTGGTTGGTAATGAGGGACTAGGCCAATGGCCTATTACGTAAAGAAGAAAATAGAATGTCACTCAATTTGGGACACTACCAATACTCAGCATTTGCAAGCCATACTTAGCATACTTGGATTTATTTGATATATGTCCACAATTAAGTATACATATACACTCACTCATACATTACACATAAAATCATATACTCCATGTACATTGATTTATTTCAAATAATATTTACCCTAGACTAGGATATAATTTAATTGGGTACCAATATTCCATCATATTCCAATTCTTCATAGATATTAAAATAATCACTTATAATTAATTATTTGTTTAGTCCAAGTTATTTTCTCCCATGGGTCTAGAATACATATTTAAGTACCCCTACACACAACATGGGGTCACAAGACTCTTTTTCACCCAACATAATAAATCACATAAGTTAAGCTTACTCTTATCATATAGTTTTATATAATAATTCCAATGTCACACCTCATCTTATATTGAATGAAAAACCTTATTATATATGATTTCTCCTTACATGTTATTATTCATGATAATTAATGAATAACAATAAGTCAATGACATTATTTATTTATTAATAGTACTAATTAATCCATTTCATCAGAAATAAATTAGTACTTTCTTATCTCACCACTTTGCCACACTAGGAAATTTCCACAAGCCTAAACTAAGCTTTTCATCACTTTTGCTACATTGCTTAATTATCACATACTTAATCAATAACATTAATTACCACAACTCATGCCAATACAATATATATATTTACATTCAAATAAATATGCAAACAATCTTTATTCTCAATATTATAATTTATTAAAATTCGCGGGTATTACATCTTCCCCCCTTATAAGAATTCCATCCTCGGATTTGTATAAGGTTACACAAATAAATGGGGATAATCCCTTCACATCTTATCTTCTAATTCCCATGTGGCCTCTTCGGTATCGTGTTCTCGCCAAACAACTTTTATAGAAGATATAATTTTATTCCTCAACGTTTGCTCCTTTCTATCTAGTATTTGAATAGGAGTCTCCTCATATATTAAATTTTTCTCTACTTGAATAGGCTCATAGGCGACCACGTGTCTATAGTCGGGCTTGATGGACGTAACACCGAAATGTGAAACACGTTATGGATGTTTTCCAATTCAGGTGGTAATGCAACTTTGTATGCCACTTCGCCCGCTCGTTTCAAATTTTTGAACGGTCCTATGAACCTCAGACTCAATTTCCCTTTCTTTCTGAATCTGATCTTTCCCTTCCATGGAGACACCTTCAAAGACACAAAACTTTCGACTTAAAAGTCTCGGTTCTGATGATGCAAATCGGCGTACTTCTTTTGGCGATCTTGAGCTGCTACCAATCTGGCACTTATTGTTGTTACCACATCAGCTGTTTGTTGAACTAATTCCGGTCCTAAAAGTCGTCGTTCTTCGACTTCGTCCCAACATAATGATGTTCTACACTTTCTCCCGTAAAGAGCTTCATATGGCGGAATACCAATACTTGCATGATAGCTATTATTGTAAGCCAATTCTACCAATGGTAAATGGTCATCTGAATTCCCTTTGAAGTCCATCACGCAAGCTCTAAGCATGTCCTACAATGTTTGTATGGTTCGTTCACTTTGTCCTTCGGTTTGAGGGTGATAAGCAGTACTTAATCTCAACTGAGTTCCCATTCGTTCATGCAAACTTTTCTAGAATTTTAACGTGAAACGCGGATCTCGATCGGAGACAATCGACACCAGCACTCCATGTCGTGACACAATTTCCTTTATAAATAAATTTGCTAACTGGTTCAAACTGAATCGAATCTTGATGGGTAGAAAATGAGATGTCTTTGTTAGTCGGTCCACGATAACCCAAATGGCATCATAACCCTTCTGTGTAATCGGGAGTCCAACCACGACGTCCATCGTAATGTGCTCCCATTTCCATTCTGGTATTTCCAGAGGTTGAAGTAGTCCACTTGGCATTTGATGTTCTGCTTTTACCGTTTGACAAGTAAGACATCTACTAACGCATTCCGCAACTTCTCTTTTCAAATTAGGCCACCAAAAGTGGTGTCGAAGATCCCGGTACATCTTTGTGCCTCCTAGATGAACAGAGTACGTAGTATTATGTGCTTCGTGCAAGATTTCCTCTCTTAGTTCGGTTACAGCTGGCACCCATACTCGACCCTCAAATATTAGTATACCATCCTTATCTACTTTAATTTTTTCATCCTCATTTTCTACTATTCTCTTCCTTATCTTCTCACATTCTTCATCTTTCTCTTGTGCTTCTTTTATTCTATCCAATAACGCCGGGTGAGCTTCCATCACGAATAATTTTCCTTCTGCTTCTTTCAGTTCTTTCACCTCTATTTCCAACATTTCCATTTCTCTTATTAATTCTTCTTGAGTTGTCAATTTGAATAACTTCTCCCTTCCTTTTCTACTTAAAGTGTCGGCTACTCCGTTTGCTTCTCTCGGGTGATAAAGAATTTCGCAGTCGTAGTCCTTGATTAATTCCAACCACCTTCTTTGTCGCATATTCAACTTCCTCTGTGTGAAGATATATTTCAGACTCTTGTGGTCTGTGTATATCTCACATTTATCTCTATACAAATAATGCTCCAAATCTTTAAAGAAAATACTATCGCTGCTAACTCCAAGTTATGGGTAGGGTATCGCTTTTCAAAATCCTTCAACTGTCGTGACGCATACGCAATAACCTTGCCATGTTGTATTAGCACACAACCAAGTCATCTATGCGACACATCACTATACACTACAAATCCTCATGTATCATCTGGTAATGATAATACAAGCGATTCACTCAACCTTCTCTTCAATTCTTGAAAACTATCCTCACATTTATCCGTCCATGCGAACTTCACCGTCTTCCTCATTAGATTGGTCAATGGGGTTGCTATCTTAGAAAAATCTTGGATAAATCTTCGATGCGTAAGAAAAATAAGACAGAGATTCTTATTTGCTTGATCATTGGCGCGGTAAATGCGTTTGACTGTACCCAGCTAAACCGAAGAAACTTCTTACTTCTTTTGGCATCCTTGGTTGTTCCCAATTACTTATCGCCTCCACTTTTGCAGGATCCATGTAAATTCCATTTTTATCTATCACATGTCCTAAAAACTGAACCTTCTCCATCCAAAATTCACATTTTGAAAATTTAGCGTACATCTTTTCCCTTCTCAAGGCTTCCAATACCATCTTCAGGTGTTCAGCGTGCTCTTCTCTAGTTTTTGAATAAATCATAATGTCGTCAATAAACACTACTACAAACTTATCTAAGTATGGCTTGAAAACTCGGTTCATCAAGTCCATGAATGCTGCTGGAGAATTAGTTAACCCAAATGACATCACTAGAAATTCGTAATGTCCATAACGTGTTCGAAACGCCGTCTTTGGTACGTCCTCCTCTCGCACTTTTAACTGATGATAACCCGTTCGTAAGTCTATCTTGGAAAAACACTTTGCTCCCTTCAGTTGATCCAAAAGGTCATCAATCCTTGGCAATGGATATATATTCTTAATCGTCACTCGGTTCAACTCCCGATAGTCGATACAGAGCCTCATCGATCCATCCTTTTTCTTTACAAACAACATTGGTGCTCCCCAAGGAAACACACTTGGCCGATTAAAACCCTTATCTAGCAACTCTTGTAATTGTATCATCAATTCCATCAATGCCACTGGCACCATACGATATGGGGCTTTCGAAATTGATGTCGTTCCTGGTGCTAAGTCTATTACGAATTCTATTTCTCTGTCGGGCGGGAGACCAGACAGCTCTTCTTGAAACACATCTTGAAAATCTTTAACTATCGATATTCTTTTCATTTTCACTCCCTTTTTTCTGAGTATCTACTATATAGGCCAAATAACCTACATATCCTTTCTTTAACAATTTCTTAGCCTGCATCATCGTAAGGCAACATGATTTCTTGAGCGATGAGCTACCATAAAACAATACCTTAGACTGATTTGAGGTCTGAAGGTTCACACTCTTCTCTTAACAATTGATTATCGTAGCGTGGCTGGATAACCAATCCATTCCTAATATCACATCAAATTCTCCCAGTCTAATCGGAATTAAGTCTACCTTTAGTTTATGACCTCTAATGTTTGCACAACATTTTCGGTAAATAAACTCTACTGGAATTACTTCCTTATTCGCAATCTCTATGTTCAACGAATTTTCTAAGCGTTCATGGGGTATGTTTAGTTGTCTAGCAAATTCTTCTGACACAAAGGAATAGGTAGCCCCCGAATCAAATAATAAATAGGCATTTATATTATTGATTGGTAGAATACCTGACACCACATCATTTGCAGTCACTGCGTCTTGGACAGTCATGTTAAAGGTTAGGGCAGTCGATCGGTTGGATTGTGTTGGTCTGTCGATCATCAACTTGCTGCCCCCTCCCTGTTAGCCGCTTCCTCCGTTGCTCCCCTTCTTTGGGCAATCCTTGATTTGATGCTCAGTTGAGCCACACGCGAAACATCCCTTGATCTTTTTCGATTTTGGGTAGTTTGGTGAAATGTGCCCTTCCTGGCCGTAGTTGTAGCAGATGATGCATCCCTTCCAGCACTCGCCTTGATGGTTCCTCCCATATTTCGAGCAAGCTTAACTTCTTTTCTTAAACCCTCTTTGATAAGCCTCTGACTGACTGATGTTTCGATTGTCTGTATTATTGTTGCTGCGATTATCCCATTTCTTGTGACACCCCCAAATCCGAGTTACCTGACCCCAGCGTTTGGTGCTCACGATCCATAATATATTAACATCTAACTACCCATTCAAATATAAATAGGAATACATAACTCATTAACATATGTTGTTAATACATAAGTCCCAGGTCCACTAACCTTAACATAACAGAAATACCACCTTAGATATACAAAAAGGGTTTACAATACAATATAATATAATAATAATAGTGTTTATTATACTAATTTATCACTATGCCTTTTCCTTTGTTCTTCTTCGCAGCACCTTCTGCAACTTCGTCCCTAGCTAAAAAGTTTTATTTAGCAAGGGTGAGCAACAAGTTTGCCCCGCAAGTTAAGACATACGATAAAGGTATAGAAATCAATATCAAGCCTTCTCACATTCTACGTAACAATAATTTAATAATGAAAGAGTACAATGCTTTCAAGGTTTTCTACGATATTCAAATGAATAACCAAGAATTATATTCTACGAAATAGCAAAGTGGAATATTTTCCAAATTTATGTTGAGCGATCCATTGGATCTTGAACTTCTCTTCTCAAGTAACTATCAAAGATATGACTTTGATATACCCAGGTGTATCAGATAACCATAAAGATTAAATCATACCCCTCTGCAAGTATATAAAGTGATTAGCTTTATTATACCCTATATTATGCATAATACTTAATCGCGCGCAATGGTCGAATATATGACCTAAAATGTTCCCTTTATATAAAAGGTTGTTCTTCTCAGTCTTTGAATCAGAATTTGATTTAACAATGAAATGCAATGATTTCAATATCTAATCACTTCTCTTCTCTTCTCAAACCTATCAAGTTTTCTTTTTCGATCTAGCCGATACAACTGGCATTGATCTATCAATAATAATTAAATTCTCTTCTCTTCTCTTCTCGAACCTATCAAGTTCTAACAAATGTTCGTCTAGCCAGAGTAATTAGCTAAGACATTTCTCAATATAATTTGACAATAAACATGAATTATCTGTACTGTCAAAATTAGCTTCTACAGATATGAATATCCAACAACAGTAATTCTATGAATATATATTTTTCGAATCAGTAATTCAATTTGAATTATTAAACATGCACTAACTGCGAATAATCAACAATAAATTCTAGAACATAGTCTAATTAACAATAATTAACCATCATAATAATTAAACAATATTAACTCAGGGTTGAGTTAGGAAACTTGCCTCTTCCGCTGATTATAGCTACACAATAAACTTATCTATTTTTGAAAGACCTATAACCAATAATATCGGTCTCACAATTAGCACAATAATTCTCAACACGCATCATTGTATTCTACAGTCAAACTTCTCCTAGACACATTACCACATAGCCACATCAGTGTTTATAACTTATATAAACATTTAACAAGTCTAACTATTTCGGTCTGGTTGGACTTCGATCCATTCTCGGTGTTCTGGTCACCCTATCCTACAATTAACACAGTTACTGTTAATTAAATTCAGTTTCTAAGCTTCAATATTAATTTAGATAATTCAATTATCAATAAGCTTTTAATAATTTATAAGCAATTATTATAATTTATAATTATTTTTTCAATCATCGGAATCATTTTTAAATGATTTAATTATCAATTAATCTTATTATCATTAATATTTAATAATATAAAAATATTAATGACATACTTGTCAAAATATTAAAGTTATTATTAATAACTTAAACTATTTTAAATCAACAATATTCTACTTAAATGATTTTTAAAATAATTAAAATTATTTTTAAATCATCACCATTAATATCTAAATATTAATGAAATTATTATCCAAATATTAAAAGTCATTAATTATAACTTAAAATACTTTTAAATCATTTTCTCATTTTAAATCAATAAATTCATTTTAATTCATTTATTTAATATAATAATTAAATAAATCTAATATCATTAATATTAATTTATTAATGAAAATTCTCCAAAAATATTGAAAATTATATTTTATAAATCCAAATATTTTCTAACATTTTATTCTTATTTAAAATGGTTTTTAAATCAATAAAATCATTTTTATCTTATTTATATTATTTAATAATTAAATAAATCTAATATCGTTGATATTAAATTATTAATGAAAATTCTCTAAAAATATTAAAAGTTGTATTTTATAACTCAAAATATTTCTAAATACATTATTCTTATTTAAAATGATTTTCATAATATTAAATCATTTTTCTCTAATTTATTTAATACACTAATTAAATAAATTAAATAACTTTAATATTTAAATAATTATAAATATTAACGAAAAATACTCCAATTGGTCAAAAATTATTTTCATAATTTAAAATAATTTTTAAAACCATTTTTAATAATTTTTATAATTTATTTCTATTTTTAAATAATTTCCAGAAATTCAGAAAATAATTATATTAAAAATTATCGCTATAGGGCTTTAGCGACACAAAGCGTCGATGTTGGTGTTCTTGAGCTCAAGAACACTGACAGCTTCGAGTTCAACCTGCCTTGTTTGACCAGCCTTAGATTTCAATCCATGAATTTAATGGGCCAAATTAAACCTCAATCGTGTTGTGTTTATGTAATACTACAATTATCCGTCATCATTTAGGTCATTCAACAAACTAACAAGAAGATCTGATCTCCCAAAGTCATTGTCGAGGTCTTTGGGTTTTTGGGTGACCTGAAACCCGGCAGATCCAACATGCCATATTGAGGCTCGATTATCTTCATGATCTGGCCATAAATTTGATGTTCTTAAGGTCCACAACTATAGTACACACAACAAGGAACAAGTACATAACAACAACTCATTCTAACAACAATATAATCACCAGATATGATCTGGTCAAACATGGTCAAAAACCTTGTTCATCCCAATTCTGGGTTTCCCAGAAACGTAAAATCAGTTCGGGTGGCCTAGTTTGACCATCCATAAAATCCCACAGGTTTGTTATTTAAGAGATCTAAAGGTATAGATCTCAAGTCCACATATCATACTACACAATTGTTATCATAACATTAACTTAACACGTAAAAACTGACAGATCAAAGCGTTTCAAAAACTGTCAGACTCGGTTTTTAAAATTTTTGGGTTACACAGATTTCAGCCGTTCAAGCTCGGTCAACCCTCTTTTGTGACACCCCCAAATCCGGGTACTTCATTTTCACCAAATTTGGTGCTCACTATCAAAATAATTACATCTAACTACCCATAATAAAGGATAAAACATTAAATAACTTTAAACAATAATCTTTACCATTAAAGGGTTACATCATCTCATAACAATCCCAGGTAATCTAACCTTAAATTATTACATCAGTTTGTGGAATACATTATGAAATAAAACAAGTCTTATAACTTCATGCATTTAAATAAACTTTAATTAATTCTTCAACACTTGGACATCTTGCCCTTTCCCTTGCTAGTAGATGGCTCATCACCTTTTTCGACTTTAAATAAGCATTTTTTAATTGCAAGAGTGAGCAAACAATTGCTCACCGACATAAAGATAGTATAATAACAATTGTTGGTTGATTTCACAATCAAGGCAAACGTAAGTATATACACGATCAACAAATAATATAGTGATAAATTAGAGTATCGATCCCTCGAGAATTCTAATTAATAAATTCCAACTACTAAATCTTGTATCAATCCAATTTTATTTAAACAACCCAAAAATTGTGTTTATTAAAGTTAAGGAAACTAATTGTAAATATAACCACGAAATTAGGCTAAAAGAAAACAAGAACAAATTAAAAATTATTTGAATGCAGATGAATGATAATTAAGACTCCAATTTCCCCAATTATGATTCCGAAATCAATTATTCAATTATCCCAATTATTATGTCTACTGAATTGTTAATAGGAATTCTCAAATGCCAAAAGTCCTCTCTCGAGTGATCAATTGCCTTCTATTTAACCCAGATTAATTTTGCTATATCTCTATGCAAAACAATTGAATTAAACTCATTACAAACCCAATTCCTTATGTGTTACATTCGGCAAATAGATATTCTCATTTTATTCACAAACCTAATTATTCACTATGTAAATAACTAAGTCACATGTCATCCTGCCCAGTTCTAACCCTAAAATTCCTTTCTCAATTCCTTTTAGAGTAACACAGTAATTATTGGCCAAATAATTAATCAATAAATCCAAAGCAGAATGAACAATTCACTTCAACATAAATAATTGGAATAAATTAAATAATCAATCCATCACCATAAAAGGTTCCATTGGAATCTTAATGAAAAGAATTAGTTCATGACGGAAATATAAATCACAAATAATTGATAAATCATCCTTAAGAAGTTACACAAATTAAGAGAGTAAAGAAAAACTCCAAGTTGTAGCCTTTCGATCTGATCTTGCTCCTTGCTCCAATCTCCCCTTTTGTGTAGAATTTTTCTTTTCTCTTCCCAATAAAAATAATCCATTATAATTTTCTTGCCCCCTTTCACAAATCCTAGTCCAAATAGGCTTTTAAAACACACCAATCGTAGTCAAACAATGGTCAAAGCCCAACCCTCGTCCGTTCCACACGCGCGAGCCCAAGTCAGAGTCAACGGACGACTAGCGCCCCGGCCACATTTTTTTTTACCTTGTAATAAGCGCCCGGCGGCTATTAGAAGAAAAATGAATCTTGCCCCTTTTTTAGCCCAATTGCTCCCAATCGCTCCAACAACGCACAATCCTGCCACAACACAACTTAAACGAGTAAAATAACTCTAAAACGCTTCGAACACACAACAAATTAAGGCTAAACGTAATCAATTCATGGGTATATTACCCAATCATCAAATACCCCCAAACTTAAATCGTTGCATGTCCTCAAGCAACAAAACACAAAACACGAATAACTAAACATCATGCAAATGCAAACTAACTAAAGGACCTTACTTCCAGCAATTCAATAGTTAACGAATATCCATAGGCCTCAGAAAAATCACAAAAACATGTTAATACCTCATGTTAAAACAGATCAACAATATCCCAACAATCAATCAATCAAAATCTGTTATAACTGATATTGTGAGTGTGTGTTCAATCAACCATGCTGACCAATGACAAGCAAAAATCTGAAAGATAATAAAGTTCTTAATAAGCTTCATACAGTTCAACTCAAGAACGCATCAAATAACTCATTTCAACTGAAATTAAACAATCACCAAAGTTCAAGATTCAACATGAAATACTTATGCTTGTTTTTGCTAAACGGGGGCATTTTGCTCTTTTCCCGCTCTTTTTTTTTTTAACCATGACTGTGCAATGTCTCATTCCATTAGGCTAATAGTGCTACCCCTTAGCGAGCTTTCGACCAACGACTCCCAGACCATATAAGACCTTAGGGCGCTAGGTTTTAAGATACCCCTTCGGGCGTACTTACTCAAGTAACAAAGGCCCCGAAACAAGACTAGTCACGATATAATTTTTTTTTTTTTTTTTTTTTTAGCTCAAAGCTTGTATACTCCATATATTTTTCCCAAACTTAAGTTCAACTCTAAATTCAGTCTTCACTAGCTACTTAACTTGTTCCTTCATTTCACTAACATTCATCCTTTAGAACTCTACTGTCTCTCCATTTAAACTATCATAGCTAACATGGTCATCTTTCCAAATGTGCTATCCTTGAAACATCAGTGTCAAACAGATAGGGATTCAAATCATGTCAAGAACATCATATTACTGACTCAACAATCCTTACTAGACTTGTTCATGCAATTTTAAGTTCATCATTGGCCTTCAAATATACTCACTATCAAAAGTTGGAATTAACATGCAATCCTAAATGCAGCATAAAAAAAAACTAAAAACAAGTTTACTCATGCAACTAAGAAAAATAAAACCTAACAACCACCCCCAAACTTATCTAGAGCAATGTCCTCATGCGAAAGATAAAACAAAATAAAACAGAGGACTCCCCTGATGAGCTTAAGCGTCGGTTGGATCATCATCATCCTCGCTCATTTCTAGATCGGACGGGGGAAAAACTGGCAGGACTGGAATAGATGGAAACTGACTGAGACTAACATTTGGAAATTGTTGGGCATTCATCGCATTCTGTGCGGCAAACTGGTCAACCAAATACTGAAAGATAACATCTTGGCGCTTTCAGACGAGGCGACACATTTTGGCTTCAAGATTGTAAAACCAACCATTGATTTCTCTTTGAATAACTTGGAACCACACCTCTATACTCTGTGGCAAACGAGGGACCGTATGTAGATGGAGCTGGGGGATGGTGGAGCTTGAGATTGTTCAGCTTGGGGAATTATGAAACCCAATCCCCTAGGGTGGTTTGCTCCACCAGTCCATACTTTGTACCGGCTGATCAACTTGTGGTCCAACACTGGCATAGGCTTTTGGATCATCTCGTCGGACTTCCATTTGACGCCGAACTTGTCACATAACATGCAAATGAGAGACGGATGTGGTAATCCTCCAGTGGTACTACCACGAGATGCTCGGAGGACAGATTGCAAGATGAGATGGCCCACATCAATTTTAAATCCTTTGATGATTGAGTATAGAAGCCTTTGCGTTCCTGTAACATGACTCACATGGGTGCATGGCATGAGTCTTGCGCAAATGAACGCATACCATGCCTTCCCATATAAGCTGAGATTCGCTAATGGGAAGGTCATGTTTCCGCGTTCCTGGACCGCCCATGTGGTGCCCGGCTGAGAAAGTTCACGAATTATCTGCTCATAATCTGGCCCATCACTCACAAACCGTGCATATTCGTCGTTCAATCCCTCAAGTGGCAGTTGATAGCACTCGTTGAAGTCCTCTTCGCCAAATTCCACTGTTTTGCCCCGTACGAATACCGTGTAGTGATCATGCTCGGGCACGTTGGCGTAAAATTCTTTTACCACTACAATTACCGCGGGATCGGGCTGTGCGGTGAGTGTGAACCAATTTCTCTCGGCTATCATGACTGCCATGTCACCATCTTTTGCTGGATCCGGACTCAACCCACGTTCCGGAACCAATGACCGAGTAGCCATTCGGTTGTATCTTTCCTGAGCCGCAAGACTGACAAATCGGCGGCTATCAAACCTCGGAGGTGGAGTTGAGGTGGTCCTTGATCCTGCACCACGCTGATGTTTCGATGCCATATCGGGAATCTGCAAGTACAAGCATAGATATATTAGTATTGAACAGATTTTTAATTGCGATAAACTTATGTATGACTCGACCCCCAAACTTTGAAAAATATGTGGAAATTGAGCACCTTGGTGGGGGTGGTGCTTTACAGAAAAACGTTAGTGCATTTACTATTATCTGGATTGGAGTCATGAATCTTCAGTTACTAGAGTTAGCAAAACCAACCCAAGAGATGCCCAAACGGTATAACATGGAGGGAAATAGGAAACATGCATGTATCAACGTAATGTAATTCTCCCCACTCCAATTTACTATATGCAACGATAGCCATGAATATGTGCTACAGTAGAGTGAAACCATTGTGGTGGCAAGATGGTCTGAAATGGAAGTGCGTGAACATGGTGATATGTGTGCATGTGGGCAAGATCAATGGTTCAGGAAATTCATCAAACATCTACGAGGCAACTCATCAATCACTTAGATTTTCACCAAGTTACTATCAATTCATACCCCTTATTAGTCAAAAATATACCAGGAATGCAATCTCTATTTCCAAGTAAGCAATTTATGGCCATTAGGCAAGATAGAACAAGAACTTTTAGCTCTAGATGAGAGACACGTCTGGATATAGAACACTTACCAAATAAATCAATCCCCATGCTTGTTGCTCAAAAATAGAATTAAAACATACAACATACCTTGGTAGATGATTGCGAGAGAGATGAGAATTATGTCACTATTGAAGGATTTAACCCTAGAATTTGATAATAAGCCGTACAATTTTCGGTGTATCCAAGTGAGAGAGAGAGAGGGAGATCGTGGAGGAGATGGATGGGAAGGAGACGTGAGCTAATGAAAGGAAGGAGTGTAACCGTTCGGCAGTTGTAACTCAGTTAGGACTCTTGGCCGACCCCTAGCGTCGGGGCGCTATCTTTGTATGGGGAAATAGCGCCGGGGCGCTCTTAGGCAGAAGGTTCAGGAGCCCCTTAGCGTCGGGGCGCTATTTAAGCCTAGGAATACAACAAAGGCATTTCTTAGGAAGAATGTCCATTAACGCTCTAAGCGTGTCGCTTATTTTTGTTATACACAACAAAGACTCAAAGGTATTGGTCAGAAGCCTTCGAAATTTCCTCGTTCACACTTCTTTTCACCTGCAACATGGAATTTAATTAACCACCCATCCTGATGAGTTATTCTACTTTCTAATACTAAAATATAGAAATGATATGCACTAGATAAAAAGAAGAAAATAAAATACTCCAAGAAATAAAATAAAATAAAATAAATCAAAATAAAAATTGATTGGGTTGACTCCCAATAAGCGCTTGGTTCACTGTCGACGGCCCGACTTTGCTAGTTTGCTTAATTGTGCGCTGGGTCGGAGAGATTTATGACCGTAGTTTGCCTTTCAATAGGTCCACTCCAGTAATGTTTGAGTCTTTGACCGTTAACCTTGAATGTGCAATTTGAATTCGGTTTTTCGATCTCAATGTTACCATGTGGGGCAACAGATACAACTGTAAAAGGTCCTGACCAACGTGATTTCAGTTTCCCTGGAAATAAACGTAATCTCGAATTGAAGAGCAAGACTTGTTGGCCCGGTTTAAATGTTTTATCGAGAATTTTCTTATCATGCCAAGCTTTGACTTTCTCCTTGTAGAGTTTTGCATTTTCATACGCGTTAAAGCGGAATTCATCCATCTCGTTCAACTGCAGTAACCTTTGCTCACCCGCTGCTTGTTCATCAAAATTTAGCTTCCGAATGGCCCAGTATGCACTATGTTCTAGCTCGACTGGGAGGTGACACGCTTTTTCGTAAACCATTCGATAAGGTGACATACCGATCGGATTCTTATATGTTGTACGATATGCCCATAAAGCATCGTCAAGACGTAACGACCAATCTTTTCGAGACGGATTGACCACCTTTTCCAGAATTCGCTTGACCTCCCTATTCGAAACCTCGGCTTGGCCATTGGTTTGGGGGATGATCGCATGTTGCGATTTTATGTCGAACCCCATCTCGCACTACCGAATTTTGTGAACTGCTTGTTGCAAAAATGTGTTCCCTCATCACTTATTATTGCCCGTGGAGTCCCAAATCGCGTGAAAATATTTTTCTTTAAAAATTGCAGGACGACGTTAGCATCGTTTGTGGGAAAAGCTGCGGCTTCTACCCATTTGGAAACATAATCCACTACCAACAGAATATACTGATTATTGAAAGATGAGGGGAACGGTCCCATGAAATCAATGCCCCAAACGTCGAACAATTCTACCTCCAAAATAGAGTTGAGTGGCATCTCATTTCGCTTGGAGATATTACCAACGCGTTGACATCTGTCACACTTTAGCACATAGAGATACGCATCCTTGAATAACGAAGGCCAGTAAAATCCAGATTGTAACACCTTGGCCGCAGTTCGATCACCGGAATAATGCCCTCCATAGTCGGATGAATGGCAATGACCTAAGATACTGTCCATCTCTTCATGAGGTATACAACGTCTAAGCATTTGATCCGCGCAGGCTTTAAACAAGAACGGTTCATCCCAATAGTATTGCTTCACGTCATGGAGGAATTTCTTTCGTTGTTGCGAATTCAAATCCGGAGGTAATACCTTAGCAACCACATAGTTCACATAATCAGCATACCAAGGCAATGTTGTGGTCACTCGTAGAAGTTGTTCGTCCGGAAATTTCTCGTTAATCAATGCATTGTCTTTCCTCTGCACCTCATCATTTTCCAGCCGCGAAAGATGATCCGCTATTTGATTTTCGGTAGATTCTTTTCTATCCTCGATCTCCAAATCAAACTCCTAAAGCAAAGAATAACACCCAATGGATTAACCTTGGTTTGGCATCCTTCTTTTCGATCAAATATTTGATTGCAGAATGATCCGTGTAGACAATAACCTTGGTTCCGATGAGATATGCTCTGAATTTGTCGAAGGCAAACACAACTGCAAGTAGTTCTTTTTCGGTGGTTGTATAGTTCAACTGAGCATCTGTCAACGTCTTGCTTGAGTAATAGATTGTATGGAAAATTTTGTTGAGACGTTGACCCAAAACTGCTCCCACTGCATAGTCGCTGGCGTCGAACATCAATTCGAATGGTAGAGACCAATCGGGCGCCACAATGATTGGAGCAGATACTAGCTTCTTCTTTAAAATCTCGAATGCCTCGATACATGACTGATCTATTTTGAAAGGCACATCTTTCTCTAACAAGGAACACAAGGGTTTTCAGATTTTTGAAAAATCATTAATGAAACGTCGATAAAAACCCGCATGTCCCAAAAAGCTCCGGATTCCCTTCACATATGATGGAGGTGGTAATTTCTCAATAGTCTCAATCTTTGCTTTATCCACCTCTAGTCCGACTGCAGAAACCCTATGCCCAAGAATAATCCCTTCTTTCACCATAAAGTGACATTTTTCCCAATTAAGAACCAGATTAGTCTCCACGCATCTTTTTAACACCAAGATCAGATTCTTCAAACACAAGTCAAAACTATCACCGAACACGGAGAAGTCATCCATGAATACCTCTAAATTCTGTTCGACCATATCGGAGAAGATTGCCATCATACATCGTTGAAAGGTTGTCGGCGCATTACATAAACCAAAAGACATACGCCGGAATGCAAACGTACCGTATGGACATGTGAATGTGGTCTTTTCTTGATCTTCCGGAGCTATAGCAATTTGATTATACCCGAAATATCCATCCAAAGAACAATGAGAATTGATGTCCCGCTTACTTTGTCCAACATCTGATCAATGAACGGCAAGGAAAAGTGATCCTTGTGTGTGGCTTTATTCAACTTATGGTAATCCATACATACTCTCCAAATGTAATGTGATTCTAGTCGGGATGAGCTCATTAGCTTCATTCTTCACCACTTATCATACCCCCCTTTTTTTCGATGCATGCACCGTATGTGACTTACCCACATGAACTATGCGATATTGGGTAAATAATACTGGCATCCAACCATTTTATAATTTCCTTTTTCACCACATCTTTCATAATGGGATTTAACCTTCTTTGCATCTCAATGGTTGGTTTTGACCCCTCTTCCATTAAAATCTTATGCATACAGAAAGATGGGCTAATACCTCGAATGTCCGCTATAGTCCACCCAATCACTGTTTTGAACTCGCGCAGAACCCGTAGCAATTTTTCCTTTTGGGTGTCAGTTAACTCTGTCGAAACAATAACTGGTAGAGTCGAATCTTTCCCCAGATAAGCATACTCAAGATGAGAGGGGAGTGGCTTTAATTCCAACACCGGTGGCTCTTCTATCGAGGGTTTGCACTTTTTTACCTTCCGTTTGAGACTTATCAAGGGTGTCGAATGGTTGGTTATTTTTCCGGTAGAATGATGATGTGTTTAGCCATTTGATCTGCTCAATGTCCTCATCAATATTATAGTCGTCTATTCCGAGCAACATGGATTCTATCGGATCCTCTGAGTAATTACCGTAAATCTTGTGATTAACTAACTCATCCATTAAATCCACCCGCAAACACTCACCTTTTTCCTTCGGATAAGACATTGATTTAAACACATTAAAAGTGACCTGTTGATCTTCAACTCGCATCGTCAATTCTCCTTTCTGCACGTCGATCAACGTTCTCCCTGTTGCTAAGAATGGTCGCCCGAGAATGATGGGAAGTTCCTTATCTGCTTCACAATCCAAGATAACGAAGTCTGCTGGGAAGATGAATTTATCCACCCTTACTAATACGTCTTCAACGATACCTCGTGGATATGTAACTGATCGGTCCGCCAACAATAAACTGATATTTTTCGGTTTTGGTGCCTTGAGCCAGTGCTCTCCCCGAAAACTGATTACCAATGTCGCATGGAATAGTAAAACTACCGGGATCTTTCAACTTCGGAGGCAACTTGTTCTGGATAATTCGTTTGCATTTCTTCGGTTAAGCGCTCATCGTTTCAAAATCACCCGCTTTCCTTTTCTTTGACAACACATCCTTCATGAACTTAGCGTAGCTCGGCATTTGTTCTAAAGCTTGACAAATGGGATGTTGATATGCAATTTCTTGAAAATATCCAAAATCTTGGCCTTATCTAACTTGGATTTCAAATCTCTCGTGGATACGGTATGGGCGGCATTGTTATAGTTGGTTACGGTGCATTTTGCTCTCACGATTTCCTCTTTATCTTTCCCGGTTTTCACAACTTCTTCTATTTCGGCTGTTGCATTGTCCCCCTTTTCCTTATCCTTAATTGTTTCTTGCAAATCCTTCCCACTACATAAGGTTACAGCCTTGCAATGCTCATTTCTGCCCGAATTTATTTCTGTATCACTCGGGAGCGTTCCTAGTGGACGATTATTCAATGCATGTGCTATTTGCCCCAATTGATTTTCCAGATTCTTTAACGATGCCCCATGGCTTTACAAAGTGAGCTCTACTTGATTCAATTTCTTATCTTGTTCCTCGTTCTTCTTGTCGAGCTCTAATGAATTTTTCCAAGGCTTCTTCAAAACTTGATTTCCTCTCTGGTTGTTGAGTCTATTTTGAAATCCGGAGGTGTTTTGTTGTCTAGGTGGTTGAGTTGCAGCTTGATTGTTACTCCATGAAAACCCTGGATGATTTTTCCAACCTGGATTATAAGCATTTTGAGTCGGATCTGGTTGAGTTAACGCGATTATAGTTTCCTCTGACTGTCTTGATTCGTAATTTATGGCACATTGATCCGTAGCATGACCCCGGCAGACATAACTCACAAACCATCGCTACTCTTTGTGTGGCTTGTGGATGCCACATTTCCATATGCTTAGCTATTACGGTCACTTGTCTTTATTAATCTTTCATTGCATCCACTTCATACTTTCTCGATGTTTTCTGGTGATTAGACCTCGTCATGGGCCACTGATAGTTGTTGGTGGCCATTGTCTCTAACAATTGATACGCCTCATCAAAATTCTTGGACATGATCGCTCCTCCTGCTGCTGCATCAATACTAGACCTCGTGGACGCGTGCAAACCATCACAAAATATCCCTAATTGCATCCACTGCGGAATTCCATGATGAGGGCACTTACGGAGCATATCCTCGAACCTTTCCCATGCCTCATATAATGACTCTGAATCAAATTATATGAAAGTATGAATATCGTTCCGTAGTTTTGCCGACTTCGCTGGTGGGAAGAACTTAGCTAAAAAATTTTGAGCTAGGTCATCCCAAGTGGTGATTGAGCCAGGAGGCAAAGAGTGTAACCAGCTTCGTGCTTTATCTTTTAAAGTAAACGGGAACATCCTCAACCTTGTAGCATCTTCCGATACATTGTTAAATTTGAAGGTATCGCAAACTTCCAAGAAACTCAAGATATGCTCATTAGGATCATCTATCGAATTACCTCCAAACTGACATGTATTCTATAGCATCTGAATTGTTCCCGGTTTTATCTCGAAACTGTTCGCATTGATTGTCGGCCTCTTAATACTGTTCCTGCTTTATTCGACATGGCGTAATCCTAAGTGATTTACATTAGAATTCCTCCTAGTTTGCAGCTTCTTCTTCCAAATGTATAACCTCACTATTCAAAAGCAAAAACTTCTTTTCGATGTCGTCTCAATTAAAAGTTCCTCTTGATTTCGATAACTAATATGAAATTCTAATATCCAAGAAGAAAATAAAGTAACGTTTAAATTAAAACCGAATTGATTATAACTAATATGAAATTAATATTAATAAAATTCAAGGCAAACGCAAAAACTTGTTGATTGATTTCACAATCAACAAGTAATATACATGATCAATAAGTAATATAGTGATAAATATCAGTATCGATCCTCGAGAATTCTAATTAATAAATTCCAACTATTAATCTTCAGATCAATCCAATTTTATTTAAACAACCCAAAATTGTGTTTATTAAAGTTAAGGAAACTAATTGTAAATATAACCACGAAATTATGCTAAAAGAAAACAAGAACAAATTAAAATTATTTGAATGCGGATGAATGATAATTAAGACTCCAATTTCCCCAATTATGATTCCAAAATCAATTATTCAATTATCCCAATTATTATGTCTCTTTGAATTGTTAATGAAATTCTCAAATGCCAAAAGCCCTCTCTCGAGTGATCAATTGCTTTCTATTTAACCCAGATTAATTTTGCTATATCTCTATGCAAAACAATTGAATTAAACTCGTTACAAACCCAATTCCTTATGTGTTACATGCGGCAAATAGATATTCTCATTCTATTCACAAACCTAATTATTCACTATGTAAATAACTAAGTCACATGTCATCCTGCCCAGTTCTAACCCTAAAATTCCTTTCTCAATTCCTTCTAGAGTAACACAGTAATTATTGGCCAGATAATTAATCAATAAATCCAAAGCAGAATGAACAATTCACTTCAACATAAATAATTGGAATAAATTAAATAATCAATCCATCACCATAAAAGGTTCCATTGGAATCTTAATAAAAAGAATTAGTTCATGACGGAAATATAAATCACAAATAATTGATAAATCATCCTTAAGAAGTTACACAAATTAAGAGAGTAAAGAAAAACTCCAAGTTGTAGCCTTTCGATCCGATTGCTCCTTGCTCCAATCTCCCCTTTGTGTAGAATTTTTCTTTTTCTTCCCAATAAAAATAATCCATTTATATTTTCTTGCCCCCTTTCACAAATCCTAGTCCAAATAGGCTTTTAAAACACACCAAATTCGTAGTCAAACAATGGTCAAAGCCCAACCCTCGTCCGTTCCACACGCGCGAGCCCAAGTCAGAGTCAACGGACGACTAGCACCCCGGCGCTGTTTTTTACCCTTGTAATAGCGCCCCGGCGCTATTAGGCAGAAAATGAATCTTGCCCCTTTTTTAGCCCAATTGCTCCCAATCGCTCCAACAACGCACAATCCTGCCACAACACAACTTAAACGAGTAAAATAACTCTAAAACGCTTCGAACACACAACAAATTAAGGCTAAACGTAATCAATTCATGGGTATATTACCCAATCATCAGGGATCAGCCCGTTGTACCATGTATTGTGCACAAACATCTAAATGTTACACCTACAAAATCCCCTATGTTACGGTTATTGGTCTCAGTTTGAATTTAGAATTTTCGCACTAAAGAAAGTTTAGTTTGGAACTAGCTTATCAGTGTTTATAGAATTTTAGAACACTTATTCAATTTCCATCAATAAAGGTTTAATACAAGAATGTATAACTGAACAAGGCTATCAAAGTCAAAGATTGGATATTAACGATATATAACAGGATAAACATAATACACATGCAAAGTACTATGCTCAAAAGAGTGAGAATAATCTCATTTGAATCGATGTATTAGAACAATATGTGCTTTGAATAATAACTTCAAGGTTTAGAAACGTAAAACTCGTTCGAGGTAACAAATCAGCTTACAAGAGCTTATACAAACATATTCAAGATAGATTAGGCTTGCTCAATTTTAAAAACTAGTACAATAATAATATAGGATTGGAAACATGCATTCAATTATGAAAAGAATGAAGTTAGAAAGCTTGCTCAATTGTAAGGAGTTAAGGTTTAGGAACTTTCCTTGATTGTAAGCTACACAAACATAAAATAATCTCCAATTACCCTACACATATCATTGAAATCGCAACAACAATTAATTGTATGAATATTAGCTTTATGGGTTTAACCCATCATTTAGGTTATAACCTTAACTTAGCATCTAACCATGTTGGTTAACATACTTAACAAATCTGAAATCTCATTACGAGCCAACATATACTAACCATTCATCTCTAACCATTGAAAACATCACTTTTAGTTTCATTATATAATTCAATTAACAATCACCTAAAACTCTTTTACACTTTTCATTACAACACATTACAATCTGTTATTGTAGTCCACTTTATGTTTTAACATCCTTTACATGCATGCAAAACTAACCCAAGTCTGTTACGCATGATCAGCAATTAAGCAGACTTCACTGTCATGATCGATACTACTATCATGGCCACCAGTAATACATACATCACGCGCTCACATGACGCCACACGCCACAATACGCTAAACAAATGTCTTCACGCTGCCACATAAATCTAGCCTGGCCAGCAAATAAAACGCTACGTGATACACTGACTTTAGTTTTACAAAACCTCGAAAACAGACTCTGCTTTGGCCAAAAAATCCTAATCTTACAGAATTTCACCACACTTCAACATCTAAAATATTGACATACTATAGTTATACATGCTAAACACCATTCTATATAAAAAAAACATTATATACACACCATTTTGAGGAATTAAAACCATAGTTTTTCCAAATTTTCTTCATTTTTACACTTTTAACAAATTTGATTGCCACAAACTCGTTTCTTAATCAATTGACATGATTTAAACTTCGTTGTTTTCGTTTCTTAACATATTAACATAATCCAATAACAAACTACATATTAGTACACATATAGAGCATCAATTTTTGTAGTTTCTAAGCCATATAATAAGAACATAAACACTGTTATTTCATTTTCTTCCTACACTCAATTTTACACGAATTTGATAACAAATAACAAGCATACATGATGATTAATGAGTTTTGCAAACCTATGTGAACATATATCTATCATAAATCACGTGATTTCCAATCATAATATATATATATATATATATATATATATATATATATATATATATATATATATATATATATATATATATATATATATCAAAACTAAGAGTTAGAATGGATATAGTTTATACCTTGATTAGCAAACCAATTAGCAAACCCTTCTCTTTACACTTGATATCACTATGATTCTCTCTTTCCAAGCTTTCTCTCAACACTCTCTCTTTATTTCTCCTTCTCACCTAACTTAGCCTTAGAACAATGACGCCAGAGAATTATAATAAACGGACTCCCATTAACGTCAGGTAAAAACACAAAAAGGCTCGCGTCAGTTAGAATAATCCAAGGGTCACAAGGCCTTGTTTGGCTACCACATATTTTCCTAAACTAATTTATTTTTTATATTATTTATACTATATAGTTTTCATGTCACACCTTTAGTTGATTAATTTAAATAACTTAGTTTAGTTAATTTAAATAACTTATATAATAATAATAAAATTCTTATTATCATTATACTTATAATTAATAAATAATTATATATCCAATTTAATTAATAAATTAGACACATCACTTTATTTAATTTATTTATTTCCTTTAAATTAAACAATTCATTTAATTTAATTATTTTTCTTAAATATTAAGCAATTGATTTAATTTAATTATTTTCTTAAATTAAATCCTTCAAATAACATTATCATTATTCAATTCAATTAACATTAATTAATTTAGTTACTAAATTAATTCACCACAATTCATCAATTATTTATTTTCCTTAATAAATAAATTATTTAAAATATTTATTTAATTCAATAAATATTTAAATTAAGTTATAAATTTCTCGATCGTTACATCCTTCCCTCCTTAAAAGGATTATGTCCCCAGAAGCACAACTTGAAAATTTTATTCATTACATTCTTCCCACCTTACCAAGATTATGTCCCCAGAATCGCTATACAAAATCAAGCAAACAACTAAGGATAATTCTTCATCATAACTCTTTCAAGTTCCCACGTAGCTTCCTCACCATTGTGGTTCCTCCAGATTACCTTAACAGAAGGAATCACTTTATTCCTCAGTACTTGCTCTTTTTTGTCAATAATTTGAGCATGGACTTCTTCATACGTTAAGTCTTTCTCAAACTGTAAGGGCTCATATTCTATAACATGCTTATAATCAGGTTTATATGGCCTTAATACCGATATATGGAAAATATTATGAATATGTTCCAATTTCGGAAGTAAAGTGACCTCATATTCTACTTCACCAACCCGTCGAAGCACTTCGAAAGGTCCTATAAATCTAGGGCTCAATTTCCCCTTCTTGCCAAATCGAATTTTCCCCTTCCAGGGTGATACTTTTAAGAAAACATAACTACCAACATCGAATTCCCGATTTTATCGGTGTTGATCGGCATATTTCTTATGTCTATCTTGTGCAGCTATTAATCTCACTCGAATCACTTTGATGATCTCGACAGTCTGCTGTACCAATTCTGGACCCAATAGCTGACGTTCTCCTACCTCATCCCAGCATAACGGAGTTCTACATTTTCTGTCGTATAACGCTTCGTAAGGCGGCATGCCAATACTCGCGTGATAACTATTATTATAAGAAAATTCCACCAATGGTAGATGGTCATCCCAATTTCCTTTGAAATCCATTATACATGCTCTGAGCATATCTTCTAGTGTTTAGATAGTTCTCTCACTTTGTGGTTTGAGGATGGTACGTCGTGCTCATTCTCAGCTGTGCTCCTACACATTCTTGTAATCGTTTCCAGAAATTAGATGTGAAATGTGGATCTCTGTCTGATACAATGGACACAGGTACACCGTGTCTTGACACAATTTTCTTCACGTACAGTTTTGCCAACCGATCTAGGGTAAATCTAATCTTTATTGGCAAAGAGTGTGCTGACTTCGTCAATCGATCAAAAATCACCCAAATGGCATCATAACCTTGTTGGGTCGTTGGAAGACCTACCACAAAATCCATTGTGATATGCTCCCATTTCCATTCTGGTATCTCCAATGGTTGTAACAATCCGTTTGGCCTTTGATGTTCAGCTTTGACTTTCTGACACGTTAAACATTTCACCACACATTCAACCCATCCTCCTTCTTCATATTCAGCCACCAAAAATGATGTCTAAGATCCTGGTACATTTTCGTACTTCCAGGGTGAATCGAATATCTTGAGTTGTGAGCTTCACTCAGAACTTCCTCTTTAACTTTCGATACCGACGCAATCCAAATTCTCCCTTCGAATCGAAGTAACCCTTCCGAATCAATTTTGAATTTTCTTTCCTCCCCTTCAGATATCTTCTATTTTATCTTTTTGCAATCTTCATCCTGAAGTTGTGCATTCTTCAATTTATCTACCAATGTTGAACTGTTTCCCATCTGGAACAACTTTTCATCAGATTCTATTGGATATCTAATTTCCAACTCCATCTTAGCTATTTCTGACACTAGCTTCTCCTGAGCAGTCAACAACATTAACTTTTCCCGTCCCTTCCTTCTTAAAGCATTAGCAACAACATTCGCCTTTCCTGGATGGTAGAAAATCTCACAATCGTAGTCTTTGATCAGTTCCAACCATCTTCTTTGTCGTATGTTCAAATCTTTTTGTGTAAAGATATACTTCAAACTTTTATGGTCGGTATATATCTCACACTTCTCTCCATAAAGATAATGTCTCCAAATCTTCAGGGCAAACACCACCGCAGCCAACTCTAAGTCATGAGTCAGATACCCCTTCTCATAATCTTTTAATTGACGTGATGCATATGCAATAACTCTGTCGTTCTGCATAAGCACACAGCCTAGTCCTTTATGCGATGCGTCACTATACACTAGAAAATTCCATGTATCATCAAGAAATGACAACACATGTGCTAAGCTCAACCTCTTCTTCAATTCGTGAAAACTTTCCTCACACTTCTACGTCCAAACAAACTTAACTGCCTTCCTGGTTAAATTCATCAATCTGGTCGCGATCTTAGAAAAGTCCTGAATAAAATGCCTATAGTAACTCCGCCAACCCTAAGAAACTCCTTATCTCCGGACGTGTTTCTACCGATCCCGCTTTACTACATGCTTCAACTTTTGATGGATCTACCAAAATTCCATCTTTATCAATAACATGCCCGAGAAACTGACATTCCCAACCAAAACTCACATTTTGAAAATTTTATGTATAACTTCTCTTTTCTCAATGTCTCCAACGTCACTCTTAAGTGTTCAACATGTTCTTCCTTGGTTTTAGAATACACCAGATATCAAATACACACCACAAATTTATCTAAGAATGGTTTAAACACCCTATTCATTAAATCCATGAACGCTACAGGTGCATTGGTTAAACCAAATGACATATCCAGAAACTCATAATGACCATACCGAGTTCTGAATGTCGTCTTCGGTACGTCTTCTGGCCTCACCTTCAATTGATGATAACCACTCCTCAAGTCTATCTTTGAAAAATATCTCACACCCTTCAGTTGATCAAACAGGTTGTCGATTCTTGGTAATGGATACTTATTTTTAATCGTGACCTTCTTCAATTCTCGGTAATCAATGCAGAGCCGCATCGATCCATCCTTTTTCTTAACAAATAACACTGGTGCTCCTCACGGCGATACGCTCGGCTGAATATACTTCTGGTCGAGCAATTCTTGCAGTTGTACCATCAACTCTTTCATCTCTACCGGGGCCATTCTCAGATGGTGCCTTAGATATCGGACTTGTTCTCGGTACTAAATCAATCACTTTAACTCAATTTGTCGATCTCAGAGACCCGACTTATGGAAATACGTCTGCAAAATCTCTTATGTCAGTATCTCTTCTAGCTTCGCACTTTTTTTATGTGTATCAACAACGTAAGCTAAGTATCCTACACATCCTTGTCTTAACAACTTCTTGGCTTGCATTACAGTCAGACAACTTTCTTATTGAGGTGATTTGCTGCCATAGAACACAACCTTTGACGGAGTCATAAGGTTAACACACTTTCTTTGGCAATTAATTATTGTTCCGTGATTGAATAACCAATCCATTCCTAGGATAACATCTAATTTACCAAGTCTAATTGGTATCAAGTTTACCCTCATCTCTTGACCCTTTATATCCACTCTATAATTCTTATATATGAATCTAATAGGAATCACTTCCTTATTTGCAATCTCTATGTTCAATGGATAAAATAATATAATTCTTCTTGAGGCAAATCTAAATTTTGAGCAAATTCATCGGATATAAATGAACAAGTAGCACCCGAATCAAACAGTACATAAACATTAATACCATTAATTGGAATGATAGCTGACACCACATCCTTAGACTGAACAGCATCCTGCACAGTCATATTAAAAGTTCTTATAGTAGGTCGGCTTGACTGTGTTGGTCCAGAGATAGTCAATGCACCACCACCGTTGTTGTTTCCCTTTCCTCCACCTGCACTCCCCGTTGGCTTTTTAGGACAATCACGAGCCATGTGATCCTTCGAACCGCAGGTAAAACATGCTCCTTTCTTTGGACTAAAATAGTTCGGTGCAATGTGTCCCTCCTGACCACAGTTGAAATACACTGGATTTCCCTTCAAACATACCCCAGTGTGGTTCTTTCCACAAGTAGCACAAGCTTCAAACTTTTTCTTCTGCTGAATTCCTTGTTGTCCTCCTGTAGTCGAATTCTCATTCCACTTCCTCTTTTGATTGTTACTTCCAACATTACTCCCACCAGCCTTATTCTCGTTATCATTCTTTTTCTTCTTCTGTTCTTGGTTGTATTGTGTCAAGGCATCACTTCCACCTTCTATGATGATTGCCTTTTCCAGTACAGCCACAAATTTATTCAACTGGAACATTGAAACCTTGCTATACAGCCAGGGTTTCAATCCATGTTCGAACCTTCTCGCTTTACGCTCATCTGTATTGACTTAATAAGTGGCAAACCTTGCCAACTCGTTAAACTTCGTAGCATATTCTGGCACCGTCATAGTTCCTTGCTTCAGCTCAAGGAATTGCACTTCGAACTGATTCCGAGAACTTGCTGGAAAGTAAATTTCAAAGAACATCTCCTTAAATCTCTCCCACGCTATCACTCCTTGTCATCCACGAACTTTATTTGCTTGGCACCAGTAGCTAGCTTCAGACTTTAGCATGAACGTTGTGAATGCAGTCTTATGATCTTCATTAACTCTAGCAACATCGAACACCTTCTCCATTTCCATGATCCAGGTTTGGGCTTCCACTGGATTCATAGACCCTTGAAATTCTGGCGGTCCAACCGCTTTGAATTCCTTGAAAGTCGTAACTTGAGCTTGCGGTTGATTCATAAGTGCTCCCGTCAACAAAGTTACCAACTGCTGAACCGGATTAGCGTTGGCCTCATTGTTATTGTTAGTAGATCCCTCAGGAGGTGCTTGTTGACGTGGTTGTCTTCTTCTAGGAGGCATTTCTGATAAAATATACGCGTTCATCACTCCACTTCTTGGGTATTTGAAGTTTAACTTAAACATTCCAAGATTAAAGTTATATCACATAATATTTCAAATAAACTCTAATATTTTATTCATTCATAATGTTTTAAAACATACTAAAGATAGCATATCTGCTATAAACATCCACTTTCCTGAACTAAACCAGTTTCAGGATTACATATTCATACTATCCCTTTATTTATCTCAAAATAAGGGATTCATAATTTATTTATTCACATAATTAACCACAAATTATTGTCACTCCTATTCTATCTAGGCATATTAAGACGTCGTAAGGCTTCTCGACGTTCCTCCTCCATGATACGATAAGTCGTTCTGCGATCTATCATAAACCACGACGAGTCTTCAAACTGAGGTGGGTAATAATGGACTCGATCCTAGGCCCTATCAATCGCAGAATTAAAAGCACAATCCATCTCCTTCATCTTGGCTTTCTTCACTTGAACTTTAGCCTCAGCACGGTCCGCACGTTGAGTCGCCTTCATCCAAGTGTTCTCTGCTCTTGTACGCTTAGCTGATTCCTCGTTGAAGTCATCTTTCAACTTCTCCATGTCAGTCTTCATCTTCTCGTTCACTACCAATAGATCTTCATGCTGACCCTTGGTATGAACTAGATCCCATTCTGTGTTTCCAAGTTTTGAATCAAGTTCCTGAATCTCCACATCCTTCTGTTCCAATGCAACATGATGCATCTCAACCATCTCTTTCAGCTCCTCAACATTATCCTGTAACTCTATGTTACGGTCATACAGAGCGTCATACATCTCAGCTGATACGGAGTTTGGTGGAAACTCCTCAGGATCCTCAGAATCATCATCCTCCTCTATCTCCTCATGACTATCCTCCTCAGGATCGGTCACAGGCTCATCCTCCTGGATCAACTGTTCCCGTAATACGTGAATATCTCAGGGTTCACCATCTATAGGTACCTGAGGTATCACCTCTCTAGCTGGACTGGATCCTCCTTCGTCAGACATCCTGACAACAAAATATTTTAAATTTTACTTAACATTATCGATACTCATGAGAACATGAGTTATTAACACATAGCACATCATGTCTTTTATTATTTAGCTTCAATGGATGCCTTAATCCACTTCTTAAAACCCGATAAAAGTTAAACACCTCTATATTTTCTGACTTCTTAAAGGCTACTTCCTAAAGTTTTCCCACCTAAGGTTCATAACCTAAAGCTTTGATACCAACCTGTGACACCCCCCAAATTCGGGTACTTCATTTCCGCCAAATTTGGTGCTCACTATAAAAATAATTACATCTAACTACCCATAGTAAAGGATAAAACATTAAATAACTTTAAACATTAATCTTTCCCATTAAAGGGTTACATCATCTGTGACGCCCCCAAAATAGGTATACATCACCCATTCTGAGTCGCCAAATACATGGTACAGAAAAAACTACAACTTCATTAATATAATTGTCGTGCAAAATACGACAACACATAAACTGTGAGTTTAAATACAAATATTGTCTAATAGAGAGTATACAAACTCAAAAGGAGTCCTCATTAAAATTATTGATACACTATTTTACAAAATAGTGAGGACTACTAAAACAACTATCTTGAACCATTACTCCACACCCCGACTAGTTTCCTATTTATATTCTCGCCTCCCTGAGAAGAAAAATGGAACAAAAAGGAAAAGGGTGAGCTCAACTCTACCAAAGAAGAATATTATGACTAAGATAATGTACAACAAATTATCCATAGTCTTCAACAGGAAAAATCTGATAGAATACAATAGACAACAATTTTTAGATCAACAACTGCAGCGGAAACAACAATTCATTAGAAGAGTTAAGTAGAGAATGAAATCTACTATCATCTATGAATTTAAAAGTCCATCATCGATATTTTATCCCTATAACATCAATCAATATACATCTTGAATCAAATAGTCATCTCTGCACTACAGGCCAAAGATATTCATCAGTTGGTCACGTTCATCTCAACACCTGTTCATCTTTGCACTACGGGCCAAAGATATTCATAAAGAAATCATTCATCTTTGCACTACATGCCAAAGATATTCAGTAATATCATCATTTAGGACTGAGGATGATGAAAAATATTTTAAAGAAAACAAATCCAGTGAAGCAAAAGAACAAATATTAGGGGTTCATATTACAATTTTATCCAAGTTCAATAATACTCCATAATAACTAATTTTGAAGCAGAATTCAAAAATAAAGATCAAAACATGGATACAATCAAAGATAGTAATCATAATAGACATCTTGGATAAAAAGGAAAATTTTCATTTTTCGGTGAATAATGTCGTATTCGTGAATAGTTTCATATATGTGAATAGTAACCCCGACACAAAAAGTTCCAAATTTAATAAAAAGTTCAAACCAATATTTCGGCATAATGATATTAAAGAAAATAATATCATTTAAGAAGAATACAACATCCCTTACCTCAAAAAGACAGTACTTCTGACTAGAATACTGAATATAGTGCTGAAGGGAACTCGCACCGTATAGCAACACTCAAGGTATCAAAATACTCACAAGAATACGCTCGATAATATAGAGAGAAAACTTGAGAAAACTTTACGGTGTGATTTTCAATTTTAACCTAAGCACCCTATTTATAGGAAAATGGTTAGAACACCAAAGCAAAAAATTGAATATAATAATATTATTTATAAAACAATCTCCTACGCCCACTTTGAAATCTGAATTCTAGCAACATAACATATTTATCACATGTGGGACACTCACCAAAAACGTTTTTCTTTAAAAAGATAATTAAACTTCCAAAAATCAATTATTTCGGAACTTCGGAATTTCAATAATTCATAATAAATAGCCCTTTATCAGAAAAATTCGAACCTCATGTCCTTTCCATAGGAAATTCCATTATCTACAACTTTGCAAAAGAAGTTTTTCCAAATTCCAAACAAAAATTGACCGAAATCCACAAACGGACGATTTTACAAGCTATAATCAAATTTCAATCAAGAAATGGGCCCACAGACATGTTTAACATGTTTTAAACAACTTTTGCAACAAAAATACTCTTCCTCCTCATATACTCCTATATCCCACATTCATTGTAAAATATCACCATTATTATATTATTAAAATATAATAATATATTTAAATGAATTATTTTATCAGAAAAGATAAAATATCAATTTTCAACAATTGTCACATTAAAAAAATTTCTCCATCTATATCCACATAAAATGAATATTTTCCTTATCATATAAATCAATAATTAATTATTCACAAATAATATTACAGAATCACAATACTGACAACCAGGCTGTTCCCAGGAAAGAGGGGGCTTTCCAATAAGGATTTCTCCTTACTGGCACGCAATTAGGTGACCAAACCTCTCATTAGATAGAACTTTCTAGACATTGCCAATAATGTAATCTAATAATATTATTCAGATAATATGAATTATTGCTCCGATAATGGAAAATACTGTGTACTGACAATTATTGAAACAACAGTAATATAAAATATTAACGTAACAATTATTGAATCAATAAAATAAAATATTGAACAGTAATTACTGTAACAATTATTGAGTAGTGCCTTCTTACGTAAGAATCAATAATTGGTGCAATACTGCAGCTATCTTGTCAGTAATAACGCCAGACATCGTGTTTTAACCACCGGTATTTCCAACAAGATTAATCTGGTAATAACAACGCCAATTATTTATAAACAAATTATTTTTTCGCTTTCTTCATCCAATCGCTTTTTGTTATGGGGCCCACACAAGATCACATGTCGTCGCATTTAATATTCCCCGACAAAGAAGAATATTTCACGGCCAAACGAATATTCCACGACAACAATGAATATTTTATAACCATTTGCTTATTTGAAATATTTGCGCATTTTACCCATAACTAACCACATTAATCAAAACAACCCTTACTATTTCAAAATGATAAATAGAGGAAATTCAATTTTATTTATAAAAAGTTGGGGTCTTACAACCTCCCCTCCTTATGAAATTTCGTCCTCGAAATTGACGTACGTACGACATGCTCCTTCCTATCCAAGATCTTGACCGGTACCTCCTCGTACGTTAAATCTTCTGCTATCTCGTCTGATTCTAACTCAATAATGTGGTTTGGGTCGTCCACATATTTACGTAACATCGATACGCGAAAAATGTTATGAACACGCGTCATACTTGGCGGTAAAATGTGTCTATAGGCCACAGTTCCTACTTGATCGAGAATCTCAAATGGACTAATAAATCGAAGGTTTGAGCTTTCCTCATATCACCGATTCTCGCTTTTGGAATAATGACTTCTTGCATCTTCTTCTTCATATTCATCAACTTCAGGTCTGTAGCTTGAGCAACTTTAAATTTATCGATTAAAGTCGATTCTAATCATATATTCGTTATCTTCACGCAGGTTCTTGGAATCTTTAACTCTATCTCCATCTTCTGTAAGTCGTACGAAATGGGTCTTTGTGTTAACAATATCGTACTCATAAACGCATACGATCTTTTACTCAATGCGTCAGCTACCACGTTCATTTTTTCCAAGATGGTATTGAATGGTATGGTCGTAATCTTTCAACAGCTCGAGCCAACGTCGTTGCCGCATGTTGAGATCTTAGAAGCTCTTCTCACATTCCTTGCTCCATTCGAATTTTGTATCTTTTCGAGTCAACTGAGTTAACAGGGTATCGATTCGAAAAAATCCTTCCACGAATCTTCGATAGTAACCAGCAAAGCCTAGAAAGCTACTTATTTCGATTACTAACTTAGGTTGCTCTCAACTGTGACTCATATCCCAATCTTGGATAGCACGTCACAATGGCACCTATCGCTTTACCACCGCATTTAATATGACGTCCCTACAGAGAGTCTAGTTTCAAAGCATTCCACAAAGGAAGTCACCAGATAGAGGCTAAGGTACCAACTCCTGTAGTTAGGTTTTTAACTCCTGAAGTTCAATAGGAGCCATTCGATATGAGATTTTAGAAATGGGTTTTGTACCGGGTTCAAAGTCGATACAAAATTCAATATCACGCTCTGGGATAGGCCAGGAAGTTCTTCAGGAAATACGTCAGGAAATTCACTAACAACAAAATATTATTCAAATATGACGTATTCAAGTCCATGACATGGGTAAGAAAGCTTGACATCCATTTTTCAATAAACGAATGGCTTTATTGCTTGATATGACAGTGATTGATTTCAGTGGTTTGGTTGCTTGAATTCGAATAACAGGTTGGTTAGGAATATAAAAACTAACAACCTTACGAAAATAATCAATTTTAGCATGATGAGTGGTTAACCAATCAATCCCTAAGATCACATCAAATGCAAGAATTTTTAAAGATATAAGATCAACAGGTAGGGTTAGGGTACCAATATGAATCAAGCAAAATTTATAAACAGCGGATGTAACAAAAGTTTCTCCTAACGGAGTTTCAACAACTAAGTCAAAGTCTAATTTCTCAGTAGTCAAGTTCACAAGTATGAGAGATAAAAGAATGGGTAGAACTGGTATCTAATAAGGTATAAACTTCGCAAGAATTTATGATTAACTAACCCGTTCTAACTTCGTTCGGGTTACTCACTTTTTGAGAAGTCACAAAAAATGCTCTTCCAAGAACCGATAACTTTAACTTGTCCGGGACAGCCTTTGGAGTCACCATCCCCGTTGGACTTAGTTTCGCTATAGGACAATCTCGAGCTATATGATCGTCTTTTCCATAACTAAAACATACCTTAGAAGTTTGTGAACAGTTTGGACTTATGTGTCCCTCTTCTCCGCATCTGTAGCATCTAACTGGCGGTCTTTCTCCTCCCCTATAATTCGTTGCTGGTGTTGGTGCCGACGTCTTCCCGTCGTTGTTGAATCTTCTCTTTTTGAAATTTTCACTTGACTCACCTTTCCTATTATCTTGGCCATGATTACCACCGAAGTGGTTACCATTTTTGGCATGATAAATTCCTCCACGATGGTTATCATTGTTCCGATGACCGTTGCCACCGGTACGATTATCATCGAGTTGTTGGTCATTATTCTTCAGTTGAGCCGACTCATTATCGAGCTCCAATAACTGAGCCCTATTCACAACATCTGAATATAAACAAAGTTTATGAGAAATGAGGTATTGACGTATTTTGGGTTTCAAACCTCGCAGAAACATTCACGTCATTCTCTCCTCATTATCAACCAAATGGGATGCAAATCGGACAACTCGGCAAACTTAGCATCGTCTTTGTGACACGCGCTCATATTGTTTTGCTCCAGCTTGATGAACTCTACCTTCTTCATGTGATGAATACTTTCGGGAAAGTACTTGTCGTTGAACAATTCTTGGAACTTCTCCCAAGACATCTTCAGTGCGGCAGGCTGAGTACGCTTTACAGATTCCCAACAATAATCTGCCTCTCCTCGCAACATGAAGGTGGCGAACGGAACCTTTTGTTCCTCTGAACATCCCAAAACATCAAATATCTTAGTGATCTGCTTTACCCACGTCTCCGCCGTAAGTGGTTCTGGCTTTCCCAAAAACTCCGGCGGTCCAAACTCCTTAAACTGCTTAGCGGTGACCATCCGTGAGTTGCCAGTGTTTCCACCTGGATTTTGAACAGTAGTCTTTCTCGTTTGGTTTTGCATGAATTCTAGAAAGTTCCTACACATACCATCGTTCGTCATTTGGTCGGTGTTATTGTTTACATGAGGGTTATTGCCTTCCTTATCATTGGTATTGATCAGTGGTGACTCAACGGTCTCATGTGCTACATTTCTTATCTCAACATCTTCAGATGCCATTTTACTGTCACAAAACAATGGTTAATTGACATGCCACGTATTATCCTTATATTCTGACCGACCAATTAAATAACAAATAAGCTTAGGTAGGACACACTAGCGAAGGATTTACTCGTCTCTACCCTCCTAGTTCTATTCCCCGATCTTCGCCAGAGATCATATCCCTAAGCTCGATATAGAATCGTGACGCCCCCAAAATAGGTATACATCACCCATTCTGAGTCGCCAAATACATGGCACGTAAAAAAACTACAACTTCATTAATACAATTGTCGTGCAAAATCGACAACACATAAACCGTGAGTTTAAATACAAATACTGTCTAATAGAGAGTATACAAACTCAAAAGGAGTCCTCATTAAAATTATTGATACACTATTTTACAAAATAGTGAGGACTACTAAAACAACTGTCTTGAACCATTACTTCACACCCGACTAGTTCCGGATATATTCTCGCCTCCTAAGAAGAAAATGGAACAAAAGGAAAAGGGTGAGCTCAACTAGCCCAAAGAAGAATATTATGACTAAGATAATGTACAAAAATTATCCTTAGTCTTCAATAGGAAAAATCTATAGAATACAATAGACAACAAGTTTTAGATCAACAATCATAATGAAACAATAATTCATTAGAAGAGTTAAGTAGAGAATGAAATCTACTATAATCTATGAATTTAAAAGTCCATCATCGATATTTTATCCCTATAACATCAATCAATATACATCTTGAATCAAATAGTCATCTTTGCACTACAGGCCAAAGATATTCATCAGTTGGTCATGTTCATCTCAACACCTGTTCATCTTTGCACTACGGGCCAAAGATATTCATCAAGAAATCATTCATCTTTGCACTACATGCCAAAGATATTCAGTAATATCATCATTTAGGAGGGAGGATGATGAAAATTATATTAAACAAAACGAATCCAGTGAAGCAAAAGAACAAATATTAGGGATTCGTATTACAGTTTTATCCAAGTTCAATAATACTCCATAATAACTAATTTTGAAGCAGAATTCAAAAATAAAGATCAAAACATGGATACAATCAAAGATAGTAACCATAATAGACATCTTGGACAAAAAGGAAAATTTTCATTTTTCGGTGAATAGTGTCATATTCGTGAATAGTGTCGTATTCGTGAATAGTTTCGTATATGTGAATAGTAACCCCGACACAAAATGTTTCAAATTTAATAAAAAGTTCAAACCAATATTTCGGCATAATGATATTAAAGAAAATAATATCATTTAAGAAGAATACAACATCCCTTACCTCAAAAAGACAAGATTTCGACTAGAATCTGTAATATAATATAAAGGTCAAGGAACTCGCACACCGTATAGCAACACTCAAGGTATCAAAATACTCACAAGAATACGCTCGATAATATAGAGAGAGAAAAAGAGAGAAAACTTCAGTTTCTGGTGTGATTTTTAATTCTAACCTAAGCACCCTATTTATAGGAAAATGGTTAGAACACCAAAGCAAAAAATTGAATATAATAATATTATTTATAAAACAATCTCCTATGCCCACTTTGAGATCTAAATTCTAGCAACATAACATATTTATCACATGTGGGACACTCACCAAAAAACGTTTTTCTTTAAAAAAAATAATTAAACTTCCAAAATCAATTATTTTAACTTTAAATTTTAATAATTCATAATAAATAGCCCTTTATCAGAAAAATTCGAACCTCATGTCCTTTCCATAGGAAATTCCATTATCTACAACTTTGCAAAAGAAAGTTTTTCCAAATTCCAAACAAAAATTGACCGAAATCCACAAACGGACGATTTTACAAGCTATAATCAAATTTCAATCAAGAAATGGGCCCACAGACATGTTTAACATGTTTTAAACAACTTTTGCAACAAAAATACTCTTCCTCCTCATATACTCCTATATCCCACATTCATTGTAAAATATCACCATTATTATATTATTAAAATATAATAATATTTAAATGAATTATTTTATCAGAAAAGATAAAATATCAATTTTCAACAATTGTCACATTAAAAAAATTTCTCCATCTATATCCACATAAAATGAATATTTTCCTTATCATATAAATCAATAAATAATTATTCACAAATAATATTACAAAATCACAATATCGATAACCAAAGTTGTTCCTAGGAAAGAGGGGGCTTTCTAATAAGGATTTCTCCTTCATCGCACCGCAATTAGGTGACCAAACCTCTCCTTAGATAGAACTTTCTAGACATTGCCAATAATGTTATCTAATAATATTATTCAGATAATATGAATTATTGTCTGATAATGGAAAATACCGTAGATCGACAATTATTGAAACAACGAAGAATATAAAATATCAACGTAGCAATTATTGAATTAATAAAATAAAATATTGAATAGTAATTACTATAACAATTATCGAGAGTAGTGCCTTCTTACGTAAGAATCAATAATTGGTGCAATACCGCAGTACTATCGCAACAACAACGCGTATTATTGTGTTTTAACCACCGGTATTCCAACAAAGATAATTCTGTAATAATAACGCGTCAGTTATTTATAAACAACTTATTTTTGTCGTTTTCTTCATCCAATCGCTTTCCGTTATGGGGCCCACACAAGACTGTGTCGTCATACGAATATTCCCCGACAGCAAGAATATTCCACGACCAAACGAATATTCCACGACAATAATGAATATTTTATAACCACTTGCTTATTTGAAATATTTGCGCATTTTACCCATAACTAACCACATTAATCAAAACAACCCTTACTATTTCAAAATAATAAATAGAGGAAATTCAATTTTATTTATAAAAAGTTGGGGTCTTACATCATATCATAACAATCCCAGGTAATCTAACCTTAAATTATTACATCAGTTTGCGGAATACATTATCAAATAAAACAAGTCTTATAACTTCATGCATTTAAATAAACTTTAATTAATTCTTCAACACTTGGACATCTTGTCCTTTCCCTTGCTAGTAGATGGCTCATCACCTCTTTCAACTTTAGCTGCATTGTTTAATTGCAAGAGTGAGAAAACAATTGCTCACTGACATAACGATAGTATAATAACAACATGAGAGTGAACAACGAATATTGAACAATAAAGAACTTGTTCTACGAATCAAAATAGAAAACAAGTTCAAACTTTTAATTATCTGAGGGTCTTAAGACCACGAACTATGTCCACGGTGTTTAGGTATTATTACCTTAACCTTAACTGTCATTAGACCGTACAGACTCTTCTTAACGTACTCAGGAGGATCAGCCCTTTGTACCATGTATTGTGCACAAACATCTAAATGTTACACGTACAAAATCCCCTATCTTAGGGTTGTTCGTCTCAGTTTAAATTTAGAATTTCCGCACTAAAGAAAGTTTAGTTTGGAACTAGCTTATCAGTGTTTCTATAATTTTAGAACACTTATTCAATTTCCATCAATAAAGGTTTAATACGAGAATGTATAACTGAACAAGGCTATCAAAGTCAAATATCGGATATTAACGATATATAACAGGATAAACATAATGCACATGCAAAGTACTATGCTCAAAAGAGTTAGAATAATCTCATTTGAATCGATGTATTAGAACAATATGTTCTTTGAATAATAACTTCAAGGTTTAGAAAAGTAAAACTCGCTCGAGGTAACGAAGTAGGTTACAAGAGCTTATACAAACATATTCAAGATAGATTAGGCATGCTCAATTTTAAAAACTTGTAAAATAATAATATAGGAATGGAAACATGCATTCAATTATGAAAAGAATGAAGTTAGAAAGCTTGCTCAATTGTAAGGAGTTAAGGTTTAGGAACTTGCCTTGATTGTAAGCTACACAAACGTAAAATAATCTCCAATTACCCTACACATATAATTGAAATCGCAACAACAATTAATTATATGAATATTAGCTTTATGGGTTTAACCCATCATTTAGGTTATAACCTTAACTTAGCATCTAACCATGTTGGTTAACATACTTAACGAATCTGAAATCTCATTACGAGCCAACATAGCCTAACCGTTCATCTCTAACCATTAAAAACATCACTTTTAGTTTCATTATATAATTCAATTAACAATCACCTAAAACTCTTTTAAACTTTGCATTACAACACATTACAATCTGTTATTGTAGTCCACTTTATGTTTTAACATCCTTTACATGCATGCAAAACAAACCCAAGTCCATTACGCATGACCAAAGAATTAAGGCATTTCACCGTCATGGATCGCTACTCACATGCACATGTAGTAATAATACATCATATCGTGACTCAAGCGACGCCAGCTACCAAGGTCCAAATGTCACAAGACCCACGCGACAAATCACAGCGAGAGCCAGCAAATACGCCTGCAGTGTGATACACTGTAATCAATTTTGCGAAACCTCAAAATGACTGCATGCTTTGGCCAAAAAATCCCAATCTTGCAGAATTTCCCCACACTTCAACATCTAAAACATTGACATACTATAGTTATACATGCTAAACACCATTCTATATAAAAAAAAACATTATATACACACCATTTTGAGGAATTAAAACCATAGTTTTTCCAAATTTTCTTCATTTTTACACTTTTAACGAATTTGATTGCCACAAACTCGTTTCTTAATCAATTGACATGATTTAAACTTTGTTTTTTTTGTTTCTTAACATATTAACATAATCCAATAACAAACTACAGATTATTACACATATAGAGCATCAATTTTTGTACTTTCTAAGCCATATAATAAGAACAAAAACACTGTTATTTTATTTTCTTCCTACACTCAATTTTACACGAATTTGATAACAAATAACAAGCATACATGATGATTAATAGAGTTTTGCAAACCTATGTGAACATATATCTATCACAATTCACGTGATTTTCAATCACATAATATATATATATATATATATATATATATATATATATATATATATATATATACTGTAAGGATTAAGAGCATTCTCCTTAAATAGTATTCCTCCTTAAATAGCATTCTTTTATTAAAACTACGTTGTTTTGGAGGGACGTGGTGGTATTTTTGTAAATACAATGCTACTGCGTATTTACAAAAATGCCACTGCATCCCTCCAAAATGACGTAGTTTTAATAAAAGAATGTTATTTAAGGAGGAATGCTATTTAAGGAGAATGCTCTTAATCCTTATCGTATATATATATATATATTGAAACTAAGAGTTAGAATGGATATAGTTTATACCTTGATTAGCAAACCCTTCTCTTCCACTTCATATCCTTGTGGTTCTCTCTTCCAAGCTTTCTCTCAACACTCTCTGTTATTTCTCCTTCTCACTGAACTTAGCCTTAGAATAATAGACGCGTAGGAATTATAATAAACGGACTACCACATATTTCCCCAAACTAATTTATTTTTTATATTATTTATACTATATAGTTTTCATCTCACACCTTTAGTTGATTAATTTAAATAACTTAGTTTAGTTAATTTAAATAACTTATATAATAATAATAAAATTCTTATTATCATTATATTTATAATTAATAAATAATTATATATCCAATTTAATTAATAAATTAGACACATCACTTTATTTAATTTATTTATTTCCTTTCAATTAAAATTTTCATTTAATTTAATTATTTTTCTTAAATATTAAGCAATTGATTTAATTTTATTATTTTCTTAAATTAAATCCTTCAAATAACATTATCATAATTCAAGTCAATTAACATTAATTAATTTAGTTACTAAATTAATTCACCATAATTCATCAATTATTTATTTTCCTTAATAAATAAATTATTTAAAATATTTATTTAATTCAATAAATATTTAAATTAAATTACAAATTTCTCGATCGTTACATCTTTGACCATGAATAACACACGATCTAGACATCTAATGGCTATACTACCACTTGCAGATGAAAGACCTCATACCAGACTACCAATCGAAAAGATCAAACAACAAAAATCATAAACAGACACGGATCTGTGGCTCCTGACATTAGCTTGTCAGACCACAAATCGTGTTCTTGACAGTTTTGAAAAAACTCAATTTTAAAGCATTTTGATGCTATGGATATATGTTTGATCATCATAGATCAACATAAAACATCCTCTAGCAAAGCTCTAAACACATAAACACAAAATTTTTCTTAACAACAAAGATCAAAAATCAATTTAGGTTTATACCTTCTAGCTTTCCAATCCTTGATCTATACTCTCTAATCTGATCTTGGGTTTCTAGGAGGTGTTTATGTGACAGATCCACTATAAAATTTGGAAGGTTTTTGTGTGAGAGGGAGTTGGTAAGAGCTTGGAGAGAAAATAAGCAAAATGGTTACACTTTCTCTCTCTCAGTCGTATATATATAATTATATGTTGCTTGATCTGAGGTTGCTACTAATGATAGACTGATTTGCTAGATGTTTTTATGTCACCAAGTCAAATGGTTAGGTCACCCACTAAAGGTCTTGGACAATTTACAAGTTAACTAAATTAAAAAATGAAAAAGGGCATTTTGGTCTTTAGCATAATAAATTTAATGGCATACTTGGAATTTGTCACACCCTTAGGGTTTAACCCTAAGGTCCTAACCCTTAGGTTTTAAAACACTTAATTTCTAAAAAATTCTAATTAGGGTTTTAATTAGAAAAATAACATTTCTGAATTACAATTAGGGTTTGTAAAATAGAAATTAAGATAACTAAAATATAATTAGGGTTTTCTAATCATATTAAAGTTTAATAAACACCTTAGGCTTGCCAATTAGGATTAGGGTTTCCTAATTTAGGATTTAAGATTCATGGATTTAGAATTAGGGTTTCCCGTCATACAATTAGGGTTTCTAACTGCGCATTAGGGTTTTTAAACATGAGATTAGAGTTTCTAATCCCTTATTAGGGTTTATTAATTTTAAACCTTATCCGATCAATCATTGATCAATAAATCTCTTCGGTACAAACACATACTCATTAATATAATTATTTTAATTATATTTTCTATCGAATCCCTATCCAGAAATTAGGATTATGGTTTCTAAAGCTGTTAAGCACAACTCAACTGTGAGGTCCCCGAATCCAGATACTTGAAACCCGAACTCGGTACATCACGATACCATTTCTATGAGCGGAATAATACTAATAATAATAACAATAATATAAAACTTAACTTAAGTTTACATATACATCAGAGTCATTCTCCCAAGTACGTAACCTTTAAACATTCATTACATGTCATAATATATATATATATATATATATATATATATATATATATATATATATATATATATATATATATATATCATAGTCTTCATAATCTAATAAAACTATTACAAATACCTTGCAATTCTTATTTGGTTAGCTTTCCTTTTCCTTTGTCTCGCTTTTGAACTTTACGGTCCTTCACACTTAGTTTAAAACATTTAAATTAAGCAAGGATTAGCATTTGAGTGAGTGCCCAAAGTATTATATATATATAAATTTGAAAGAATTTAAATGTTTTCTTTATAATATCTTCTACAACTAGTCAAGAGTTGTGAAGTAATCTGTACCAATAATAATTCATAACAACCCTCTTTCAAACTTTTGAAACTACGTATTGACCGTATATATGGGTTTCGTACATGACACACCATGAACATTGTTTTTCATTTTCAAAAAGTTTTAAATGAAAGTTCATCTCAGAAACAATCATGACTTTACTGCACGCGGAGGTGATGATCTACCTGTTGTACTTCAGATTGATCAATACTACATTTATACATGAACGATGTTATCGTTATTTCTCGTCTCATATTAGGCGTAAAATTTTCCTATTTTCGGGATGTTCATATCTGTCGGGTTTTTCATAACAAAGGTCTTATATAATTCAACATATATTTATATCAAAGGGTATCAACATGCGATGAATACAATGATTATCCAAGTGGGGACACTTGTATAATCATTTCTAGTAACGTAAATGTAATATATATAACCAATTATCATATACTAACATGTTGATAATCAATGGGCATATATAATATAGGCTTAATAATCTGTATAATAATAACAATAATTACGAACTTCTCACTTCATCCATTGCGTAAAGAAAATACAAAGTTAGGATACTTTTTCGATCTACCGCTTACTATTCTCAACTTAGTTTTATCTTTTATGAAATCACCTATCATTAATCAGATCATTTTACTGATTAGTATATCATAACGTAACACATAACACTGCCTATTGCAGTCAGCACATTCCTAATCACATTGCCACACAATCTTTAACAACCATTGAATCACAAATAAACATTTATCTAGCCAATTATCTAAGTCCAGATCAATTTCTGAAACATGTCGGTCTACCGACAGCTTTTTCGGGTAATAATCGAGTCTAAGACTCTATTCTGTATCACAATATCTGATTAGATAACTTAAATATTAGTCACACTATTTTTCATGGCCTTATAATAATTATTAAATAATTATTATCATTTATCATAATTTTTGAAATATCAGAATCATTATTAAATGATTTAAGTATTAAACAATTCTATTATCATTAATATTTAATCAATATTAAATTATTAATGAAACCATTGCCAAAATATTAAAGTTATGTATAATAACTCAAAATATTTTTAAAGTATTTACAATACCTTTAAATGATTTTTAAAACATTTAAAATCATTATTAAATAATTACCATTAATATTTAAATATTAATGAACTAATTATACAAATATTAAAAGTCAATAATTATAACTTAAAATATTTTTAAATCATTAATATCCTTTTTTTTTAAATGATTTTTAAATAAATAAAACCATTTTTAAACTATTTATTTAATATAATTATTAAATAAATTTAATATCATTAATCATTAAATAAATATCATTAATATTAAATTATTAATGAAATTATTCTTTAAATATTAAAAGTTATATTTTATAACTTAAAATATCTCTAAACACTTTATTTTTATTTAAAATGATTATTATAATAATAAAATCATTTTAAACTAAATTATTTAATATAAGTGTTAAATAACTTTATTATCATTAATCATAATTAATTAATGAAATTTACCTTTAAATATTAAAAGTTATATTTTATAACTTAAAATATTTTTAAATACCTTTTTATTATTTAAAATGATTTTTAATATAATAAAATCATTTTAATTCATTTATTTAATTCATTTAATAAATAACTTAATTATCATTAATATTAATTTATTAATGAAAATTATCACATAATATTAAAAGTTATTAAAATAACTTAAAATATTTTCTTATATCATAATATAATTTTAAATGATTTTTCATGAATTAAAATCATTTTTAAATAATTTATTTAATATTATAATTAAATAAATTAATTACTTTTAATATTCCAAAATATTAAATATTTATGAAATATATTTAAAATAATTAAAAACTAATTTTTAAATTTAAAATAATTTTTAATAATTTATTTTGTATTTTAATAATTTAAAACTAATTTTCTATAATTATTAATTAATTTCCTAAAATATTAATCTGTGCATGTCAAGCTAAAGGCCACCTATAGCGGCAACCACCGCCGCTATAGGTGTTCTTCATGTTCATACTTAAACCTGAGATCTTCATAGGCGATTCTTACCGAGTGGCCATGTTTGACCCACTTTAATTCTCTATCAGATATTGTGTTTACGAGAAATACAAAAGCTAGATTTTGTAGACAAAGTTCAAGACTACATGTTCTAATAGACCACATGATCTAACAACCTAACATAAGCTAGATCTAAGCGTTCCCAAGATCTTTGTCGAGTCGTTTCTTCATTTTCTGGTTGCCCAGAAATGAAGAAACGATTCGATGACCACTTTGATCGACTATAACGTGCAACACATGAACTGTTCTTGTGATATAAAGGGTTCAGTTGTAGAAGCTAGCATGCAAGAGAGTAGATCTATTACATAAAATACAACTAACATGAACAGAATCCAAAAGTTATGACTCGGTTAAACCATGTCGGTCGACATATTCATATGTTTTCCAGGTTACCCGTAAAAAGCGGAGAAACGAAGCTTCGACCTTGCTAGTTCGACCGTCCATAAAATCCAACCCATTTACGAAATAAGTGATATTAAGGCATGATGATGTAGTCTAACAAACATACTACAACTTAGATACAAGAACCATAACGATACATCAAACAACTGTCAGATTCAAGTCATTTAAAAACTTGTCGAGCTTTTCGGGCTCTTTCGGGTTACCTAAATGGCCCGATCAATGTTGGTCAACGACCTTTGGCCTTGATTATAACTTATAATCTACAACCGATCTAGGTCTGATTCTTGATCCAGAGCAAAGATCTCATAACCGACTACCATATTCAACACTTATAACACAAAAATCAAACACCTACAGAGATCTACGACGACACATTCGTTGTCGACGCCTCCTTTAAAAATTTCGATTTTGAAAATCTTTAATTTCGAGCACTTTAATGTTATGGACTTGATAAATACCAACCCGATCATCATAATATCTTATAAACAACATATTCTAACACCCAAACATAACATCTAACAACCGAAAATTGGACAGATTTTGAATTAGGGTTTCATACCTTTTATGCTCAATTCTTGATTTCTGGCTATTGATTTGTTGTTGGATTTCGAGGGGCTTGATAATGGGTCTGATATACTATATATTTGCGGAGGTTTGGGGCTTGAGAGTGTTAGTATGAATGTTGTGCAATTTTTAGTAACCAACTCCACTTTCTCTCTCCTTAAATCTATTTATAGGCAACTTGATGCATGTATGGACTGATCTAGCAGTTGATTTGCTGTCAAATTCGTGTATCAAAGTTGTTGGGAGTTGTTGATTTGGTGAACAACTTTCTCCTATTGTCAAAACCTACAAGTAGCTTCTTTAATGCACTTAGGGGCATTTTGGTCCTTTGATAATTCATTTTATGGCAAAATGGTAACTTACCAAACCCTTAGGGTTAGGGTTTGATTTAGGGTTTAGGGTTTGAGCCAATTTGGGTAAACAAAAATCTAGAATTTCCAATTTAGGGTTTGCACACAAAAAAAAATAAATAAAATTAATTAAATAATTAAAATTAAATAACTTTTAGTTTCTAAAATTTTGCAAAATTAATATTGTTAATTAAATTAAGTTTGTAATTACATGAACATTAGGGTTTATTACCCTTAATCATAATGAACTTGGCTAATAAAACAATTAGGGTTTAAAATATTGATAATTACGGTTTCTAGAAATACAATTAGGGTTTCTAGAAATTAAATTAGGTTTCTAGGTTTTAGGGTTTTAATTTACTAATTACATTTATTTTAATTAGCAATTAAAGTCTATCACAAGTGTTATTAATCACTATAACACAATTCTTGACAAATCAAACCTCCAGTTTAGGTTTTCTGGATTAGGGTTTCTAATATTGGAAATTAGGGTTTTCTAAATATTAGGGTTTCTAGAATTTTAATTAGGGTTTACCTAATTAATAAATTTAATACACGACATAAATTGTATTACATACTTATAAAATAATCTCACACTCTAATTTGGATCTCAAATTAGGGTTTAACATTATTCTCGGGTTTGGGTCAAAATACAACGTAATTGACCAACCATTATCAATCTGGACATATCGTACATATTCATAAAGATGAAAAATCAAAATATAAGTAATATTATATTATTATTCTCATACCTTGACAATAATCCAAAATTAGGGTTTGATTCCATATCTCGATTATTCTTTCATATTTAACCTTAATAATTAAGGTAAAATAATTAACTTAATAATCAGTACAAAAATTCATATAATAAAATAATTATTATATTTATTCTAAAAATCACTTCATATATTATTTAAATAATATATGATTATATATTCATGGAAAATAATTAATAAAAACATTTTATCTTTAAAATTAATTATTATAAGAATATACTTTATAATAATCAAAAATTCAAAAATAAATTTACTTGTAAATATTCATGTAATAAATATATTTTTATTTACCACATAAATACATATACACATAATCTTGTACAAATCCTCATCCTTAAAAAAAAAAAAAAAAATTTATACATAAAATTTAAGATTTATTTATATAGAAAATATCGGGTTGTCACATTCACCTCCCTTATAAGGATTCCGTCCCCTAATCACCACTTAAAACCTACACATAACTTGGGTTCATAGCATACACGATCTTACATAAATAGATCTCGATTAACTTTAATCGAACCGATCTTTAATTAATCACATTAAGCTTGTCTTTTACGATTAAGCGGAAATTTGATTTCTAAAAGAACTCAAATTTCTCCTCAAAATTTCTTTATAAAATAATTTACTATAAATAGAAAAATTCTAATTACGCAAATAAAAGTTATTCGAATATTACAGGCTGCATTGCAATTTGCCACCGTGTCTTGAAAATCATGTTGAAGACCCTTGATGTTGACTTTGTTGGTTTGTTCGATGATGTCGGTCTCCGTGATTGCTAATGTCCCACTATTCTTACCAATATTCACACTACTGCGCCTCTACCCTCCTGTTAGGACAATCCTTAACCCTATGCTCCAACGATCCACAAAATAAAACAACCACTTTGTTCATTCTAGGATTTGGGCGGTTGGGAGAGATGTGACCCTCTGCCTTGCTTATAACACACAAATTTTCCTTTCAAACATTCTCCGGTGGTTCTTTCCACATGTTTTACCTTTGAATCACCACTTTTTAACTCCCTCTTGCTTCACCTGCACGTTTCCAAAGTAGTTTCCCTTCCTCTTTCCATCAACATTCCTACTTCCACTATTAATCCTCACCTTCTCAGCTCCCTCGACCTTGCCCTTGTTTTTCTTCTCCTTATTGTAGAGACTCATAGCCTCACTTCCCTCTTCCGCAATTATCGCCTTCTCCATGAGTGCTGCAAATGTTGGGATCTGCAACACTGCCACCTTGTTATAGAGCCAAGGTTTTAATCCCAGCTCAAATCTCCTAGCCTTCCTAGCCTCCGTATCGACTTGATGCGGAGCAAACCTAGCTAATTCATTGAATTTCGCGGCATATTCCGCCACCGACATATCCCCTTGCTTCAACTCCAGAAATTTTACCTCCATTCTAGCCTGCGTACTAGCTGAAAAATAATTCTCGAAAAATAACGTCTTAAATCTATCCCATGTTACCACACCTGCTCCTGCTCTCACCTGATTCGCTTCCCACCAGAAATTTGCCTCACCCTTCATCATGTAGGTGGCAAAAGAGTTCTTTTGTCCCTCAGCTACCCTAGCTATTATAAACGCCTTCTCGATTTCTTTAACCCAAGTTTGGGCTTCTACGAGGTCGATTGTACCTTTGAATTAAGTGGTCCTACGGCCTTAAAATCTTTAAAATTCGCCAAATAATTATCCGGCTGGTTCCCTTGTTGCATGGCCTGAGCTACCATATTCGCGAACTGCTGCATTGGGTCCGCTTGTTGTTGTCCTTCAACGTTGTTGACAGACTCTTCCGCCCTCTGATTTCGAGTTTGACGTCTTGGCGGCATTATCTGGTTAAGTAAAAACCATACATTAACTTACATTCTAAACCTTATCATATAAGTTTAAACTTATTAAACTTGTTTCATAACTCAAACTTTGATTCATATTCATTCATTGCTTTCAAAATACTTTACATATCACAGCACATAGTGCTTTAAACATCAGTCATCCCATTGTGACTACAAAAGTCGGGATTTACTTCACCGCTTGTACAAAAGTTTTATAATAATGCATTACACAGACAAACTAAACACACATATTATATTAAACATGCTTACACGACATAACCTATACTACCTATTTACTAAGTCTTCTTTCTTGGACAGCTTCTTGCCTGATGATCTTCTTTTCCACAAACAAAACATGCTCCCCGTTTATAGTCAGGACAATACAGAGTGGTATGCCCTTCATAACCGCAAGGATAACATATTCTTTTCCATTTCTTCTTCCCAGGTTTTCCTAAATCATGGTCTTCTACCTTCCTTTTTCCTTATCTCTCGGAATTTTTGAAGTGTTGCTTGAGGCTCCCATCCCGATTGATTTGGATTTTAAGCTTATCCTGCTCTTCCATTGTTTCTATTAACGCTTGTGAAATTGGATCATTAAGCGGTTTTTCTATCTTCCACAACCCTTCTAGAGAAGATACCTTGTTCCTCAATTCTTGCATCTCCAATGATGCTTGATCGACTTCGACTTTAGGGTGCGAATCATTATCTGTCAAATCCACTATTTAGGATCTGGTACTATATTTTCCCACGATAACCACCTCGTCAAGAGTTTGTTTCATTGTGAGCTTCTATTTTACGCTTATTGGCTTGATAGTAGCTCCTTCTTTATGATCTGGGGGTATCTAATCCTTTTCACGACATCTTGAGGTCCCCGAATCCGGATACTTGAAACCCGAACTCGGTACATCACGATACCATTTCTATGGCGGAATAATACTAATAATAATAACAATAATATAAAACTTAACTTAAGTTTACATATACATCAGTCATTCTCCCCCATCGTAACCTTTAAACATTCATTACATGTCATAATATATATATATATATATATATATATATATATATATATATCTATATATCTATCATAATCTAATAAAACTATTACAACTATTTTCTTATTTGGTTAGCTTTCCTTTTCCTTTGTCTCGGCTTTGAACTTTACGGTCCTTCACATTAGTTTGAAAACATTTAAATTAAGCAAGGATGAGCATTTGAGTGCCAAATAAGTATTATATATATATATATATTTGAAAGAATTTAAATGTTTTCTTTATAATATCTTCTACTGACTAGTCGATAGTTGTGAAGTAATCTGTACCAATAATAATTCATAACAACCCTCTTTTAAACTTTTGAAACTACGTATTGTTTGTATATGGGGTTTACGTGACATACCATGAACATTGTTTTCATTTTCAAAAGGTTTAAGCGAAATTTCATCATAAAACCGTCATGACTTTCACGAACGGAGGAGGTGATCGACCTGTTGTACCTGTATTGATCAATACTACATTTACATGAGCGATGTTATCGTTAAGCTCTGTCACTTGGTAGTAGCATAAAATTTTCCCATTTTGGGATGTTCATATCATCGGGTTTTTCATAACAAAGGTCTTATATAATTCAACATATATGTATATCAAAGGGTATCGACATGCGATGAAAAACAATGATTGTCCAGTGGGGACACTTGTATAATCATTTATAGAATGTGAAGCAGAATATATTTATCAAATTATCATATACTAGCATGTTGATAATCAATGGGCATATATAATATAGAACAACAATCATACAATAATAACAATAATTACGAACTTCTCACTTACATCCATTGCATAAAGAAAATGCAAAGTTAGGATACTTGCACGATCGGCTGCTTACTATTCTCGACTTAGTTTTATCTTTTATGAAATCACTATCATTAATCGGATCATTTCTTGATTAGTATATCATAATAACGTACACACTATAACACTTTATTGCGATTGACACATTCTAATCACATTGCCCACACATCTTTAACAACCATTGAATCACAAATAAACATTTATCTAGCGATTATCTAAGTCGGGATCAATTTACGAAACATATCGATCTCTGCAATGACTTTTCGAGGTAATAATCGAGTCTAAGACTCTATTACGTATCACAATATCGATTAGATAACTTAAATATTAGTCACACTTATTTTTCATGGCCTTATAATAATTATTAAATAATTATTATCATTTATCATAATTTTTGAAATATCGAAATCATTATTAAATGATTTAAGTATTAAATAATTCTATTATCATTAACATTTAATCAATATTAAATTATTAATGAAACCATTGCCAAAATATTAAAGTTATGTATAATAACTCAAAATATTTTTAAAGTATTTACAATACCTTTAAATGATTTTTAAAACATTTAAAATCATTATTAAATAATTACCATTAATATTTAAATATTAATGAACTATTTATACAAATATTAAAAGTCAATAATTATAACTTAAAATATTTTTAAATCATTAATATCCTTTTTTTTAAATGATTTTTAAATAAATAAAACCATTTTAAACTATTTATTTAATATAATTATTAAATAAATTTAATATCATTAATCATTAAATAAATATCATTAATATTAAATTATTAATGAAATTATTCTTTAAATATTAAAAGTTATATTTTATAACTTAAAATATCTTTAAACACTTTATTTTTATTTAAAATGATTATTATAATAATAAAATCATTTTTAAACTAAATTATTTAATATAATTATTAAATAACTTTATTATCATTAATCATAATTAATTAATGAAATTTACCTTTAAATATTAAAAGTTATATTTTATAACTTAAAATATTTTTAAATACCTTATTATTATTTAAAATGATTTTTAATATAATAAAATCATTTTAATTCATTTATTTAATTCATTTAATAAATAACTTAATTATCATTAATATAAATTTATTAATGAAAATTATCACATAATATTAAAAGTTATCAAAATAACTTAAATTATTTTCTTATATCATAATATAATTTTAAATGATTTTTCATGAATTAAAATCATTTTTAAATAATTTATTTAATATTATAATTAAATAAATTAATTACTTTTAATATTCAAAAATATTAAATATTTATGAAATATATTTAAAATAATTAAAAACTAATTTTAAAATTTAAAATAATTTTTAATAATTTATTTTGTATTTTTAATAATTTAAAACTAATTTTCTATAATTATTAATTAATTTAGGAAAATATTAATACATGCATCATTAAAAGGCCACTATATAGCGACAGAACCGTCATATAAATGTTCTTCATTTCATACTTAAACCCAGGATCTTAATGGCGATTCTTAGAGTGGCCGTGTTGACCCACTTTAATTCTCTTATATATTGTGTTTACGAGAAATACAAAAGCTAGATTTTGTAGACAAAGTTCAAGACTACATGTTCTAATAGACCACATGATCTAACAACCTAACATAAGCTAGATCTAAGCGTTCCAAGATCTTTGTCGAATTGTTCTTCATTTTACAGGTTGCCCGAAATGAAGAAACGATTCAATGTTCCACTTTGATCGTATAACGTCTGACACATGAATTTCTTGTGATATAAAGGGTTCGAGGTTGTAGCTAGCATGCAAGAGAGTAGATCTATTACATAAAATACAACTAACATGAGCGAGAATCCAAAAGTTATGACTCGGTCGAACCATATCGATCGACATGTTCATATATTTTACGGGTTACCCGAAAAGCGGAAAAACGAGCTTCGACCTTGCTAGTTTAATGAGTCCATAAAATCAACCCATTTACGAAATAAGTGATATTAAGGCATGATGATGTAGTCTAACAAACATACTACAACTTAGATACAAGAACCATAGCGATACATCAAACCCTTTGTCGATTGAAGCCATTTAAAAACTTGTCGAGCTTTACGGGCTCTTTACGGGTTACCGAAATGGCCCGATCGATGTTGTCAGCGACCTTTGGCCGATTATAACTTATAATCTACAAGCCATCTAGAGTGCGATTCTTGATCCGAGCAAAGATCTCATAACCGAACTACCATATTCAACACTTATAACACAAAAATCAAACACCTACGAGAGATCTACGACGACGACATTCGTTGTCGGGCGCCTCCTTTAAAAATTTCGAGTTTTGAAAATCTTTAATTTGAGCACTTTAATGTTATGGACTTGATAAATACCAACCCGGATCATCATAATATCTTATAAACAACATATTCTAACACCCAAACATAACATCTAACAACCAAGAAAATTGGATGATTTTGAATTAGGGTTTCATACCTTTTATGCTCAATTCTTGATTTACGGCTATTGATTTGTTGTTGGATTTAAGTGGGAGCTTGATAATGGAGTGCGATATACTATATATTTTTGGAGGTTTGGGGCTTGAGAGTGTTAGTATGAATGTTGTGCAATTTTTAGTAACCAACTCCACTTTCTCTCCTTAAATCTATTTATAGGCAACTTGATGCATGTATGGGTGATCTAGCGGTGATTTCTTTGTCAAATTAAATGCATATTGAGTTGTTGGGAGTTGTTGATTTGGTGAACAACTTTCTCTATTGTCAAAACCTACAAGTAGCTTCTTTAATGCACTTAGGGGCATTTTGGTCCTTTGATAATTCATTTTATGGCAAAATGGTAACTTACCAAACCCTTAGGGTTAGGGTTTGATTTAGGGTTTAGGGTTTGAGCCAATTTGGGTAAACAAAAATCTAAAATTTCCAATTTAGGGTTTGCACACAAAAATTAAATAAATAAAATTAATTAAATAAATAAAAAATTAAATAACTTTTAGTTTCTAAAATTTTGCAAAATTAATATTGTTAATTAAATTAAGTTTGTAATTACATGAACATTAGGGTTTATTACCCTTAATCATAATGAACTTGGCTAATAAAACAATTAGGGTTTAAAATATTGATAATTACGGTTTCTAGAAATACAATTAGGGTTTCTAGAAATTAAATTAGGGTTCTAGGTTTTAGGGTTTTAATTTACTAATTACATTTATTTTAATTAGCAATTAAAATCTATCACAAGTGTTATTAATCAACTATAACACAATTCTTGACAAATCAAACCTCCGGTTTAGGTTTTTTACGGATTAGGGTTTCTAATATTGGAAATTAGGGTTTAACATATTAGGGTTTCGAAATTTTAATTAGGGTTTACCTAATTAATACATTTAATACGACATAAATAATATTACATACTTATAAAACAATCTCACACTCTAATTTGGATCTCAAATTAGGGTTTAACATTATTCTCGGGGTTTGGGTCAAAATACAACGTAATTGACCAACCATTATCAATCTGGACATATAGTACATATTCATATATTTGAAAATCAAAATATAAGTAATATTATATTATTATTCTCATACCTTGATAATAATCCAAAATTAGGGTTTGGATTCCATATAAATTATTCTTTCATATTTAACCTTAATAATTAAGGTAAAATAATTAACTTAATAATCTGTACAAAAATTCATATAATAAAATAATTATTATATTTATTCTAAAAAATCACTTCATATATTATTTAAATAATATATGATTATATATTCATGGAAAATAATTAATAAAAACATTTTTATCTTAAAATTAATTATTATAAAAATATACTTTATAATAATCAATAATTCAAAAATAAATTTACTTGTAAATATTCATGTAATAAATATATTTTTATTTACCACATAAATACATATACACATAATCTTGTACAAATCCTCATCCTTAAAAAAAAAAAAAAAATTTATCACATAAAATTTAAGATTTATTTATATAGAAAATATCGGGTTGTCACATTCACCTCTCCTTATAAGGATTAGTCCCCGGAATCACCACTTAAAACCTACACATAAGCGGGTTCATAGCATACACAATCTTATGAAATAGATCTCGATTAACTTTAATCGAGCCGATCTTTAATTAATCACATTAAGCTTGTCTTTACGATTAAGCGGAAATTTGATTTCTAAAAGAACTCAAATTTCTCCCTCAAAATTTCTTTATAAAATAATTTACTATAAATAGAAAAATTCTAATTACATGAAATAAAAGTTATTGAATATTACAGGCTGCATTGCCGGTTTGCCAGTGTCTTGAGCCGTCGTGTTGAAGACCCTTGATGTTGACTTTGTTGGTTTGTTCGATGATGTCGGTCCTGCTGATTGCTAATGTTCCACTACCCTTACCAATATTCACACTACCGGCCTCTACCCTCTGTTAGGACAATCCTTAACCACATGCTCCAACGATCCACAAATAAAACAACCCTTTGTTCATTCTAGGATTTGGGCGGTTGGGAGAGATGTGACCCTCTGCCTTACTTATAACACACAAATTTTCCTTTCAAACATTCTCGGGAGTGGTTCTTTCCACATGTCTTGCCTTTGAATCATTTGCTTTTTAACTCCTCTTGCTTCACTGAACGTTTCCAAAGTAGTTTCCTTTTCTTTTTCCATCGGCATTCCTACTTCCACTATTAATTCTCACCTTCTCGGCTCCTCGACCTTGCCCTTGTTTTCTTCTCCTTATTGTGAGGCTCATAGCCTCACTTCCCTCTTCTGCAATTATCGCCTTCTCCATGAGTCTTTGCAAATGTTGGGATCTGCTGAACATGCTTTGCCACCTTGTTATAGAGCCAGGTTTTAATCCCGGCTCAAATCTCTAGCCTTCCTAGCCTCGTATCGACTTGATGCGAGAGCAAACCTAACTAATTCATTGAATTTGCGGCATATTCATGCCAAACATATCCCTTGCTTCACTCCGAAAATTTTACCTCCATTCTAGCACTGCGTCTTAGTTTGAAAAATAATTCTCGAAAAATAAGGTCTTAAATCTATCCCATGTTACCACACTGCTCCTGCTCTCATCGATTCGCTTCCCACGAAATTTGCCTCACCCTTCATCATGTAGGTGGCAAAAGAGTCTTTTGCCCTCGGCTACCTAGCTATTATTACAAGCGCCTTCTCGATTTCTTTAACCCAAGTTTGGGCTTCTACTGAATTCGATTGTACCTTTGAATTACGGTGGTCTCTGACCTTAAAATCTTTAAAATTAGCCAAATAATTATCCAAATTTGGTTCCCTTGTTGCATGGCACGAGCTACCATATTACATGACTTTTCTTTGCATTGGGTCCGCTTGTTGTTGTCCTTTAACGTTGTTGACAGACTATTCTGCCCTCTGATTTCGAGTTTGACGTCTTGGCGGCATTATCTGGTTAAATAAAAACCATAAATTAACTTACATTCTAAACCTTATCACATAAGTTTAAACTTATTAAACTTGTTTCATAACTCAAACTTTGATTCATATTCATTCATTGCTTTCAAAATACTTTACATATCCACGACACATAGTGCTTTAAACATCGATCGTCCCATTGTGACTACAAAAGTGGGATTTACTTCACCACTTGTACAAAAGTTTTATAATAATGCATTACGGACAAACTAAACACACATATTATATTAAACATGCTTTACCTGACCTAACCTATACTACTATTTCACTAAGCCTTCTTCCTTGGGCGACTTTTACTTTGATGATCTTCTTTTCCACAAACAAAACATGCTCCCGTTTATAGTCGGAGACAATACAGAGTGGTATGCCCTTCATACATAAAAGATAACATATTCTTTTCCATTTCTTCTTCCCGGTTTTCCTAAATCATGGTCTTCTACCTTCCTTTTCCCTTATCTCTCGGGGCTGCGCTTTGCGAAGTGTTGCTTGAGGCTCCCATCGATTGATTTTGAGTTTAAGCTTATCCTGCTCTTCCATTGTTTCTATTAACGCTTGCCTTGATTGATTGGTATTAGCGGTTTTTCTATCTTCCACAACCCTTCTAGAAGATACCTTGTTCCTCAATTCTTGCATCTCCATGATGCTTGATCGACTTCGACTTTAGGGTGCGAATCATTATCACATCAAATCCACTATTTAGGATCTGGTACTATGTTTTCCACGATAACCACCTCGTCAGAGTTTGTTTCATTGTGAGCTTCTATTTCCGCTATTGGCTTGATAGTAGCTCCTTCTTTATGATCTGTGGGGTATCTAATCCTTTTCACGACATCTACACACATCAATTATCTGATTAGCATATATTATATACACATAGTCAAATAATAGTTTTGTATGAATTATCTTTTATTTTGTTTGACGATGAATTTATTCAATTCATCTCTTTTAAACTCTATATGAGTTATTTATATTTTCAACGTTTCCCTCTGTTTACTAAGGTTATAGCCTAAGGTCTAACCCACCTAAGGTTTCTAACCTATAGCTCGATACCATTACATGAGGTCCCCGAATCCGGATACTTGAAACTTAGAACTTCGGTACATCACGATACCATTTCTATGGCGGAATAATACTAATAATAATAACAATAATATAAAACTTAACTTAAGTTTACATATACATCAGTCATTCTCCCAATCGTAACCTTTAAACATTCATTACATGTCATAATATATATATATATATATATATATATATATATATATATATATATCATAGTCTTCATAATCTAATAAAACTATTACAAATCTTGCCATATGATTCTTATTTGGTTAGCTTTCCTTTTCCTTTGTCTCGGCTTTGAACTTTACGGTCCTTCACATAGTGAAAACATTTAAATTAAGCGAGGATGAGCATTTGAGTGCCAATGAAGTATTATATATATATATATATATTTGAAAAGAATTTAAATGTTTTCTTTATAATATCTTCTACTGACTAGTCGGTGGTTGTGAAGTAATCTGTACCAATAATAATTCATAACAACCCTCTTTCAAACTTTTGAAACTACGTATTATTTGTATATGGGGTTTACATGACATACCATGAACATTGTTTTCATTTTCAAAAGGTTTAAGCGAAATTCATCATGGCAAATCATGACTTACTGAACACGGAGGTGATCGTACTGTTGTACCTGTGTTGATCAATACTACATTTACATGAGCGATGTTATCGTTAAACTCTGTCACTTGGTAGCGTAAAATTTTCCCATTTTCGGGATGTTCATATCATCGGGTTTTCATAACAAAGGTCTTATATAATTCAACATATATGTATATCAAAGGGGTATATCAACATGCGATGAAAAACAATGATTGTCAGTGGGGACACTTGTATAATCATTTATAAAGAAATGTAACGAAGCAGAATATATTTATCAGAATTATCATATACTAGCATGTTGATAATCAATGGGCATATATAATATAGAACAACAATCTGTACAATAATAACAATAATTACGAACTTCTCATACATCCATTGCATAAAGAAAATGCAAAGTTAGGATACTTGCACGATCTTGTTTTACTTCTTATTCTCAACTTAGTTTTATCTTTTGTGAAATCACCTATCATTAATCGGATCATTTCTTGATTAGTATATATATATATACGTAACACATAACCTTTTTTATTACGATTGACATTCTAATCACATTTGCCACCTGATCTTTAACAACCATTGAATCACAAATAAACATTTATCTAGCCAATTATCTAAGTCGGGATCAATTTACGAAACATAACCGATTCTGCAAAAGCGACTTTTCGGAGTAATAATCGAGTCTAAGACTCTATTACGTATCACAATATCGATTAGATAACTTAAATATTAGTCACACTATTTTTCATGGCCTTATAATAATTATTAAATAATTATTATCATTTATCATAATTTTTGAAATATCGAATCATTATTAAATGATTTAAGTATTAAATAATTCTATTATCATTAATATTTAATCAATATTAAATTATTAATGAAACCATTGCCAAAATATTAAAGTTATGTATAATAACTCAAAATATTTTTAAAGTATTTACAATACCTTTAAATGATTTTTAAAACATTTAAAATCATTATTAAATAATTACCATTAATATTTAAATATTAATGAACTAATTATACAAATATTAAAAATCAATAATTATAACTTAAAATATTTTTAAATCATTAATATCCTTTTTTTTAAATGATTTTTAAATAAATAAAACCATTTTAAACTATTTATTTAATATAATTATTAAATAAATTTAATATCATTAATCATTAAATAAATATCATTAATATTAAATTATTAATGAAATTATTCTTTAAATATTAAAAGTTATATTTTATAACTTAAAATATCTCTAAACACTTTATTTTTATTTAAAATGATTATTATAATAATAAAATCATTTTTAAACTAAATTATTTAATATAATTATTAAATAACTTTATTATCATTAATCATAATTAATTAATGAAATTTACCTTTAAATATTAAAAGTTATATTTTATAACTTAAAATATTTTTAAATACCTTTTTATTATTTAAAATGATTTTTAATATAATAAAATCATTTTTAATTCATTTATTTAATTCATTTAATAAATAACTTAATTATCATTAATATTAATTTATTAATGAAAATTATCACATAATATTAAAAGTTATTAAAATAACTTAAAATATTTTCTTATATCATAATATAATTTTAAATGATTTTTCATGAATTAAAATCATTTTAAATAATTTATTTAATATTATAATTAAATAAATTAATTACTTTTAATATTCAAAAATATTAAATATTTATGAAATATATTTAAAATAATTAAAAACTAATTTTAAAATTTAAAATAATTTTTAATAATTTATTTTGTATTTTAATAATTTAAAACTAATTTTCTATAATTATTAATTAATTTAGGAAAATATTAATACATGCATCATTAAAAGGCCACTATATAGCGGCAGGCAAATCATCATATAAATTGTTCTTCATGTTCATACTTAAACCCAGGATCTTAAGTGGCGATTCTTAGAGTGGCCGTATTTGACCCACTTTAATTCTCTTGTATATTGTGTTTACGAAAATACAAAAGCTAGATTTTGTAGACAAAGTTCAAGACTACATGTTCTAATAGACCACATGATCTAACAACCTAACATAAGCTAGATCTAAGCGTTCCAAGATCTTTGTCGGTATTTGTTCTTCATTTTACAGGTTGCCCGAAATGAAGAAACGATTCAATGTTTCCACTGATCGTATAACGTCGACACATGAAGCTATTCTTGTGATATAAAGGGTTGGGTTGTAGCTAGCATGCAAGAGAGTAGATCTATTACATAAAATACAACTAACATGAGCGAGAATCCAAAAGTTATGACTCGGTCGAACCATATCGATCGACATGTTCATATATTTTACGGGTTACCCGGAAAAGCGGAGAAACGAGCTCGACCTTGCTAGTTGACCGAATCCATAAATCAACCCATTTACGAAATAAGTGATATTAAGGCATGATGATGTAGTCTAACAAACATACTACAACTTAGATACAAGAACCATAGCGATACATCAAACCAACTTTGTCGATTCAAGCCATTTAAAAACTTGTCGAGCTTTACGGGCTCTTTACGGGTTACCGAAATGGCCCGATCGATGATGGTCAGCGACCTTTGGCCGATTATAACTTATAATCTACAAGCGATCTAGATGCGATTCTTGATCCGAGCAAAGATCTCATAACAAACTACCATATTCAACACTTATAACACAAAAATCAAACACCTCTGAGAGATCTACGACGACGACATTACGTTTATCGGGGCCTCCTTTAAAAATTTCAGATTTTGAAAATCTTTAATTTGAGCACTTTAATGTTATGGACTTGATAAATACCAACCCGGATCATCATAATATCTTATAAACAACATATTCTAACACCCAAACATAACATCTAACAACCAAAAATTGGAATGATTTTGAATTAGGGTTTCATACCTTTTATGCTCGATTCTTGATTTACGGCTATTGATTTGTTGTTGGATTTAAATGGGGCTTGATAATGGAGTGCGATATACTATATATTTTGGAGGTTTGGGGCTTGAGAGTGTTAGTATGAATGTTGTGCAATTTTTAGTAACCAACTCCACTTTCTCTCTCCTTAAATCTATTTATAGGCAACTTGATGCATGTATGGGTGATCTAGCAGTGATTTCTTTTGTCAAATTAAATGCATATTGAGTTGTTGGGAGTTGTTGATTTGGTGAACAACTTTCTCTATTGTCAAAACCTACAAGTAGCTTCTTTAATGCAAAGAGGGGCATTTTGGTCCTTTGATAATTCATTTTATGGCAAAATGGTAACTTACCAAACCCTTAGGGTTAGGGTTTGATTTAGGGTTTAGGGTTTGAGCCAATTTGGGTAAACAAAAATCTAGAATTTCCAATTTAGGGTTTGCACACAAAAATTAAATAAATAAAATTAATTAAATAATTAAAATTAAATAACTTTTAGTTTCTAAAATTTTGCAAAATTAATATTGTTAATTAAATTAAGTTTGTAATTACATGAACATTAGGGTTTATTACCCTTAATCATAATGAACTTGGCTAATAAAACAATTAGGGTTTAAAATATTGATAATTACGGTTTCTAGAAATACTGATTAGGGTTTCTAGAAATTAAATTAGGGTTCTAGGTTTTTAGGGTTTTAATTTACTAATTACATTTATTTTAATTAGCAATTAAAGTCTATCACAAGTGTTATTAATCACTTTGTAACACAATTCTTGACAAATCAAACCTCCGGTTTAGGTTTTTACGGATTAGGGTTTCTAATATTGGAAATTAGGGTTTTCTAAATATTAGGGTTTCGAATTTTAATTAGGGTTTACCTAATTAATACATTTAATACTACGACATAAATTGTATATTACATACTTATAAAACAATCTCACACTCTAATTTGGATCTCAAATTAGGGTTTAACATTATTCTTAGGGTTTGGGTCAAAATACAACGTAATTGACCAACCATTATCAATCTGGACATATACATATATTATATATGAAAAATCAAAATATAAGTAATATTATATTATTATTCTCATACCTTGACAATAATCCAAAATTAGGGTTTGGATTCCATATCGATTATTCTTTCATATTTAACCTTAATAATTAAGGTAAAATAATTAACTTAATAATCTGTACAAAAATTCATATAATAAAATAATTATTATATTTATTCTAAAAAATCACTTCATATATTATTTAAATAATATATGATTATATATTCATGGAAAATAATTAATAAAAACATTTTATCTTAAAATTAATTATTATAAAAATATACTTTATAATAATCAATAATTCAAAAATAAATTTACTTATAAATATTCATGTAATAAATATATTTTTATTTACCACATAAATACATATACATATAATCTTGTACAAATCCTCATCCTTAAAAAAAAAAATTTTAAAAAATTAAAATTTAAGATTTATTTATATAGAAAATATCGGGTTGTCCTTCCCTGCAGTCGCGCATGGTTCCCTCCCTTTCCTATTCTCTTGGTTTGCTTTACAGATTGGGTATTCTCACCACTTCCTCTTATTAGGGTTACTACCACCGCTGCTTCCTCCATCACTTGTCTTCTTCTTCTTATCCTGATGAAATCGAGATGAAGCTTCACTCCTTCCTTCAGCAATTAACGCCTTCTCCATCAAAGCCGCGAACGTATTGATCTGCAATACCGCTACCTTGTTGAATATCCCCGACTTCATCCCATTCTAAAATCTTCTCGCTTTTCTTGCTTATGTGTCCACCTGATGAGGTGCAAATCTTGCCAACTCGTTGAATTTGGCAGCATATTCCGAAACCGACATATTCTCCTGCTTCAGTTCTAAAAATTTAACTTCCATCCTAGATTTCATACTCGGTGAGAAGTAGTTCTCAAAGAACAGTTCCTTGAATCTTGTCCATGTCACTATGGTTGTACTAGCTCTCGCCTGATTAGTCTCCCACCATTAATTAGCTTCTCCCTTCATCAAGTATGTTGCAAAAGTTGTCTTTTGCTCTTCCGCTACAATGGCAATAACGAATGCTTTCTCCATCTCTTTCATCCAAGTTTGGGCTTCAATCGGATTCGTGGTTCCCTTGAATTCTGGTGGTCCTACCGCTTTAAAGTCCTTGAAATTTTCCAATCTATTAGCTGGTTATTCTCTCGTTCTTCCTCTTCCTGCTGGAGCTCTATTCCTCATAGCTTCGGTTATCATATTTGCAAAGTTTTGCATCGGGTCAACTTGACCTCCTTCATTATTCACCGATTGCTCTTCCCTTTGATTTCGATTCTGTCATCTAGGCGGCATGATCTGATTTAAATAAAAATCTTACATTAATTCTTTTTCTCTACACAAATTCTTAACACAATAAGAAATCAACACATAATTCTCATATATAAACGAATATTTATTCACATAGTTCATAGCACATTTAGTACTTAACACATATTACTATCCCTTTTTTAAATTACAACTTAATAATACAAGCTTCTTGTCCTTCTTCCTATTCCTTGAGATGATCCACCACCTTGTATTACATACAATCGTTCTTGACAAAAAAAAATAAAAACTGTGAGTTTGAATACAAATATTGTCTACTAGAGTCGCCAGAATATACAAACTCAATACGAGAAACATAAATTATGAGTATACAAACTCAAAAGGAGTCCTCATTACAATTATTATCACACTATTTCACGAATAGTGAGGACTACTAATGCACCATCTAGGACCATCACTCCAGTTCCCCAGACTCGTTCGATTTATATTCTCATTTCACGAAGAAAACGGTGAAAGAAAGGGTGAGCTCAACTAGCCCGATGAAATATTATGACTAAGATAATGCGAATAAATTATCATTAGCCTTAAATGATGTTAAAGCGATACAATATAACAAACATCAAGTTTAAGCTGCGGTGAAACAAGCAATCCATTAAAAGAGTCAAGTAGAGAATAAAATCTACTATCTTTTATGATTTAAAGGTTTTCATCACTTTTATCATTTGGGACTCGACAATAAATAATCCACATCATCGAATCACCCTGCTTTTCTGACGAGGATATTCTTTAGTATCACGACCACAATTATCCATGCACTACGGGCCAAGAATATTTGTGTATTCATTAATGGTCATGATCATGCCAACAACTGTCCATCAATGCACTACGGGCCAATGAGGACTTTTACCACATCATTTGTAACATTACGGTCATGATTACACTGAATAATCCCTGGTCATAATCATACCAAGTCCATCTATGCACTACAGGCCACAGATGACTTTCAAAAAATATAAATATGAGGATGATGACAATGATATAAGAATTCAATAAAACAAGTTCAAGAATTAATTTGTCCAAGAACCAATAACGTCCAAATTGTCAACATGATACTGCTTTGTAGAGTAAAATTCAAGAATGCTCAAAAGAATATTTCCATGAAAAGATACTGGATGAAGCGCAATTATCAAGGATATTCCACTAATTTCATGGAGTATAGAAGTCAAAACTTTAACCAACTGAGTATAATAAAGAATGGAATAACAAAAGAAATCACCATGCATGCGGTACCCACATAGGCGAGTTATTCAACGAGAATACTAAATAACGGAACCGGTCGAGGCGAAATTACATGCAAAGCGGGATGTTCAACCGAGAATAATAAAGAATGGAATAACAACGAAATCACCATGCATGCGGTGCTTAGCATGAAGCGGAGTTATTCAACGAGAATACTAATAAGGGCGGAATCGGTCGGTAAAAAAGCATACAGAACGAGGATATTCAACGAATAATAATAAAAGCGGAACCGGTCGGCGTAAAAAACGCCTGAGACGGGATATTCAACGAGAATAATAAAAAAGGCGGAATCGGTCGGTAAAAAAGCGCCTGACGGGATATTCAACGAATAATAAAAAGCGGAATAATAGAAGAATGTCACCAAGTATAGGGTAGCCGGCGTATCTGAGTTATTCAACGAGAATAATAAAGAATGGAATAACATAAGTTCTCTTCATGAATACAAAAGAATAACACCCTTACAGTACAACAAATAATATTCCCTACCTTAAGAAGAAAATCTTGGATATATAAGTAGTGAAGTAGCGAATACTTTCTTCTTTCTCTCTATAGTTTATCTCTCTAGAGTTTTTAATGAATTAAGTAAGAAAATAATGAAGGAATGAGCTTATTTATAGAAAAATGGACTACGCATAGTAACTAACTCATGAGCGGTCCAGTTGATTTACTTTAATCGACGGTCCATATTTAAAGCAAAATCTTTTAAATAAAATATAATATATTCTATTTATAATCTAATAAAATGAATAACTTTATAAAAGATTTTACTATACAAACACTATATTGAGGCACTATGCAAACACTATGCATAATAAAATATAATATATTCTAATTATTGTCTAATAAAATAGATAACTTTATAAAAGTATTACATTTTATATAAAAAAAATTTTACTATACAAAACACTATGCGACACTATGCAACACTATATGCGTAATAGAATATAATATATTCTATTTATAGAATAACTTTATAAAAGTATTACATTTTATATAAAAAGATTTTACGTATTATTACATTAATAATACCAACAAAAAAAGCTGAGTGACTTATCACGTAAGCATCAATAATTAATATGGTATTACTTATGCAACCCACAGCGTATTCTTTACTTTTAACAAGGGTGTTTCAGCGATTAACGGTAAAACTTCATAGTTATTTTCATAAAGTATATTTTTGTCGTTTTCTCAATCAAACAATAATTCCGTTGTGGGGTCCACCAATGATTGTGCCGTTATGCGAATATTCCTGTTAAAACAAATATTCCCAGACCAATCGAATATTATATAACAACTTGCGTACTTTGCAAAATTTATAAATATTACCTGAACTATAACATTATATCAATTTCACTCCATAATATTCAAAAATAATATTTATAGAAAATTCATCTTTATTCAAAAAGTTGGGGTTTTACAATCTCCCTTCTTATGAAATTTAAGCCCTCGAAATTAGAGTGCGTACACGGTATATTGAAGAGGTAAGGATACCTTGATTTCATTTGATTCTAACTCCCAAGTCATTTCCTCAACATCGTGGTTTCTCCACAAAACTTTGACTTGAGGTATAACCTTGGAGCGTAGAATATGTTCCTTCTTATCAAGATTTGAGCAGGAACCTCTTCATCGTCAAATCTTCCGCTATTTCGTCCGGTTCTAACTCAATAATGTGGTTGGGTCTTCCACATATTTACGTAACATGGATATGTGAAAAGCGTTATGAACACGAGACATACTTGGCGGTAAAAGCGAGTCTATAGGCCCACCGATTCCTACTCGATCAAAGGATTAAAAATGGGCCGATGAATCGAGGATTGAGCTTTCCTCTCTTTCCAAATCTAAGTAACTCCTTTCCATGGAGCAACACGTAACAACACATGATCTCTATATCGAAATTCCACGTCCTTTCGATGAAGATCGGCATAACTCTTTTATCGATCTTGTGAGGTTTTTATCGTTGTCGGATCGTTTGAATCTTTTACGTAGTCATACGTACCAACTCGGTCCCAACAACGTTGCTTCACCCACCTCATCCCGACATCTTTGGAGAACGACACTTTCTTCCATACAACGCTTATGAGCCATACTGATACGAATGGAGCCATGCGATACTTGCTTGATAAGCTGTTGTTGTAGGAAAACTCCACCAATGGTAAGAACTTGTCCCAACTTCCTTGAAGTCAAGGACACGAGTCTTAATAGATCTTCAAGAGTTTGAATAGTCCTCTCCATTTGCCCGTCCGTCGAGGAGGATGATATCTTAGAAACTAAATCGTAAATCCGTGCCCATAGCTTTTTGCAAACTAACCCAAAATCTTGAAGTGAATCTTGGGTCTCGATCGAAACTATGGATCTTTGGCATACCATGCAATCTTACAACCTCGTTTATGTACATCTGAGCAAGGCGTTCAAGTGTATAAGTTTCTCGTATCGGTAAGAAATGAAGCGACTTGGTCAATCTATCAACAATGACCCAAATCGCATCTATGCCTTGAGAAACTTTGGGAAGGCCGATAACTTGAAATCCATGGTAATGTGCTCCCACTTCCATTACGGAATTTCAAGTGGTTGCAATGGACCTTTTGGTACTTGATGCTCACTTGACTTCGTTGACACGTTAGACACCTTGAGATAAACAACGCTATCTCTCTCTTCATATTGCTCCACCAAAATGTATGGCGAATATCATGATACATTTTGGTACTCCCCGAGATGGATTACAAAGCGGTGTGTTATCGCCTCCATCATGATTTTATACTTTAAATCGGGTCGTTAGGAACACAAAATGCAGAGTTGACTCAAAGTATTCCTTCTTCATCGATTCTTGCTTCGGCGTAGCACCTTCTTGCACTTTCTTCTTCTCATACGCATCGGCTCGGATTGCATAGCTTGGCGACTTTAACTTTATCAATTAAAATCGGTTCTACTCGTATATTAGCCATCATCACATGGGTCCTGGAGGTCTTTAACTCTATCTCCATCCTTTGCAAGTCACACAAAATGGGCCTTTGCGTTGACAATATCGCATTCGCGCTTGCATATGATCTTACTACTCAATCACGTCGGCTACCACGTTAAACTTTTCGAGGATGGTATTGGATGGTATGATCATAATCTTTCAATGATTCAAGCCAGCGTCGTTGTCGCATGTTGAGTTCCTTTTGAGTGAAGAAATATTTGAGGCTTTTATGATCAAGTAAAGATCTCCACTTTCTCCCCATACAAGTAATGCCTCCAAATCTTTAGTGCGAAGACAACATTTTGCCAACTCTAGATCATGAGTAGGATAATTCCTCTCATATTCTTTGAGTTAATAAGTGAGGCATAGGCTATGACTTTCCCATGTTGCATGAGAACACATCCTAACCCTTTGCTGAAGCATCATTTGTAGATGACAAATCCCTCAAGAACCGGATGGTATTGTCGAGAGCAGGTCTTTGAAATGAGTCTCCTCTTGAGTTCTTGAAAACTCTTCTCACATTCCTCGCTCAATAGAAACTTTGTATCTTTTGAGTCGGTTTGAGTTAGTGGAGTAGCGATTAGAAAAACCCTTCTACGAATCTCAGATAATAACCCGGCTAAGCCAGAAAAAGCTACGTGCTTGATCAGCGATTTAGGTTGCTCCCGACTTTGAATAGCTTCAATCTTTCTTTGGGTCAGCGGATATTCCATGACTTGATACCACGTGCCCAAGGAATGCTACTTCCTCAAGCGAACTTCGCATTTCTTCAACTTGGCATAAAGCTTATATTCACGAAGCTTTTGGAGTGTCGACCTCAAGTGTTGCTCATGATCTTCACGGGTTTTGGAATAAATAAGGATGTCATCAATAAAGAGCGACCACAAAGTGATCCAAATATTCCTTGAATACTCGGTTCATCATATCCATGAAAGCGGCGGGGAGCATTAGTCAATCAAAAGGACATGACTAGGAATTCATAATGCCGTCTGGGGAGTTAAAGCCGTCTTTGGAATGTCATCGGTTCTAATCTTCAATTGGTGATATCAGAACGAAGATCAATCTTTGAAAAGAATTTGGCTCCTTACAAGCTGGTCAAAACGGGTCATCAATACGTGGCAATGGGTACCTATTTTTGATGGTGACATGATTCAACTCCAGATAATCAATACAAAATCGCATACTCCCATCTTTCTTTTCACGAATAGAACAGGGGAGCACCCCAAGGAGAAGTACTAGGACGAATGAAACCGATGTCTAACAATTCACATAGTTGGGTCTTTAACTCCACGAAGTTCAATAGGAGCCATTCGATATGGGGCTTTGGAAATAGGTTTTGTACCGAGTTTCAAGTCGATACAAAATTCAATTTCACGCTCTCGGGGTAGGCGGGGAAGTTCTTGAGGGAATCGTCGGAAATTCATTAACAATAGAAATATCATTCAAAAGCGGCGTATTTTTGTTTAGATCCGTGACATGAGCTAAGAAAGCTTGACATCCATTTTCAATAAGCGAATAGCTTTATGGCTTGAGATGAGCGATGATTGATTTTAATGGTTTGGTGGCTTGAATTAGCATAATAGATTGGTTAGGAATATGAAAGCTAACAACCTTACAAAAATAATCAATTTTTGCATGATGAGTAGTTAACCAATCAATCCTAGAATTACATCAAATGCAAGTATTTTTAATGAAATAAGATCGACGAGGTAATGTGAGGTGCCGATTTGAACCAAACAAGACTTATAAGCGATGGATGTAATGAAGGTTTCTCCCAGCGGAGTTTCTGAGATAAGTCAAAGTCTAATTTCTCGGAGTCAAATTTAATCGTTGAGCGCAAGTAGGAGAAATAAAAGAATGGGTAGAACAGGTATCAAATAAGGTATAGACTTATTAGAGTTTATGATAAGCTTACACGTGATGACCTCATTCGGGTTCCTTGCTTTCTAGGAGGTCACAACAAAGCGCTCTCCCTTGCACTCTCTGGCTTTGACTTTTACGGGGCGACCTTTGGTGCCTCCATCACAGCTGAACTTGTCTTGATGAGCGACAAAATCGGGCTAAGTGACCTTCTCTTCCACAATTATAACATGCTTTGGATGGCGGCATCAGCGCGTTTGGTGATGTGTCCCTCCCTCGCATTTGAAGCATATGATGGGTGGTCGTTCTCCTTCCTTAACAACGGGTCTTTGGTCTTGGCGTCCTTCCATCATTGTTGAATCTCCTTTTCTTGAAATGTCCATTTTCTTGTCTTGGCCATGATTACCAAAAGTGGTTACCATTTACGGCATGTTGATTCCCTCCACGTTTGTTGTCACCATTTGATGGTGATACCTTTGGTATTTTCATCATTTTGTAAGGCTTTTTCTCTTGGTTGCGTTGACTCGTTATCGGCGCTCCAATAAGCGAGCCCTATTTACAACATCGAGTACAAACCACGGTTTATGAGAAATAAGATATTGATGTATCTCGGTTTTCAAACCTCTTAAAAACATTAGCGTCATTCGCTCCTCATTATCGACCAAATGGGATGCAAAGCGGGATAACTCATAAATTTAGCCTCGTATTGCGACACGGTCATATTGTTTTGTTCCAATTTGATAAACTCCACTTCTTTCATGTGATGAATACTCTCGGGAAAGTACTTGTCGTTGAATAGCTCTTGGAACTTCTCCCAAGACATCTTGAGTCGTCGAAATTTGAGTACGTTTCTGATTCCCACGATGTCTGCCTCTTCACATAACATGAAGGTGGCGAAGGAAGAACCTTTTGCTCCTCGGAGCATCCCAAGACATCAAATATCTTGGTGATCTGCTTTATCCATGCTTCCGCCTTAAGTGGTTTTGGCTCTCCAATAAACTCCGGTGGTCCCGCTCCTTGAAGCTGTTTAGCGGTGACCGTCAAAGAGTTTTTCGATGTTTCCACCTACATTTTGGACGGGAGGAGCTCTCTCTTTGATGTTGCATGAATTGCATAAAGCCTCTGAACAATCCATCATTCATCATTTGGTCCGTGTTGTTGTTTGCATGAGGATTATCGCCTTCCTGATGCACATTATTGATATGTGGAGACTCAACGGTCTCTTGTGCTCCATTGCTATTCTCAACATTCTCGGATGTCATTTTGAATCTTGCCACAAAACAAGGGTTAGTTGACATGTAACATATTATCTCTAAACTCGACCAACCAATTTAAATACAAAATAAATTTAAGTAGGTCATCTACTAGCGAAGAATTCCCGTCTCTCCCCTCCTAGTTCTAGTCTCACATCTTAGCGAGGATCATATATCCTAAGCTTTGATACCAAGCTGTGGCGCCCCCAAAATTAGGTATACATCACCCATCTTGAGTGCTTGATACATGAGTGCAAATTTCAAATACAACTTAATAATACAACTATAAATGTACAATCGACAAAACATAAAGCTGTGAGTTTGAATACAAATATTGTCTACTAGAGAGTATACAAACTCAAAAGGAGTCCTCATTACAATTATTATCACACTATTTCACGAGAATAGTGAGGACTACTAATGCACCATCTAGGACCATCACTCCAGTTCCCAGACTCGTTCCGGCTATATTCTCATTTCACGAAGAAAACGGTGAAAGAAAGGGTGAGCTCAACTAGCCCGATAAGAAATATTATGACTAAGATAATGCGAGAATAAATTATCATTAGCCTTAAACAATGTTAAAGCGATACAATATAACAAACATCAAGTTTAAGCTGCGGTGGAACAAAGCAATCCATTAAAAAGTCAAGTAGAGAATAAAATCTACTATCTTTTATGATTTAAAGGTTTTCATCACTTTTATCATTTGGGACTCGACAATAAATAATCCACATCATCGAATCACCCACACTTTTCTGGCGAGGATATTCTTTAGTATCACGACCACAATTATCCATGCACTTCGGGCCAAGAATATTTGTGTATTCATTAATGGTCATGATCATGCCAACAAGCGTCCATCAATGCACTACTGGGCCAATGAGGACTTTTACCACATCATTTGTAACATTACGGTCATGATTACACTTAGAATAATCCACAGTGGTCATAATCATACCAAGTCCATCTATGCACTACAGAATACAGATGACTTTCAAAAAAATATAAATATGAGGATGATGACAATGATATAAGAATTCAATAAAACAAGTTCAAGAATTAATTTGTCCAAGAACCAATAACGTCCAAATTGTCGACATGATCTTTGCTTTGTAGAGTAAAATTCAAGAATGCTCGAAAGAATATTTCCATGAAAAGATCTTTGGATGAAGCGCAATTATCAAGGATATTCCACTAATTTCATGGAGTATAGAAGTCAAAACTTTAACCAAGCTGAGTATAATAAAGAATGGAATAACAAAAGAAATCACCATGCATGCGGTACTTCGCATGAGGCGAGTTATTCAACGAATACTAAATAACGGAACCGGGTCGGTGAAATTTACTTGCAAGCGGGATGTTCCAACGAGAATAATAAAGAATGGAATAACAACGAAAATCACCATGCATGCGGTGCTTACATGAGGCGAGTTATTCAACGAGAATACTAATAAGGGCGGAATCGGTCCGGCGTAAAAGCATACAGACGGATATTCAACGAGAATAATAATAAAAAAATGGAACCCGGGTCGTAGCGTAAAGCGCCTGACGAGGATATTCAACGAAATAATAAAAAGCGGAATCGAATCCGTAAAAAAAAAAATTGCAGAACGAGGATATTCCAACGAGAATAGTAAAAGATGGAATAATAGAAGAATGTCACCAAGTATAGGGTAGCCCGCGTATCTGAGTTATTCAACGAGAATAATAAAGAATGGAATAACATAAGTTCTCTTCATGAATACAAAAAGAATAACACCCCTTACGAGTACAACAAATAATATTCCCTACCTTAAGAAGAAAGTCTTTGGATATATAAGTAGTGAAGTAGCGAATACTTTCTTCTTTCTCTCTATAGTTTATCTCTCTAGAGTTTTAATTGAATTAAATAAAAAATAATGAAGGAATGAGCTTCTATTTATAGAAAAATGGTACGCATAGTAACTAACTCATGAGCGGTCCAGTTGATTTACTTTAATCTGACGGTCCATATTTAAAAGCAAAATCTTTTAAATAAAATATAATATATTCTATTTATAATCTAATAAAATGAATAACTTTATAAAAGATTTTACTATACAAACACTATCTGAGCACTATGCAAACACTATGCATAATAAAATATAATATATTCTAATTATTGTCTAATAAAAGCAGATAACTTTATAAAAAGTATTACATTTTATATAAAAAAGATTTTACTATGCAAAACACTATGCAGACACTATGCAACACTATGCATAATAGAATATAATATATTCTATTTATAGAATAACTTTATAAAAGTATTATTACATTTTATATAAAAAAGATTTTACGTATTATTACATTAATAATACCAACAAAAGCTGAGTGACTTATCACGTAAGCATCAATAATTAATCTCTGAGTGTGCTTCTTATGCAACCACAGCGTATTCTTTATTTACTTTTAAACAAGGGTGTTTCAATAGTTAACGGTAAAACTTCATGCCGTTATTTTCATAAAAAAATATTTTTGTCGTTTTCTCGAATCAAATAATAATTCCGTTGTGAGGGTCCACCAATGATTGTCTTGGTTATTCTGAATATTCCTGTTAAAGCGAATATTCCCAGATTACCAATCGAATATTATATAACAACTAATGTAAAAATACTTTGCAAAATTTATAAATATTACCCATCACTATAACATTATATCAATTTCACTCCATAATATTCAAAAATAATATTTATAGAAAATTCATCTTTATTCAAAATAGTTGGGGTTTTCAACACTACAAAAAATGGGCCTTCAAAGAACAACCGATTTTCGTTGTTAAAGGTGCCAAATTTCGTTGTAAAAGGGTTTTGTAACGACTTTATTGTCGTTCAGGTCTTTCGTTCTTGTAATAAGCGTTGCTAATTGTTCATAACGAACGTATTTTTTCGCTGCTGCCAAAAGTAATACTTTTTATGACGAAATTTGGCTTTCGTGACAAAGACATCGATCATTTAGCAACAAAATGTATTGTTACAGAATAATTAAAATTTCGTTGCGAAAAACCCTATTTCGTTGCAAAAGCCTGCTAATTGGCAACGGAATGAACTGTTTTTTTTTTTGCAACGACTATGCATTTTCGTTGCAATTGACACCATTTTGCAACGACATTTTTCGTTGCAGTAAATTATGAAACTTGTTGCCTAAGCTTGCTTTCGTTGCGGAATGTAAACTTTTTAGCAACGATTTTCGTTCTTAATTATATTATTTAGCAACGCGACATTATCTTGAATCAAAGACGAGAGAGTGTTTGTTCTTTGGTTATTTTCAATAGCAACGAAAGTCGTCGATTAGCAACGACATTATATGTTGTCGTTTCTTTATATGTGCAACGAAAGTTGATATAATTTGCAACGATAAAAATTGTTGCCTTTTATTTTAGTATTAGCAACAATATCCTCTCCGTTGTTATTAGGTTAACTTTTCGTTGCCAAATATTATATTTTTAATGTCATTAGCAACAAAAATTATTAGCAACGAAAATTTGTTGCTAACTGTATAAAAAATTGTTGCTATATTAAAACTTGTTCAATGTTTTGGTAACGAATTATATTGTTGCCAAATAAAATTTTGACATTCTTTTTTTGTACCTGACTGGCTCAATGTCCCCATAACAAATAATTGCAAAAATAAAACAAACTAAAATATTATTAACTTAATAAAATCATCAATTACATAATCATTCATTATCTTTACAATTAACAATCTAAAGCTACCACACTTCTTCAATCAAAGTATATATCTACATATATAGAGAGTACACTTCATAATTTCGTCCCTTGTCTTCCGTAAATGTAGCACAAAAATTTGATACTCAGTATTGTATGGCAAGTCGTAGAAGCAGTCTTCCTGCACATATTTAAAAATAATAGCAAGTCAGAAAAATGAAGCAAATAGGTCCACCAGAGGCACTTAGTGCCAAAATCAATACACAAAGACAATAAAGTTGCTACATGGTACTAATGTACACCGTATTGCTCATAAACAAAAAAAGACAAATAGGCAATCACAATATCATTTACTACAAATCCAAATAGAAAAAGAACCTTCAGTGCGACTATATGATTGCTCTGTTACAAGAAAAAATTGGAATCTTAATCGGCCATTTCTTGAATTAATTTCAGTAAGCATAGTGGTAAACATATTTTTCTATTACAAGACTTGTATATTATTATTATATGTTGACCTCAAGTCAGAATTCAGTCACATTCAACAACCACAAGCATCACACAATCTTAAATACCATCACACAATCTTAAATAACAATATTTAGATTTCTATATAGAAATGACAACAATTATGAAAAAGTTGAGGCAATTAATCAATGTGAAAAAACTTTTCTTGAGACAACAAATTTTCATACAATATATGCCCCAAAGATGTTAGCTATAATCACAGACATCATAGATTTATTTACCAAAAATTCAACATGTTAAAGCAGACATTGAAAAAACATATTTATTGATAACTTGGGAATTTTTAAGTGGTAAGGGCAAGTTATTTTTTGCTTTTGAAGCACATTATCGTGAACTATAACTCAGTATCTCCTTTTGCGAAAATAACTAAGCAACACCACCATAAAAATTAAAGTAGAAACACGAAACATATAAGTGCACACCTCATAGTCACATTTCAGCAACTTCACGGGTGTAAGCATTTTCTTTATCCCATGGCGGTGGAGGACTACCTTGAGAAAATATGTTTGGAGGCTAAGGATAACAAACAAGTTTTATCAAGAATAAGTAAAATTATAGCATTTTTTTTAATTCTACAAGCACATAACTCAGATATGGATCTACAAAAACCTCAACTTTGAAAGAAAAGGATATCATGTAAAGATGAGTCGAAAACATGTCGGGTCTCACGAAGTCCTCAATAAAATCATTGGACATAACCTCTACATATAGAAGAAGAACAGGCCAGTGAAGAATATTATCTTTATCTACCACTGGCTTTTTTACTCCCGTGAGATCATGGAACATGGCCTTCTCAAATTATATTCCTCTATCATCAATAGCAGAAACAAGACTCTGCATAATATAAATGGAAACATGAATAGGTTTAAGATATCTAAGAGTGTTCTGTTATTTTCTTTTTCATTATAGTGTGCATATTAGTCTTATTAATTATACCTTAGCTGCTGCCACAGCTCTTGAAATTTGAGCTTCATGGAGCTCATATTCTGACTTCTGCAAATAAATTTGCTTGACTAGCTTATTTAATTCTTCATTATCTAGAAACTGCTCCAGTCCTTTTTAACAATATGATTCTGCTTCCATCAACAGTTTCAGACTAATAAAGCTTTAACAGCTCTATAGTAAGCCTAAAAGATAACAAACATAATCATATCAGAACTTCTCTGACCAGATAAATGATTTTGCTAGCACAAAAGTGAACACAGACACATAATGTTAGATGTGAAATAATTTCATGTAGCTTACTTTTGCATAATGTTAGATGTGAAAGCAGATAAATGATTTTGCTAGCACAAAAGTGAACACACACATAAACAAACAAATTCCTTTGGTTAAGAATTAATAATTATGTCCAAATGACCTTAGAAATAATAAAAATAATACATGGGATTATATAACAAGTTAATTATCGGAATGATAATAAATTCGTACATATAGACTATCTCACCCAACTTAATAACATGCCTCGTGTATCTTTATTAAAATGTCATTTGCACCATAAATGCTTTTCATCCAATCCCAACAAAATTGGAAGGAAAGATCTATTAAAAACTTAAAGTTATTTCAGGGTCCAATCTATACCAAGGTAGGTTAAAGTTAGAAAGCAACCACTTAAACTTCCTTGTAGATCCTAATTACAGTGTAAAAGCATATTACATAAACAAAAGTATGTTGAAGTTCAGCTGAGTAAAGCATAAAACCTTATAGAACTACCTTCAACTCAACTCATCTATAAAATTTCTACTATGATTGGTAATTAATTCATACAATAATACAAGTATAGGTATTTGCACAATGTATGGTCAAGTCAATTAAGGTAAAAGGAAAAAACGAGACCAATAATGATATTCCAACTTAAGTAGTATTTAAAGGCAATTACAACACACTAACAAGAAGGAAATTAATATTTACACATGAAAATATGATAATTTCACAAGCAGCTCGTCAAATGGCCCCACATCTATGTTCACAATTATATTTAGATTTATGAGTAAAAATAGAATTAATTAAGCAAATTTATAGCTTGATTGAATAGGCTCAAGATAAACTTGGAAACTTCTTAAAATAAAAAGTTAAGGAACGATATTTTGTACACCAAAAAGGCAATAAGTTTAAACCTAGTTTCGCAGTACAAGTACTTATGTCACATAACACATCTTTAACTCATGGCATCAAATGATAAGGGGGGAATCATGATAAGCACATCATCTGTTTTAAACAGAATAACTTTTGCACTTTATGAACTGAGAGGGGAAGATAATTACATGCATTCTCATAGTCAGTTTTGAATGAGGAACTGTAAAAGCAATAGAACCCACAAGGCTATAGAGTCGGTCTGAGGAACTTTAAGAACAAAAGAGTAAAAAAGGAATTATGGGAAAAAGAAATAAAGAGGGTATGCATGCATAATTACTTATGCTGCTAATAGCCTACCTCAGTACATACTACCATATCCATAATCGTTATAGAAATAAAAATGCTAGCAAAATAGAAAATAAAAACATACACTTCCTGAATTATAGTTCATCCTTTATCATGATTTGAACCAAGTGCTAAACTACATAATAATAAAGCCATATAATTCAAAGATGTCAAAAACCATTTGCATCATAAAATAAACATTATATCGATTCATCATAATACAAAATAAGCTTCATGCACCTATTTCTGTTCTATGATAAGTTGATAACAAAGTAATTTCCATCAGTTTCTGTAATTTTCTTCGAGAACTGAACTTAGTATTTCATCAAAAATATCTGGCAAAAAGAAATACCAAGTCAAGTCACCCAATTAAAGCATGTATACATGTATATGTTTCAAAATATACCACAAAAGGGAAGCAGACCATAGTCTAATTCGAGTCTGACGAAGATTCTTCGACATCATAATTGGGAGCATCCTCTGAAGATCCGTCCGTGTCATTGTCAAAAGATTCTTCAGTGTCATAGTCCTCGACCCATGGACTCTTAAAGACAACAAGCTTTTTACACATCTTTTCGAGATCGGCCTCCCACCCAATGCCCTAACATCCTTCAATGTCAAGATGAGTAAGTGCTTTACACTTGTTTAGGATAGCGTTGAGGCCATAATTCCCAAAGCGGCCATTACAAAGTTCAAGCATATTGAGCCCCATCATGGTATCAGATATGATCATTGCTTCAGAATCTTCGATCTTGAAAGCTGTCTCTTGCACGGACATACCCAAGAATGATGGGGGCATGTTCCTTTTCAAGTGAACTAAAGACTTGCATTGCTTTCCAAAAGCTTATAGCCCTTTGTATGTGATCTTTGAGCAATAGCTGATGTCCAAGTATGTCTGATTGGCAAGGGACTCTGCATGCCTTAGCACCATCTGGTCAGTGATCTCACTCAGAGGCAATATTAAGACCTTGAAACATCTCCCACTACAAGCAAAATGCAGAAAGAAAAGATGTAACAGCTTATGTTATGTCATTTAGTAGCTATATATATATATATATATATATATATATATATATATATATATATATATCCTTATTTGAAAATAATGGGAATATAGGTCATGCAGCATAACATCTTATATAAGTGTGTGCATACTGAAAGAAAAATGATATTCTTTAATGAGAGTTGGGCAGCATTATTTAATGTAAATTTAAAAAAATATGGGTCCAGTTCCCTGCTATGCTAAACACCTTTTTAGTTCTTTTTGGAAATACTAAGAACTGCCACTAATAACAGAAGCATTGACTGATTTTCCAGGCCTAGTCCCTCTACAGTGAGTAATAGAAAAGACTTCAGATCTGTCTTAAGTTTGTATCACTTAAAAATTCTAGCAACACCCTGCTGTGGAGGTTTTTTTCACATACTTAGATATATTTTTTGATGTAAAAACTACTTTCACATAAAACATTAGGAAATAATCAAAGGCTGACTCATTATTTCACTTGCACGGTGTAAGCGAACCCCATCTATATATGATCACAACAGGTATGAAACAGAGTTACATTAATCTGGAACATACTATAATTAATTCAATAGAGAAAGCAGACCATATTAATTGACAAAATGGAAATAATTTCATGTAGCTCACTTTTGCATAATGTTAGATGTGAAAGCAGATAAATGATTTTGCTAGCACAAAAGTGAACACAAACACGTAAACAAACAAATACTTGGGCGTGATTCGAAACATTTCAATTGGTACTTGAATGTCATTTATTTCAGTAAAACAAAAGAAAATATTAGCTTCCCCTGTGAACAAAATAATTATTATTCCTTCTCCATACAAATATCAACACCTGAATTCAAGATGAACTTGGAAGCTCATAATTCTTGCATTTCGTAAAATCAGTTGTCGTACCACTACTCAAATATTAACAGTATACAAATCACCCCTCAACTCTCAAGTGCACCAACATTTTACAGATTGCACCCATTACAATTTAAAATGAAACGAATTTTGTTGCCCCCAAATCCAATGGAGGATGAAAAATGATTTATATGTGAAAAATTTATAACAAAATTGAATTTCTCCATCATAAAGTTAATATGTAACCTATAAAATTAGTACTTTGAAGAAAACAAACCAACAACCTATGAATCATACTGAATATGCACAACCAATACCTCTAAAGGTCTAATTTCAATTGAAAATAAGAATGAAACCCTATACCTCTAAAGGTCTAATACATTATATAAGCAGCTTAGCAGCAAACTAATATGGTCGATCGGACATATACATCTATATAGACTATATTGATGGACAAGAAGCAAACTAATATGGTCGATCGGACATATGCATGTATATTGATGGACAAGAAAACAGATAACGTATGAGATCGAGGGATCGAGAGATCGAGAGAAAAAAGACGAAGAAGTTGCAGCAAAAGAAGAGAAAGAAGACAAGAAGAAATTAAGTAGAGTTCCAGCCGAGGAGGACTCACCATCGTCACCGACTTCCGATTCAGAGTTCGAGTTTTCGAGATTTGCTATGGATTTGGAATGATTCTTGTCACTTGAGAGTTGAGGGATTCATATTGAGAGCTTGAGACTTGAGATGAGACGAGAGTTGTTCGACTTCACACTTCAGAGTCGGCTAGGGCTAGTAATGCCTAATGCGCTGAGCGGCTGAGGTGAGTCATTAGTAGTATTTTATTTATTTAAGTGATTTGTTTAGTTATTCCGATCAACCGAATAACCCAAAAATAATATTAGTATAAACTAATCGAAAATTGTATATAATTTCGGATATAACCAAAATAATAAAAATAATTAAATTATTAAAAAAATTCGGTTTAGTTCGATAATTCAGTTATATCCATTTTTTGCTCAGTCCTAAGTGTATGTATGTTGTACAGTGATATAAGAAAAATGGGCCCTAAAAAATTTTGGGCCTAATGCCCGGGCACCTTGGGCTTTAGCCCAGGACTGATACTGTATATGATTTGTTTAAGCCTCAAAATATAAATTCATGAAATTATAGTCTGCCAAGACAGGAGCATAGGGAATAAAAGAAGAAATAGTGTAGAAAATATGATTCTACTAAAATTATTAAATAATAGAAGACAAGAACCGGAGATTGAACCAGATAGGTCTTTTTAATAAGAAACTTCAAGGTAGGAGAGAAAAATTATGCAGAGCTACCACAGGCAAGGGCCACCAGTATAACATCACCAGTGGGCCTACAAATGAGGAGGCCCAATTTTTTTTAAAAATTTATGTATTTATGTGTATAAAAAAATAAAATAATAAAAAGATTAGCGATATTATGTATTAAAAATAATATGTTAGAAAACATTAAATATGATAGTATAATTGATAATTTTGCATCTAAAAGTGTAACAAGAAGACATTTTAAATAATGTTTTGTGATATAGATTTCATTGAGCAAAACTAAAAAAATATTCACTGTAGTTGGTAGGTTTTACTGATTACACCATTGAACTTTTAATTTTTTTAAATGATGTAAATATGTAAATATGTTATGATTTTAGTATTTTAATGATGTAATTTGAATTTTTGTTCTTTTGATTAATTAACAAAATAATTTGAATTTTAGTATTTTAGTATTTTTTTAATTAGTATTTTTAGTATTTGATGTAAATATGTAATTAGTATTTTTAGTATTTTAGTGTCGGGTAACTAATTTTATAATAAAAAATCCTTATAGCTTAGTTGGTTTGAGCATTTGTTTAAGGAGAGAGTGGGAGGTCTAGAGTTCAATTCTCAAGGAGAGCATTATTTTATTTTATTTTTAAAAAAACCCACGGGTCGGGCCAGACTTTTTTATTATTAGTACTATTATAATTATTGTAATAATACCAATAATAATAGAAATTATAATAATAGTAATACTTATAATTATTATAATAATAAAACTAATAATTAAAAGATTAGTAATAATTATTCTAATAATAATAATAATAAAATTAATAATAATAGTAATAATAATTATTATTATTAATGTTATTGTTATTATTATTATTATTATTATTATTATTATTATTATTATTATTATTATTGTTGTTGTTGTTGTTGTTGTTATTATTATTATTATTATTATTC